>JZKD02S1641145.1:53781-96350 GCA_000966675.3 Picea glauca | reverse complement strand
AGTACTTGTGTGTTACTTGATGTGGTAGTTAACCACTGGATTGTAGTTGTGTACTACTATGAATAGACACAGGTGTGGTCTATCCTTGTTCTAATTGCCTTGAAGACTATCAACAGATTATTAGAGATGATTATTCAGATGAATGATGAATAGAGATTTTCCATATGGAAAATAGTTCAAGGCTTTTACTCCTCTTGTATCACTCCATGGTGAGAGTGACTTATCCAGCATCATATTACTCAGATGAAGTATGGTTTCGAGAGATGATGCAACTGATAGTGATGGTGATGCTCATGATCTAGTCATGAAATAGTCTAGATGACTATATTGATGCTACCAGGTAAATGGTATGTTTTGTGCTCAATTCCATTACCTGTAAATACCTCTCTAGCTAGGAGGGAGTGTTAATATTATGGTAGTTGTGGGAGGTATTTACCTCTACATGTGAACCTGATGAGAATAGAAGACTCCGAGAAGCAAGAGAAACCCTAATAAATTGGCTAATAACCCTAGAAGCCTTGTCGGCTCAAGAATATAATTTATATTGGGCTATTAGCCTCCAAGAGAAGAAGTTGGCCATAATTAATAATAATATACTGAACAGACACATACCCAGAAGGAGAAGTCGGCCCCAGTACACTGGCAGGATTACTATAAATACAAGGTGCCAATTTTTCATTTGTCACATCTCAGGACTACATTTTTCCCAGTTGGTGCGCACTGCAGTTGCAGTTGGTGCGCAGGTTTGGAGGAGGGTTGCAGGTGCAGCTGCAACAGCAGCTAGTTTCAGTATTGGCTTGAATATCTATTGGATAGGGTTTGGAACATCTGATCAGTCTTTTGTGTTGCGCTATCCTTGGGGAGAGATGCACTACTTTTTGTTTGGCTATCTAGCCTAGGGTTTTCTTCCAAAGGAATTCTCAGGTCAAGGTTAAGGTTCTCGGAGGGAGGCTTTGGCCTGTGATTGGGTGACGAGGGTATCACCAATGGTAAAACGAGCACAGCATCTTCTATATTCTAACACTAGATAGGGTGGTTATTCGGCTATGTATTACTACTCACCATGTATTTCAACAATACTTCTTTGTATAACCATCTATCCTAGACGAAACCAGGGATGGTGGCATACAACATATCCATTTGTAGAGTTCCCTTCAATTTTGCGGCCCATGACCTGGATAATAGCATGCCAAATTTAGGGAGTATATCGGCCATGACCTTGTCCATAACCAAATTCTTAGAAGGGATTTGAACTAGCGAGACAACCAAATCTTTGATCAGACCCAGACATTTGACTTTCCTTGAATAGAAAGAAAAAGAATCCTTATAGAGCCTGGTGATGTCCAAACCCAACTCGTCCATGATCACTTTGGGCATGAGATTGTGCGATGTGCTGGAATCCAGCATGGCATCATTCAAGGTCATGTCATGGAATTTAAGACTGACATAGAATGGGAGAATGTCTTCAGTATCGCCCATCTCCTCTACGCACGGACCAAACAAAATGGCAGGGTGATCATCATGGACGTTCAAAGTGTCAAGAATCCCTCCCATCTTTAGCATTTTAATGATCTAATCCTGATATTCTCCTTTCTTGATGAGTTCGTTGAAAGGGACAGAGATTTTAATCTTGGCCATTTCATTCTCAAAGTTAAAAAGGGGAGAGACATTTTCTACCTCTTTGATGCATGTCTCCCGGATTGTTTCTGATTCTCTCTTTGGAGTGTCCTCCTTTGACTTTGCCTTTTCTGTCACATCCTTGGTCAGGTTGTCTTGCTTCAGTCATCTTGTGGAAGGGAAATCTATTGGATTTTTCCTTATGGTATTCGTCTATTGAGTCTCTCTTATCGGATTTGTTAGTTGAGGCTCTATGGACGCCTTTTTGCTCCTGAGGTTGTATTTCTTTTGGAATTGAATGATGGCATTGTGATAGCCTTTTATGAATTCCTCTATTTCTCAAGACAGTGTGTCGTTCGTATCCATCATAATGTCATCATTTTTGCTCATGTATTGATCATTCTCTCCCTTTGTCAAGAACACGCTTGTGTTCTTATCGTCACAACAATGCATTTGATCCTTGAAAATTTGATCAAAATCTTTGTCTACATAATTGTTTTGGAATGGGGGCCTTATTTGTTGGTCACCCTGGTCTCTCGGTTCCTTCTGCCTAATCTGCGGGACCAAACCTCTTCTAGGGTTCTAATTCCTAGGCTAGGGATCATGTTGTTCTCAGGTGGTGGGTTTGTTTCCCAGGAACATTCTTTCCATCGATTTCTCCATTTTCTTCATCATCAAGTGAAACTTGTCCTCTGAGGGTCGAGAGGTCGATGATTGTGCATCTCCTTGGGGTTTCATCCCTCCTTTGTTGAAGTTTTGTTTTATCTTTCCTGATGCCATTAGGTTTACCTCAACTTCGATTGCATCACTCATCATATCATCTAAATTTATTGATCTTCTCTCCCTTAACAACATGGTGAAATCACTGTCAAAGGAGTCAGTGTATCGTAGTTGTGTAGCCCTAGGAGGTGGCTAGACTTCTGTAGGAATAGATTTGTAAACCCTCATAAAATGGGCCGATAACTCTTGCACACTCTCATCCGACACTCTTTTCATATTGTTATACTGTGTCAGCAGCTACAAAGGATTATTTTTGTCTCCCCATCTAGTAATGAAAGACATTTGAAATGCGGTGAAGTCTTGAATGCTTGCTACTGGGAGGGATTTGAACCACTTTCTCACCTCCCCTAAAAGACTCTGCATGAACAACCTCATTTTTGCATCTGCATAGTCTACCTCTTCTAGGTTGATGAAATCATTGAAGCAATCCAAATGCTTTTGGGATAAAACGTTTCCTTCAGCATCGTAGAGCTTGATCCTTTGACTGTAGTTCTAGGGAAAATCATGTAGTTGGGAAAGCAAAACCAGAGGGGAGAACCTGTCATCCATTTCTCTAGGGGGGTTCGAGATTTGGGGGATGTTATGAGTGGGATTTGCAGCTTGTAGGATTAGAGATCAAAACCTTTCCTTGTCAAAAACTATATGGTCCAAGATGGTTTCTAATTTAGACCTAAACAAAGTTTGTTTGAACAAAGAGTCAAACTCGAGGTCGTTAATGCTTTGAGCCCCATCCTTGGGAAAGGATAGATTTATGTATAAGTAATAGAATGGGTCTTGCACCTTCTCCCTTACCTTGCATAGAAGTATCTTGGGATCATACATAGGATATACAGGGTTAGGGTCAAGATTGGCTCTTCTATAAATGTTCTTCGGAGCCAGGTTTTCTGAATGGCACTACTATGTGGCACTGGTCTTTTTCACTAAAGTGACCAGGGTAAAGGTTTCAGCCAATACAGATGTTTTCCCCATTGTTACCCTCAAGGGTCAAAACTATATCTTTAGTTGTTATCCTAGAGAAAATTTATTCAATTCTGTCCCCGACAACGATGCCAGAATGTTAATGCTCTGTAAACTTTGTTCGACTGAGAAAAAAAATGACATAGGCAACCTACAAGCCAACTTTGAGGCACGAAACTAGCCTTTCGGACCTGGATAGGGCTCTCTCTAGAGACTTCGTCTCTGTATAGGATATAACTTTAAACTCTGGGCTAGATTTAACACCTTTAAATAATATTTTCTGGTTCTATTGGCGAAAGAAAGAAAGACCTTGGGCTATGGGGTCGATTTAAGAAAACGACATAAACAAATGACTCAGTGACTGAACTTGAGAGGATAAAGGCTAAATGAGAAACAATATTCAGTTAGAAATCGTTGTGTGTGGCGAGAGAAAAACACATGAAGCAACTCGGAGCACCGTTGGGGATGAATTTGTAGTTAACTTAGAATAAATACAGTTTGTCTAAATGGTGCGAATATAGAGCACTACGTGGTGAATTCTAGATTCCAAATCACATTCTTATTTAGAGAGAGATTACATATATGAATATAAAGAGTACAAGAAAGAACATATACAAAGAAAGAATACAATACATCAGACTGCCACCGTTAGAATATTTTCATCAAAGTTTCAGGACTTTTGCATTAAGTTTCGATCGAATTAAAAAAAAATACAATCAATAGTCACTGTCTACACCATTTTTCCAACCAAAATAGCTCACATTGAAAATATGGAATATATAGACAAGGGTGTGCCACTTGGGCTACCCTACTCTCTAACTACTATCCATAGAAACTAGGTTTCGACTACCCTCTGTCAGATGGCTCTTCGAATGGTCTTTTCCTAAAAATAGAATTGACTCCACTCGACCGCATCATAGTCGCTCGTCTTTTCTACAACGTTTTAGTCATCAGCAAGATCTTGTCGTTGGAAAATGATGTGTCAATTATTTCGTTTGAAAAAGAACCTAAACGATCAAGTATTATGTCAGACTCATGTTGCACATTGTAACGGCCGTGATATTTGTCACGTGATCATTTGTTGGTGAGTGCATGTGGTAGGTGACTGCAGACCATTGTAAGTGCCTCCAAAATGATGACCCCAACTAGGGAAAAATGCCTCTTCCTCAAACTGTTGCATGTCAAATGTACACCTGTCCTTCATAATTGGATTTTGTCGATGGGTGTCGTATTTTTTCCACGCGGATATCTGTTAGAGTCTAAGTCTGTGCCACGTTTGAGGAAAAAAAAAATGAAGTCGATCAGTCATGCATCTGGTCTCATTTTCAATTTGAATACTCGAAGTTTATCCCTGAGAGACCAGTTTCACCTTTTCAGGTTCATCACTTGCCTTTGCAGAATTGCATTCCCTTTCAACTTCTTATGAGCGCAGGCCAGAGTTGCGCGAACTTTCTCCATCGTCGGTTCACATTCCTTGAAGTGTTTCACATTCCTTTCTCCTGACACCCTCTGTGTTTTGCACAGTTGTATGATCGCATCATGTGCTTCCCTGAGCTGTCTCTTTAGCCAAGTCATGTTTCCCTCGCAACCTTTTGATGTTGGTACTTCGAGGGTCTTCACTGCTAGTTGTTGTCTCAGCTCTTTGTTTTCCCGGTATAGCTCAGCGATAGTGAGTTGCGCTTGTTTCAGCTGTTGTGACGATTCACAAACATCTTTTCTTTCGGTGTATATCCTTATCCTTCTGCCCCATCTTTCTCAAATTATGAATTCAATGGGCTCCAGCCGAATAGCGTGCATGAGTAACTCTTTGGAGGATGACTTTGCATGCGGCTTGCTCAGGACATGGGTCTCCCCAGCCTCCTTATTTTTCCTTGGCCTAACCCTTCTCTAGGGTATTTTTTGTTGGGGGGATAGGGCTTCCAACGTCCTTCCTTCCTCCACAACCCTTCCTACTTCAGCCTCTACGCAATGTGATGCTACCTTTTCTGCAAGTAGGGGGAATTATCCCTTTGGATCCTTGGGAATGCCTGTTGTAAGTAGAAACGAATCCCAGTTATTTCCATGTCACCTTAACTCCTCCACCAACAACAATTTAATCAATGAGACATGTGTTATTTTCCTCTTTGGTTGATCTATTTTAGCTTGGGTATTGTGCGCCATTTCTCAGAGGCTTTGGTGTAAGAAAAACGGCAGATTTAACGGTCTCCTCCCTATGAAGTGCATCAACAATCTAATGTGGTGCGGATGTATTCTATCAAACTTTCCTTCACAGGTGAAATATTTCTTAATCACCTCCATGATTTTCCGAAAGGGCCCCTGCAAATATCTACTTCGAATGTCCGCTTCGACTTTCCCACCTAAACAGTCTCGCTTGATGAAGTCTTTATATCACTGCACATCCAAAGGCACGCCTTTAAACCACCTTTCACCATGTCAAGGGATCATTTTTTTGGTCGACAAAGTTTCCTCTGTCACTTGGAAAATGACACCTACAATTACTGTGCGGGACCCGTAGAACCTGAGTGCAAACTACTTCGCTAGTTTCGTGTTGAAGCCTTGGATTTTTTTGCAAAAGGTCATGCATCTGACTTGCTCAAAAGACGCCCTAACCTCTAGAACTTCAATGACCAACATCAATATTTGAGGCTCGGGCCCAACATTTCTGCCACTTTGCGCACCTTTCCTTATGCTCTGGGATGTCATCATGGCACAACATGTATTGGTTCTGTGCGGTGGATTTTTTGTGAACCAAAGGCGGTAATCTCAATTGACCTTGGCTTGCGAGAAGAATTATAGGCGATGCATAAACTTGACTGGTGAACATAATGCATATAGAGCGGTCAGAATTTATAATCGGCGGGCGAGAGATGGAAACTTGTCGGGGGACATTGAATTCATGGTGACTGGAGGATTCAGAGCGAGCTTGAAGATTTTTGTAGTACATCCGTGCGACGGGTACACTTTAGAGTGTGTGAAGTACAACTGATACGAGTTGCAGGGCATACATGATATGAAAGTCATGATTTTTCATTCTCTCTAGCTTCATAATGAGTTGATGATGGTCACTTCATCCGCCAAAGCGACCTCTGTTCAACAAATTTACTCGACTTTAGGAACGTAAGACCTTTTCTTCTGCAGGACCCAACTCTTTGGGAAAATACCTTTACCCCTTACACATGTTTTGGTTCTGACATCCTTTCTCAAATCCAAGGGCCAACTGGCCACTTGCTAACTTTGACCCATTTTCTTTTTGATACCATGACCTCACACGCTTTGACACACAGACTCTGACTTGATTAAGACCGACTTGATTATTCATTATTGTAGCAGGACTGTACTTCCTACTACATGTTGATCATGATCCCAAATTAGTACATATGAAACTATACGTTTATCTTGAATGCACCCAAACATTCTTCCTTCATTAGTAACCATGGTGCCAACACTCATGGCCACCCAAATTTGTTTTTATTTGACACCTATATAATGTAAGAGAAATATTGTAAGGTCCTCCTTCCTCAATGGAAAGTCCATTATCTTCCCTTTGTTCAAACATGCATTTCCTCAAAGAAATTCCATGCAATGTGCTAACTATGAGCACCTTTATTCCCAATCTCTCTAGATTGGTTATCGTACCCATGGTACTCTTTACTCCTACAATTTTCTTGCAAGGATTGTAACCCATCCTTGACTGGCATAGACTTCCTCTACTTGAGGTTGTCCCTCATTGGCAACTGTCTTTCTCAACAACTCTAATTTATTTCTACACATGTCATACATCATGATTATATTAATTGTCATGTAAAGTAAAAATGTATGTATCATTTCAACAAACATTTTCAAATATGTCCTAGCATATCCTTATGCACTTCTTCATGTTATCCTTAATGTTTCCATGAATGAAACACAAACAATGTTCAATTGTTTCTACAGCCATGCAACCATAATCACTATGATGTCAAAACACTTACCTGCATTAGTAAATCAATCTCTCACCTGCATTAGTAAATCAATCTCTCATACCAGAGAGATACAAAAAACAACTAGGAGGGAGTCAAGGAACTCTTCCTTGGTCCAACTTCTTCTACACAACCCTCGAATTTTAGTCCAATTGAGTTATTCCAAGGCCTCATTGCCTTTATTTAATATGGCTCACCTAAGCCTATTCGATCAAACATACTCATTTATTCAGTCTCTCTTCCTATTCGATCACTAACAAGATCAAATGCTCTTCATCATTATGTCGACCCTTTTCCCATAGACCCAGTCCTCATGACCACAGTCTAACGTGGAGTGCTAAACTCTATCTTCCTCGACTGGCCTGGAGGAACTTTGTTTTCTCTCCATGCAACCGAGAGTTGTCACCTTGGATCTATTCTTTTCAGGCACTATCCTTTCATCTCTTGTTTCTAGGCACTATGATCATGGCTTAATCCCTTGTCTGATGATCAATGGTGTAGATCTAACTTCCCCTAGATTCGACAATTGCAAGGGATTGCAAAACCTCAACTAGATCCTGGTTTAACTCTCCTCTCGATCTTCGCAATGGAATATGTGCATTGGTAATGGAATCGACGTGAGTTGTTGATCTATTGACCTATCAAGATCAATGATCCTGTTTGATTGTGAAGTCTGAACCTACACGATCGTTAACTCATCCTTCAATCTCCACAATGAATCTCATCTGTTGATTTACCTTCAGCTTGATCCGATGATCACGACTTAATCATTCATTGACCCAACGTTCTACAACGCTCCTAACTGGAAGATTCTAACGGTTGTTTTGTATTCCTTCTGTGGGTTTGATCTAACGGTCTTCATCCACTTATGGAATGATCAAAAAGCTGTTGTATATCTCCTTGTGATTGCAAAACCCTGTCTATAGGATCATTGATCCTTATTGTGAACAATGATCATTGGCATTCCATTCTCTGATCTCGTTTAAAAGGTGGGATTGTATCAGATTCCTTACATGAGTTGTACTTCTTTGTCCTGCAACACAAAACCCTACACCTGCAATCACAAACATGCACCTGCAATTGCACAGTCTCAGCGATATGCACAGACTTATCCTTCTTCCTCTTTGAGGTATACACTGCATATTACCATTCAGTTATCAGAATGGGAAATATTCATTTATTAGTCTTCTATTCATCACATGATGTTTTCAAAATGTAATCCATGATTCTTATATATATATATATCTATATATATATATATCTATATATATATATATATAAGCTTGTAGCTCATTGCTTAATTCTCAGTAGTCATTAAGGTTGTGACTATGTTCTCCTAACAGAGTCTTCACACAGTTCCTCCATAGGGAAATCCTTCTGCATGCAACTTTCTTATTGCTTATCCATCACTATCTGTGATGGCATCAACCTTGAGTTAGCTTCAGTTGTTTACCAAATATTCCATAAGGAATATAAACATGCATCTTTGTCAAGCATCCAAATTCTGTATCCACACATATTCTTGTTTTGTTAACTTACATCCATGATGTATTTAACCATGCGCATAATAATAAGCCTCTGTGTAGCTTCCATAGGTATATTTCATATCCCACATACATCTCTACTTTAAAATCAGTCAACTCATGATTGTTCTGAATCATTCTCATGTGATCCTCAAGGCATAATCATTTTCCTCTTATCATGACAACATAACATCCTTGCTCGTTTACTCTTTCATCTATTTATCATTCAAAACATAACTTTCATGACTCTTTAGAATGGATTCAACCATGCATCCATGGTATTCATTCAATCTTTTCAAGTGCAATGCTTGCCTCACATTTAACTCAATTATGAATTCACCTCATGCCTTTAGTATACATATATTCTTACATCATACAAGTGCATTAATTGCACATTTATTATCACTCATATATATTTGATCTTAAAATCAATCTTCATATCAAGAAGCCTCGCATTACATCAAATTCATGCACTCAAGTATATACAGACATAGCTAAATATTCATCATGTAAGTTCATTGCTTACACCCCTTTTTCATTGATATTTTTAGTTTTAATATTAGTGTCCTTTAGTGACATATTAAATTCACTCATATGACTAGTCTCACAGTCATAATTCATACTAATGTTACTCCTTCTACAAGGAAATAACCATCAAGGGTCACCTTTTTCCGTTCTACTGTGAAAACCTTCCATAATTCAAAATTTATATGGGTAGTTATTGTGTCACTCAAGGCAGTAAGATAACCACTTTTGGTTTCTTCTTCATGCCTCAATTCACTCTTGGTCAACATATCTTTACAAGGAAATCCCTTCCTAAACTCCCTCTTATAGCTACCTGAGTATACCAAGCCATATCCATATGGCTACCATCCACCACTGGATGTCAATATGACCCATTGGGCTTCTAGAAGTGCCCAACACTTCCTTTACCACATTCAGAATCAACATTTAACCAACCATTTTACCTGATTTATAATAAATTTTAATGTCTAATAACATTTGGACTATTCCCTTAAGTCCCAAGTACAATTTCGAAGTATGTTACTTACTAAGTATTCTAGTTCATAACTCTAGAGTATCTTTAGGTCATAATCAATATTAACCATTACACCTATAATTCTTCCTTATGTTCAACAATAGTCAAGGAAGTAGGTCACTCTCCTCCTCCCACAAGAATTCTGGCAAATTAGTTTCCTATCCACCAAGCAAGGGAGGCTGCTACGATCTCTCACTCAATCACTCTATATTTCTACATCTTTGTTTATTAGCTTGATTAGATAAAACCCTGCCAAGCATTTCCTGTACCCAGAGACAAATCTTGTTTCTCAGTTCCCTTTGAAACTCGAGATTTGCGCATGCTCTCCCTTTTCAGAGAATGGTTTCCAGACTCATACTTATGAATGTGAGGGATTATACACATATATAAGGTTTAATCCTTTATTAAAGAAGTTATTATTACTGCTATGGATCCTTTCAATCCATTCACATCCAATTCTTGCTATTAGTTCCTATCATCCTAATCCCACTCTTGTGGGATTAGCTATCATTTCCCAAAATAAATTATAGTCTCCTTCTTCTATGGCCTAGCATGATTCAAACTTGTTGGGTAAAATCCCAACTGAATTTTGATCTGCATCCTTTTTCATCAAGGAACTTATGCAGAGACAGATCTATGGCTCTTATCACTTCACAAATTCGGCCTTCGGAGTTTCCAATGTTATGGCCGCTCCACTCTCCCGAAACAGGACTTCACCCAAGTGTTGACTACATCCTGGATCCAACGGACAGGAGGTATCCTGATGCATTCTCAAATCAATGATTCACATCACTTTGTAAATCCAATGTTTGTAGGATTCATAGCGTAACCTCCTCCTTTCTCCCATAGTAGGTCAGAGTCGAATTAACCAAGGAGTAGATCCAATGGTCACGAGTGGTCTTGAACCTGCTACAGATCGATGGACCTCCTCTCTTCACAAATTCAGTATTCGCAAGTTTGTCCATGTAAATTTCGTATTGCTCTCGGAGTGGTCAGCATCGAGCTAACCGTGGCCTAGGTCCAATAGATGACATTTGGTAGAAGACAAGGGAAACACATGGCCTGATCAAATGGTTCCATGTGTCCAATTCCATTTGACACCTGGGGTCTGTGAAATCCACAAATAGGGGTAACACATGTTAGCACACCTACGATGAGTCCATGTCACCCTAGGTGACGTTAACATGCTACGTCACTCTAGCCTTTAGTGCTTTGACGATATTCTCTTTCACTCACAGGTTAAACCTCCCAAAGTAGGATTGTCAAAGTAATTGACACCATCTTTTCCTTAGGCTTGATCTAATAGTCGAGAAGGATTCTGAAGGATCCTTAGATCCATGGTTCACGTTACTTCGGAGCTCCGTCCTTCAGGGGATTCGACTCTATGATTGCTCCATTTCTCCTAAAGTAGGACTTTGTCGAAGTACCATACGTGGGTCATGAGCGAACGGTTAATATATGTTCTCAACGGAGTCCCCCAGATCGAATGATCAAGAGGGATCCCGAAGGATCCATAGATCCATGTCCACATTGCTTTACGAATCCGTCCTTTGGGGGTTTTGATGTTACATCACCCCTATCCTCCCGAAGTTGTCAACATCGCGATGACTACAACGTAGATTCAACGGTTGGGATAGTTCCTATCCATCCTCAAATATACAACCCTTGTCAATTTTTGACTCCGTCATTCGGGATTTTGGTGGTTGTGAAGTTTAACATCCTGGAGCTTCGAGCTCCCAGAGCTCTGAAGCCATTAAGAGCTAGCGCCTTTCGGACTAGCGTAGGGTTCCCAGACCCTGGTCATATGGACCCTCTAATGAATCTCGGGCTATAATCTCTACTCTTAGCCAAGATTTGGTTAAGGTCGTGGGTGCGATCCTATGGTCTCTTAGGCTACTAGTTTGAAGGAAGCACCTTCCTAGTTCGCAAAACTTTAAGTTCTGAAACATGGTAGGGTAATCTCATGGAATTAACGAGAAAGTGGCGGTCCCAAGAAGTCTGCTCCAACTCTAGAACTATGAGGTAACTCCCTAGGGAAAACACCTCGAGGGTCTTTTCAACTAGCCTAGAGGTCAATATTGTTTCCTTACATCCAATAAAACACAATAGTTTACAGAAGGACAGTAAACACCATTTCCATCTATTTCACGCAAGGCATAAGTTATCACCTTTATAGATAATCAAATCATACAATTCTATTATAGTATACAGGGCATAAAAATACTTATCTATTATAGTTGATCACCAACTAAATGACTGTGGGTGTTCGCCTTTCCACCTAGACATAGGCTCAGAGGCATTCATTCTTAGCACTCTAGCAACCCCCGTGCCAAGCCATGATATCACTAAGTAACTTTCACAGTTTCTCAGAGGTTATTTCTCTGTCACGGTCTCTGCGTGGTCTATCAAATGCCTCCTCAGCATCAATCTTGCAGTCTTTTTGGCATAGGGGTAGAACTAGGGTTCAATGCTTCAACATCACACCAAAAGAACCCTAACTATTGGCCCTTTCGACAACACCTGCGAAGTAGATGAAGTCTCACATGAGGTAGAGGCAGGGGGGGTTGCAGGACTCAAGTGTCTACAACCTAGTTAGGACACAGATCTGTGATTACAACACTTAATAGAGCACATAGCCAATAGTATGGATTAAGTTATGATTCTTATTCACATCATAGATTAACCCTTATTAGAGATCAATGCAATAGTAATCAAGATTAATCACATCTAATCATTTAGCACATAGCATCAGAGAATATGTATCATTTATTCATATATAAAGCACTAAGCATCAATGGATCTACCTACCATGCATCATGACTAAGAAAATAAATACATAAACACCATGAGCAACATTGCACAAAGCACAACAGCACATGATATACGTGTTTCACCCCAGTGTGGGGCTACGTCCACCAACTTCTTCTTCTTCTTTATTAGTACTCAAGATTCTTACATTCCTTTGCTCCTGTGCACAAAGCCACAAAGCCAACTCCACCAAGGGACAGGATATCTGCGCACACCTCACCGGATCCTCCTTCCCTGAATTAGGTTAGGGCACAAATCCTTACACCGTCTGTCTGCACAAAGCCTCTTATAATCACTTGCACTTAGCCTTGCAAGTATTAACACAGTCTTTGCACAAAGCCAATTATTCATGCACTAAGCCAATGACCTCTCTAAGCCAAAATTACTACTTTACTTACATCACCTAGCTACTTATTTATACATTACAAAAAGGCCTACCAGCCACCAGTGTTACTATTGTAAATATGAAAAGAGAGTGGGGTTCAAAATGAATATCTGGGAGGAAAACACATGTTCGATTTTCTGAGCTAGGTCTTCTCATCTAAGAGGGAACATGGTTATCCTATGTGTCATCGAGGATCATTCGGCTATCTAGATTCATATTAACTCATATAGTGGTTTCAAGGCCAAGATAACTTCTATTTTCCCTCACCTCCACCAGTCCAATGCATTTTTCTACCTCATTCTTTATTGATCGGTGAACTAATAATTATAATTTCCTCCACTCAACTTCGCTTGACTAAACTATTCCATATTCTATTTCATTCATTTTGTCTATGATCGTCTTTCCCTGTTTGCTTAGGTAAATTGGTTGATGCACTTTTCATATATATCTGGAAAGAATGAGCTTAACCACTGAGCCATGGAAGGAAGGAAGGAAGTATAGTTCAAGCTTCAATCATGATCAATGGCACATTCAATCACAATATATGTTTGTTTTCTAGAGGAAGGCAGGGTGCTTGCTAGTTACTCCCTTCGACCGACCTCTAATAATAGGAATAAATAAAGAAAGAAAATTGGAGCTCTGGAAGACCTTGTGTTTATTGGATCTTGGATGGGAAGTCGTGCAGGTGCTAAAGAACGAACAGACTCACTACACTTCTCCCTATTTCCTTCCTTTGAGTTTAGGCTGAAGTAAGGCATTGAGGCAATGATGACTTGAAGGGTTTTGAGTGTTGGTTCACCGGTCTCACCATAGTTGGATCCTATTTTTCACAGTCTTCAGAGAAAAGGCCAACCAATTCATTTCAATCTCCATCCATAAAGGCAAATCAAGCTGCTAACAACATCGTATATAAATCCTTTGAACCCTCAACCAAGAATGACAAAAGGTAATCAAGAAAGACACGTCGAAATCTATCCTTCAGACCCTTCGATCGAATGCTTGAATCTGAGGGGCCCCGAGGCATTAATCGAGCATCTGTCCCAAGAACTTTCCCTTGAAAAATAACTAATAGAGTCTCCCAACCGACTAGCTCAATTCCTCCCTCTATCCACCCACTTGTTACTACTTATGTAAGATCATGATCCTTTATTCATAAGGTTTCCTCCCTTGGTTACTGGTAACAGGATATTTCACGTCACTTTGCAGTCATTTCTGGGGTCGGTTTTGACGTTCCTCAATTGGTTTATGGAGTGAAATTGATTGGTGCCAAAATGCAGGAATTTGTCTGGAAGGAATTTGTCATGTTTGGATACAACTCTCCCTAGTCAAATCAAATGATTTTGCGTACACCTACCAGCCATTTGTTGATGAAACTTATCTATGATGCTTATGACTGAGTCCCCTATGAGGTGGAGGCATCAGTGTATTATATAATTATTACCATCCTGAACAGAAAAAGCAGAAGCAGTTTAGTCGAGTGGATTTCATCCCATGCTTAAAGCTAGATCAATCAAATAAGTGTTTGTTGGTTTCGGTCTGATCCAATCAATGAAAGAAAGATATATATCAAGTTTTTCCAAAGCAGAGAGGTCAGGATACTCATGAGAATCAGGTGGATGTCAAGGCTTTCACTTCCCAAGGAAAATGACCACATATCTATATACATATTACTATACCCCATTTTGATCGACTGATTTTTATGCAATGGTTGGATATGGGCGAAACCTGGCTAAAGCACCAATGAATAAGGTCACTCTCTTCTCATCCCTCTCCTAATGTGTTCTGATATCCAGGAGTTCGGGCAGGCCCATGTCAAACAAACAAACAAATCAATTGGAAGCGAAATTTCCATTCGAGGAGCTAGAGGAGAGGTTCCTTAGTGAGTACCCTCATTTGATCTGATCGTCAGTCAAGAGGAAGTACCAAATTCAGGGAGAACATAGTTGATATTAAGTAAATATATGGATGGACAGATATGAGCTCAGGGATAGGGATTTCAAATTATTTCTATTACTTATTGCAGCTGTATTCTTTTCTTTCTTTATTTCTTCCCTCTATTCCATAGGCTTAATCGGAGGATCAATATCGATACAGACAACTATGGATAGAGATCCGGTCATTCCTCTCCCCTTCCAAATGTTGAAATCAATCCCTTTCTCATAGAACTCTCCTTTGGAAGGGAAGGTGAACCCTTAAGACTGACCAATTGGAAACAACCCTTGCCCCCCTCATCAATAAGTAAATTGGACAAGTGACTATGTTCCTATATTTCTTCCCCTCAAAGAGCGCTTCTAAATCCCTCTTTCTTATTCTTCAAATGGGTCCGACAACACTGAATTATCCTTCCCTTAACAACCAAGTGGCCTTACGACACCTTCTTCACATTCCAGTAATTCATAATATACGTAATAACGCTTTAGCATAAAATAGACAATGTATTATATATGTAATAATGCTTTAGCAAAGACAGACATAACTCCATATATGTTGATTACCATACTTCTATTTCTTCCCCTCAAAGAGCTATAAGAGAGGGTTGGTTGGGAGAGGTTATCCCTTTAGTTAGTTTATCCCAACCAAGGTGGAGGACCTTCGACAATGCTGCTATTATATATGTAATTATGCTATTTCGAGAGATCGATTTTGTTCATTTCAACCATTTTTTTCCAGTAATTCATTATATATGTAATAACCCTTGAGAAAAGACACACACAATTGTTGCATTGGTTTGATGAAATTAGATGGATCAAAATAGAATAAGGATGGCTCACCTAACATAGGAAGGTGAGGAACTTATCCCATTTCTTCCAGTCATTATTTATATACATAATTACACTTTAGCAAAGACAAACAAAATTCCATAGATGTTTCTTACTGTACTTCTATTTCGTCCCCTCAAACACTTAGCCCTGCTCAGGTAAGGTTCTCACTGACCTTCTATCTAGGTCAGGTTATCCCTCAATTTACTTATTTGGTGGAGGGTCGGTCGTTAGTTCGCTTACTCACCCTTGCCCCCCCTCATCAATAAGTAACTTGGACAAGCAATTATGTTCCTTTATCTCTTCCCCTCAAATCATCATCACATATATGTATATCTATATATTTTTCTTTTCAATGAATTATTTCTTCCTTCGTTTTTCCATGAAGTTTCAGAAGGGCTCACACTTCCTTACCTAAATATCTATGTTTTCTTAGGGTGGAAGTTCGTCTTCCTTTAGTTCCTAATCTATCAGACTTTGATGTTAACATGAACCTTTCTAAATTGAAGGGTAAAGGGATAAAACTTCCTTACCTAAATATTTTTGAGAGTAGGGGAGAGAAGGTCTCGGGCCAGATGTTTGTTGAGCAAAGTGAGCTGCCTTATCCCAACATAAAGCTCATATTCTAACTTTAAGTATATGCCTACCCAGAATCCTAACTTCAATTGATCAACTCTATTTATTAAGGGGAGATAAGGTCAATTGGTTGTTCTTCTTCAAGTCTAGAAACATTCTTTTTTCCCCTCAATTCCAATCTCATAAGTTAGTCAAGAAATAGAGTCAGTAAGGGTAGGGTACAAGAGAGTAAGGCAAGTGAGTGGTGTGGGTGTGGTGTTGAGCACCCAATCAGTATACTCCCCATTCAGTGTAACCTAAAGGCAAGCCCCTCTGAATTTATGAATGAATGGCCTATGCCTACTATTTTTCACCTAGCCCACACCAGGTAGCTCTCTCTGGTTACCGAAATAAAATTAGTCAATGCCTAACCTAATATAATCCATAATAGAATATCTCATCATCTCATTCCTTCAAATCTAATAATTTCTTTAGGTAGGGCTGCGGTATCATAAATACTGGTATGCCTACCAAATGGGATGGGAATGATGGAGAAAAAACAGGGGACAAAGAGCCATCTCTTTATATTAGACTCGCTCCTCTTCTGTCAGGCAGGAAACACTTTTGAGGAAATGCTCCCAATTCACTAAGCTAAGTATGGCCGGCAACCAAACATGTCTTCGAGCACTATTTACACCTTAACTTAACACAATAGACAGAATCTTTATATTATGACCCGCCACCAGACTCTATATGCAACATGGGAGGGGTATTCGAGAAAACCTTCCACCTCATTCAATAGTCCCCCCAGCCCATAATTCTCTTGACCTTCCCCATCAAAGTATCCCTAGGCATATGTTTTTTCAATATTTTGACTAGGAACCACTCTTGGAGGATTTTTCGTACATGGTTTCCACACTCCCTCATAAGCATACTTGATTTGAGAAAAAAAAATGAATAGGCACACATTTCTTTATTTTGAAAGATCATATCATTCCTAGCTAGCCAAAGGGCCCAAAGGACTATACAAGGAAGATCTTTATTAGCCTAGACAGATTTTGTCTTAAACCAGATATCTAGACAATCCACTACAGTATATCCCTTCCATTTACCATTTACTCTTGCTAATTTAAGAGTTTCCTCCCATATTTCTTTTGTAAAAGGACATGTTATCATCAAGTGAGGTAAGGTCTCATCATTACTTTTGCAGAAGATGCATCTTCATGTCCCATGCCATGCTCTCTCTTTACAATTATGCCAATTCAAGATTTTGTTTGCAAGAACTAGCCAAAGGAAAAAAAATTGTTTGATAGGGGATTTTATTTTCCATACAGACTTCCACCACCACTTCCGATCATTTTCCTCCTCTACCCAAAACATTGCTTTATATCCTAACTGTGTTGTGTATCTTCCTGATGATTTTTTTTTAGACCAAACAATTTCATCCTCTTCCTCTCTTAATCTGATTGCACTCTGTTTCAACTTTTATACAGATAGATTCCAGCATTTTTCTTCGTCCCCTTGCAAGCCTATCCTATTTTCTTCCTTCCAACCCTAATTCCAGATATAAATATTGTCAGGGTCTACTACCTTTGCCAAATATCATAGCCTTTCAGATTTAATTAATTGATCAATGGATCAATAAGTTTTCAATTTCTGGCACATCCCACCCAAGCATCCCCTCCTATTATCACCCTAGACCCACCACCCACCTTCCAAGCCAACCATTGGCCTACAATTGGAAAAGCTTTGACTAATGCCTTACATATTATTGAAACCCCTGTTATCTATTTTGCTGGTAATATAATCCAATCCTCAATAGATAGTGGATCTATATATTTATGCTTCATAACAATATTCCATATCCCTTATTCTTTTAATAACCTCCAAAGACTCTTACCTGCCAAAGCTTGTCCAAAATGGTGTCTATTTTTGAATCCCTAGCCCCTATCATCTTTGGTTTTGGCTATCTTATTCCATTTTACTAAGGGAATTCCTTCCCTTTATTTCTTCCTTGTCTACAATAAACTAAAACATTTCTTTTAGTATATAAGCTAAATAGTGCCAATATATACGAATTTCCTCCAATACTGTTTTCACTAGAGTTCATTTTCCTCCTCTTGAAAGCCCTCTGTAGCACCATTTGAAACTCTAATTTCTATTTTCTCATAGAGTCAATGCCGGTCCTTTACCCTATAATCATTAGGATTTTGGTTCTCAAAATTCAATTGGATCAGCATTAATCTGGCCTTGTACTTGGTAAATTCCCCTCTATGAACCTGGTGTTATCGGGCTAATTGTTATTGCAGACACAAATCAATCCCCCTAGCTTCACTACGAAACTAGAACAAAACAAGACAGTACACTACTCTTTCCTTAGCTTCAACTATCAAATGAGAAATGGATTTAGAACATACCTTTTAAATATCAAAGATCTGACTTCACCAATGCAATCCAAGCTCCATCACGAGGCTTATGGAGAAATATCTGCAAATAAACACAAGCAAACGAAGACAAGAAAAATAGAGTCTATTTGATATGAAACTATGTACGTGATAAAGGAATCATACAGTATGAACAAATAACATTCATATAGAAAAGAAAAGTATATATGTATTAAAGAATGTGGAAGAAAGATACAACTAGATGCCTTGATGTTGTTAGGTTCCTTACAACAGTCCCTTGCTTCCCACACACTTCTACTTCATGGATTCTAAGACTGTAGATATGATATCTATTCACAATCTATCTTGACAAAGCAAAGATCAAAGCCACTCTAACCAAGCTAACAATTCCAAGCCAAATTTCCAATCTTTTCCAAGCTCAAGCTAACTTTCTCCATGAGAGCTCCTCTCCTTTTATAAGATGAAGAGGATAAGGTAAGGAGGTTAGGATGATCCCACTAAGTTATGAAAGAGAATAAGATCCAAACTGTTCAGAGGCCACCTCACCATAGAATCTTCTCCTTCTAGAAGCATCGAGAAGACACTCGTTTTTCCCACATACAAGAATCTCCACACCCTAGCTATAGTGCAACCAGTGGAAACTCCACAACCTAGATTTAGTACAACCTGCGGAAATCAGGCATTTATGCACCCTGTGTATAGAGAAGCCTATGAAAATCCTCTTTAATAGGGTTTTTACAAAGGAAAATACAACTTCTTCTCTCAGTAAAAGTTCTTCCCCCTTCTTTCTTCAGGAATTCAGGCTGCTGACCCCTCTGAAGGAAATAGATTGGTTTACATCATTAAAGGTCATAGGGATGATGAAAATAATGTGTAACAGAGAGCCCCTGAAAGTATGAATTTAGAACAGAGTGATATCTGAAATACTTTGTCAAGTGTGTGTAGGGAACAAGGAACAGTCGGTTGGAAACCTACCAACAAACAAGGAAATACAATACAATAATATATCATCACTGAGGTAGGCATTCCCATACTCAGAATACAAATGACTCAAAGCATAAATGTTGACATGCAAAGATCCATGTCAAGTAACACAGGTCATGGCCACCAAACATACATTGTGGATCCATTCCTATATGACTCAAATATGAACATAACCACCAAAAATACATTGTGGATCTATGTGTAAAAGACTCAAATTTGAACATAGCCATGAGACATACAATGTGGATCTATGCAATAGTACAAACTAAATAGACTTCAATGCAACCTGAATCTATCATAAAATATACAGGGTCTTCATCTCCACCACTCTATAGTACAAATCTAACCATGCAAATACATGTTCTTAAGTCGAACCTGGTAGAAACCACTTGATTACCAGTCATTAATGAATACCGTTAACAAGTGTGAGGGAAATCACCATTAATGTCAATGAATCCCAAGGTACACTAGTACAATCCAACGAATGTGAATTAATGAGTTGAAGTCGAACATTTGGCGGAATCTCTTGATCAGGGGTTAGTAATGAAAACCCACTGTCGAAAGTGAGGAAACCTGACATTGAGGCATGCAAGTTCCAAGGTACCAATTAGTTTCTAAGTCTAGTTCCTAGATAATGAGTTTAATTCGACAGGAAAAGACTCATCATAGGAGGGCCTTAATGTATCCCCCATCAATGACATGAAATGGGTAACAAGATTTGAAGTAGATCAGAGTAATAAGGGATTCAGGACTGACTCTGGGATGGCTGATGCAATAGAAGGATTAAGGACTGCAGAAATGGCCAATGCAATAGAAGGCTCTCCTGGTTGAACTTATCTTTGAACATATTGATGACACGACAATTTTCTTGGAAACACTGACTCAATAACAAGAATCACAGACCAATTTGTAATCTTATAAAGGAGTATGATCAGGAGACAAACGAATTTTCCAACTTAGACACAAAGTGAGTGAAAGGGTGTCATGTTCAAAAGTGACTCTTCCATGGAATACAGGTTTAAATGCATTTCTTTCCCAGTTTTTTCCCCCACTATTTCTGGCAAGTACGTCTTAATTTTTACAAAATCTTGAAGAGGATAACATATTCTTGAACTCTAATCTCATCCTTCATATGAGTCCCTCGAAGTATATTTAACGAACCCTAAGAAGGAGTGTTTCAGTCCCATATGGGACTTTCGATGTTTGTTTTACAAGTCCAAAGAAATAAAACTCAGGGGTTTTTCATGTTTAGAGACTCTGAAAAACACTTAAAGAAAACTCCAAAAAGTCCTTTTTCATAAAGTAGTTTGATGAGACCGAAAAAGAGATAAACTATTGCTCAACGTATTTTTTCTTCAAATAATTTAACGAGTGTGAAAAGAACAAGATCGCTCGACAATCTTTTCATGTTTAGAGAGTTTGAAAAGAGATTAAAGGGAACTCCAGGGGGTTCCTTTTTTGTATAATCTTTACGAGTCCAAAAAAGTGATAAAAGTATACTCGGTTACATTCTCACATTTTTATGAGCATGAGAAAGAACAAAGACTAAGTTCGGTAACTTATTCTCATGTATTTATGAGCATGAGAAAGAAAAAAGACTAAGCTCGGGACTGTTTTCATTTTTACGCAAGCTTTAAAACAAAACAAAACTATGCTTGGGATAGATTTTATTTTTTCACAATCTTAAAACTAAACAAAACTATGCTTGGACCTAGTTTCATTTTTACACAAGCTTGAACTAGAGGAAACTATGCTTGAGGTAGGTGGTTTCATCTTTACACAAGCTTGAACCATATAAAACTATGCTTGGACTTCCCAACGCATAACACAGGAATGGTTGGTACTTAGCCCAAAGCTTAAGAAACTGGCGGCTCAACTTCAACATGAAGTCCAGAGGTTGGAAGCATTTCCCCCCAAGCTTCATCTCATCCAACTACAAAGGCAAATGAAAGAAAGCTTCAAATACTATATGAAGGACTTGAATCAATCGAAGAGGGGGAAAACTATTTCATTTTTTAACGAGCTTGACACAAAAACAAGAAGTATGCACGTGAATCCAAGTTCAATCCCTAGACCTCTGTTTCATTTTTGAACGAGCTTGGCACAGAAACAGGAACTATGCTCGTAACCTCCATTTCATTTTTTAACGAGGTTTCCACAGAGATGCAAAACTATCCTCACGACTGGTTTCATTTTTTAACGAGCTTGAAATCAGAAAATCATACTCAAGATTGGTTTCAAATTTTAATGAGATTGAAATCAGAAAACCATGCTCAAGGCTATTTTCATTTTTTAATGAGTTTGAAATCAGAAAACCATGCTCAAGGTTGGTTTCATTTTTTAATGATATTGAAATCAGAAAACCATGCTCAAAACTCTCTTCTTGATCATGGCTTCCAAGAGGACAACTCTCTAGAAGGACATCATGTCAAGGGACAAAAATCGGACATGGCTTCCAAGAGATCTTCACTGGATGGAAGAAAAACACTTTGGAAGGAACATATGTTGAGAGTCATGATAGGGGTAAAGATATCAGGCTCTAAAATCCCTATAGAAGAGATAACCATGTCAACTATTGGATCTAATTCATAAGAGACTGAGATTACAATGAGAGGCTCATCTCCATCGGTGGTTGAAGTCATGAGAGAAAACACCACATAATTAACCTGTGGCGGGGGAGATACCATCTACATGTAAGAACCATTTAAGGAGGTAATCTAGTCAAGACCGATGAATGAAATTTGATCAATAGTCACAATTCTTCCATCATGAGGGAAAGATATCACACAAAAAAGAGTGGACACAATAGCCTTCATGGCATAGACATAATCCCTCCCTATAATTAAAGTGAAATCCAAGTGGTCTTGGACTACCATGATGTCAATAAAGACAATTTTCCCACCCAAAGTTATAGGAAATTGAGGAAGGGTACGTAAAGGTTGATTGTTTCTTCTGTTAAAAGCTAACAAATTTTGTGTAACTAGGGCAAGCTGAGGAGAACCCAAAGGTTTCCAAGAAAAAGAGGACAAAATACTAATGGACGCACCTTCATCTTTCAACATCTGAGGAATGTCCCGACCACAAATCTATACTGTAATCTAGAAAGGAATGTGAGAGGGAAGACGAGGTCTAGTTAGCACACCCCAATTAAAAAGGATGGCCTCATTACTTGGAGGAGGTTCCATAGGAGAAGGAGGAATGCCCCCTAACACGGTAGATTTTGTATCAACAAGAAAAACATGGGTGTTATCAAGTTTACTCTCTAGCGGGAGAGTAGGATCGACCGATGGAGAGATCAGATCGACCACTTGGGTTGCATTCTCCAAGGGGAGAATGGGGTCGACAGGTGGAAATGGATCGACCGCTTGGGTTTCACTCTCTGGCGGGAGAATGGGACTGACCGAGGATGGGATCGGATCAACCACTTTTTCAACTGGTTCAACTAAGGATGTGACCAGATTGACGACATGATCAATCGGATTGACCGACGAAGGGACCGGATTAATCATTCCATCAACTATAGAGGGGTTGAGAGAAATCTTACAGTAAGAAGTTGGAAGTTGAGGCTGTGAAATAGTCATGTCTTCCATTAATTTCGAGGATTCTTCCATACGAGGGCAATGGTGAGTTAGATGACTCTCTTTGCATAACATACATGAGAACTTTACTCTACTTTTATTTTTTCCAATGGTATCTTGACTAGTTGACGGGGGGTCATCAACATGTTGTTCAAAGGTCAACAACGTGGACTGGAAAGGAGTTGTAGACCATGCTTTTATGACCTTGGATAGACGAGGGCAATCCTTAAGAAGATGGCTACCCTTACAAAGCCTACAAGGGTACTTGGGCTTATGGGTTTGGATTGTCTTGGCGTCATCAACACTCCCAAGATGATTAACAATGATTGGTTTCTTTCCAACATGTCTAGCAGTGGTTGGAAGTTTATACCCTTGTTTATTTTTATTCTTCTTATTCTTCCTTTTCTTCTTCTTCTTATCCACCGGGTTACTAGCTGTACAGATTTCACTCGGTGAAGAAAATGAAATGGAAGAGGGCCTTGCAAGTGAAGAAGGTGCAGAAGATATTACTAGTGAAGAAGGTGAAGGATCAACATGAGGTTGATGTTCTTGGGGGGAAGTGCTTACAACCGAAGCACTAGCTGCATTCGGGATTACCTGAGTGGAAAACAACCATACCGGTAATCCAATTGTGAGACCTGGAAGGCTCAAAGTAGCGATATGAGAAGGACCAACATCTTTGTAAGAAGGAAAAAAAAAATCTTCCCCTGGAAAAGGAGTTCCTTCGTGGGTCGTTCCGGGAACTGAAGCCATTAAATAAATATCCAACCTAGAGTCCGCTAGGGAAAAACAAACAACACATGCTAAAAATATAGTAAGCAAATAAGTAAACAAAACCTTCTTACAATGAATGCACTAGTTGGTGATGAAATCCAATGTCACGAGAACAAGATAAGAAAGGGCTAAGATAGAGTGGGTGGAAAAGTTACGTTGACAACCTGCTTAACAGACTTATGCCTTGGTGCAAGCTCCCACACATAATCGTGGGTATACCCTCCAAGGAGCCCGAGTGAGTTTGGCCAACATTGATTCTAGGTACCTTGAAGACTTTCCCCTCCACAATCACCTTGTGTAAGACCCTAAAGAGATAGGATACTAAGGTTACCAACTACAACAATGATGCCTGAGGAAACAGTCGACAGTCCGATCCATGCGCAAAGGTAGGGTATCTATCCCGAAATCAACTCGAAAGGTTTCCACTCATCATTGTGGGTATACCTTCAAGCGACCCCCATAATACGTGCAATCTCTACACCAATACCAACAAAGTGGGGTGAGTAACTCTGCCAGTCTCAATGCGACCTCAGGTTTGAACCTTGTGTGAGAAGGGCTTCCCAGGACAAAATGTAGCAATTGGATTTCACTGCTCTCTAACCCAATATTCTATGTTTGTTTGTAGCTTTGGAAAGTTATCTTTCACACCTATTCCAAATCCCTACAACTAATCTAATGTAGGTTTGCTACCAAAAAATATAAAAATTTCTAATCAATTTTTATAAGTGTTTTATTTTAAGGTTGTTGTTACTCAAGAGGAAAATGGTGTGGACTAAATGGTGGGGATGTTGGCATGTTTATAGACAGAAGACAGAGTATGCATGTTGTCATTGATGGAAAGATCATAAATCAACATGACGATGACGAACAAGAGAAAGTGGAAATATCAAAAGCGTAATCTCAACAGTGAAGAGAAACAATGATCATTGGATCACCCATCCCGAATTCTCAATGGCCATCAAATATGAATTTAGATAGGAGGAGTACACAGAAGAGGAGAACATATCTCAGGTGTCAGATCTGAGCATGAGGACTGACTGTCGTTGGATCCAGAATAACGAGCATGATCTTTAAGTGCAAGGTGAAGCGGGCTTACAAAGTCCCAAAAGCAGAGGGATCATTCGATCTGAAGGACATGTGGTAGCACATGAGGAGTTTCACAAATTCATGAATTGAGTGAATAGAGGTGAGCTAACCTCCAACTCCACGAAATGAGAAATCACAATGACAATCTTGGTCGTTGAAGCCAGAGGACACATGGAGAACGATTGGCATTTCGCTGACTTGCACATTGGAGGAGTCAAAGGAATATGACATAGGAACTCGCAACATGCAAAGTTGTGAAATCATCTAGACCGTTGGATCAACAAAGATCTGGACCATTGATCTGACAAGAAAAGTGCCTGAATGTTTGGCCCATGGCCATAGCCAAGGTCACGGCGTCGAAGGGTGAAGGGAGGAGCTAGCATGTTGCTAAGCCCCATTTTGGATATCGTGACTTGGGAGAGTCGAGAAACTGCGTACCAAGGTCCCTGAAATTGCGAATCGTGAAGCTCTTTATGGATAAGCGCTTGGTCACAGCCAGTGGTCACGAGAAAGGAAGGAGATAGTAGCTAAGCTCCATTTCAGAGATCGCGACTTGGGAGAGTCAAGATTCCTCATCACAGGATTCTTGAAGTTGTGAGTCACGAAATGCTTTATGGATAAGCGCTTGGTCACAACCAGTGGTCACAAGAAGGGAAGGAGCTAGAAGCTAAGCTCCATTTCGGATATCGCAACATGGGAAATTTGAGTTACAAGAATTCTGAAACGTGAAATCACTTTCTATTTAGTGCTTGGTCATAGCCAGTGGGCATATGGGATAAACGCGAGACCCTACGAGTGTAATCCAACGGTGATGATTAATTGGGAATTTGATCGAAGGGCTATTGTTTTCACCTCATTGTTAATTTTTTAGTTACGATTCAGTTAGCAAAACTAAATCATAGTTCTTGGACATTTGGCAATTTAGTTGTTCATGCATTTCCTTGGAAATTGGAGGTGTAACTGAATCGGGGAGATAGCATAAAAGAGAACTGCATGTGACTGTGTGACTTTGGTTGTTCTAACTGAAAAATGATTTGAACTCTAAGAAAAGCAAAATTATAGTATGCATAGTGTGAGATGAAACTCAGAGATGAGAAACAGAAGATGAATAGACAAAAGCATAGCAGATTTGCAGAACAGACAGAAGAAGAGCAGAATTGCAAAATAGACAAAAGAAATTCAAGCCAAGTATGAACAGAGAAGAAGAAAAGTGAAGTAGAGAAGAATTTCAGAACAGAGAAGAAGTGGTAAGAATTGATATACATGTATTGTTGTTTATTCAATCATTTATTTACACTCAGGGAGGTAGGGTGGTGCTACCGAGGAATGTGGTCCTCTGATATTCAAGTTGGTGCTTGAATATTAGAAGTTGTATCTTCCATCTAGTTGTGGCTAGAAAACAGGGTGGCAGGGTGGTGCTAGGGAAAACATAGAGTTTTATTTATGCAAGTTGGTGCTTGTATAAGTCCAGTTGGTGCTGAAACACTCAAGGAGTTGATGCTTCCTTCTAGTGGCTGCTAGAGAAATAACAGGGTTGGTGCTCTCACTAAGTTGGATCTTGTAAAAAAGAGGTAGTAGCCTCACATTGAGTTGGTGCTCAAAGATAGATGATGTACAAAACTTAAAATATTGCCTATCATTCAAAGAAGAAGAGGTTTTCTCCCTTTATGGGTTTCCTCGTGAAAATGTGTCTCTATGTATATCTTATGTGTGACTGATGTTCATTATTTATGTTGTTCATATCTTGTATAATATTAATGGTAACTTAGAAGAGATTAAAAATCATGAATAAGTCAGAAATTGTTTAAGCACAGTAACAATTGATTCACCCCCCCCCTCTCAGTTGTCTTAGTAATTTCAACAGGGGACTAAATGATGTTTTGACCAACTCTAAATAATGCAAAGAAATGAGAATGCAAATATTTCACTTCAATGAAAGCTATATTACGAGAAGGAGAAAACGTTTATCATTCCTAGATGCACAATGTCCCAAGATTTTATTAAACTCATCAATATAAATATATTCAAGAACTGAACAAAAGAGACTGTACACCAATACAGGATTCTTGGCCCCCCCTGGCCATGACTGGGAATTATTTTTAGAATTCAAGACCAAAAAAGACAAAAACCATGCAATTTCTCTACTTCAAATGCTAAAATACCCCTAATCTAATATAAAGAAAGAAATAAGATTTTTTTGTTTCAAATATAGCTAAAAGAAATAGCGAATCTCTAAAAAACAAATCAACCCAAACAATTTTTCTCTTTTAACACAAATTATTCAATAAAAGAAAAATAAGTTCTTTCACCAAACAATTCTAAAGAAAAAACAATGCTTTGTAACAGAAAGACACTCAAAGCAAGAGACCAAATATTTCTAAAGAAAACAAAGCAAAGATGGCTAAAAGCAGTGCAAAAAGTGTCAAGCAGACTGTAAACAGTCAAATACAGGGTCCAAAAGTTCATCCCAGATGATCAAAGCAAAATTGGGTGACAGAATACAAAAATACTTAATCCAAAAAATTCTACAGGAGATGTCGCAACCCAGCAGTAAGGTACAGTGTGACAATTTGTGGTTTCCACAGGATAGATATGGGTAGGGCGCAGAGATTCCGCATTGGTCTAAACAGTCAGGGTGCGGCAATCTAAGGTTTCTGCAGGCTGCATATGGGATACAATGCGGAAATGCCTGTAAACAAAGGAAAATTGGAAAAAGGGCAAAGAGCCTAAAAGAACTTCTAGATCTAGAGAGGCTGGATGGATCCCCCAAAGAATCAAAAAACAAAACCCAGGCAATCAAAGAAATAAAGAAAGACAAACTAGGAAAACTATATGTTCCACAATATGGGCGCCAATTTTGTTATCGGGCTAATTGTTAAGTGCAGACACAAGTCAATCCCCCTAGATTCACTACGAAACTAGAACAAAAAAAGATAGTACACTAATCTTTCCTTAGCTTCAACTATCAAATGAGAAATGGATATAGAACATACCTTTTAAATATCAAAGATCCGACTTCACCAATGCAATCCAACCTCCGCTACGAGGCTTATGGAGAAATATCTGCAAATAAACACAAGCAAATGAAGAAAAGAATAACAGAGTCTATTTTATATGAAACTATGTACGTGATCAAGGAATCATACAATATGAACAAAGAACATTCATATAGGAAAGAAAAGTATATATGTATTAAATAATGTGGAAGAAAGATACAACCAGATGCCTTGATGTTGTCAAGTTCCTTACAACGGTCCCTTGCTTCCCACACACTTATACCTTATGGATTCTGAGACTGTAGATCTGATATCTACTCACAATCTATCTTGACAAAGCAAAGCTCAAAGCCACTCTAACCAAGCTAACAATTCCAAGACAAATTTCCAATATTTTCCAAGTTCAAGATAACTTTCTCCATGAGAGCTCCTCTCCTTTTATAAGCTAAAGAGGATAAGGTGAGGAGGTTAGGATGATCCCACTAAATCATGAAAGAGAGTAAGATCCAAACCGTTCGGAGGCCACCTCACCATAGAATCTTCTCCTTCTAGAAGAATCGAGAAGACGCTCATTTTTCCCACGTACAGGAATTTTCGCACCCTAGATATAGTGCAGCCTGTTGAAACTCCGCAGCCTAGCTTTAGTACAGCCTGCAGAAATTAGGCATTTCTACACCCTGTGTATAGAGCAGCCTACGAAAATCCTCTTTGATAGGGTTTTTACAAAGGAAAATACAACTTCTTCTCTTAGTAAAAGTTCTTCTCCCTTCTTTCTTCAGGAATTCAGGCTACTGACCCCTCTGAAGGAAATAGATAGGTTTACATCATTAATGGTCATAGGGATGACGAAAATAATGTGTAACACCTGGCCTATTGTGTTTAGTTTTCTCTGCGTTAAGATGTATACGTCAGTAAATTGACCTTAGTGAACCTTGCCTATTGTTGGGAATTTCTATTGCATGAGCCTTATACGCACATGGGAAATTGAAACCTAAAAACTGTTTCTTCCTATCCTATTTTTTCCTAATAGTATAGTCTAATAATATTCTAAGGAGTTCCTATATATTAATCCTATCTTCATATCCTACTCTTAACCTAATATAAATATAAGAATATTGAGCTTCTCTTTCCTTTTAATACTTAATACTACTTGAAAAGAATAGTAATAAAAGAGAATACTAAGTCAAGAAGAGTAGATAATTACAAGTTTAGTATAAGATTAATTCCTCTAATCAGTACAAGTAGAAAGAAGTATATGTACAAGTAGAAGTTGAGTATATAGACAAGTATAAGGAAGAATAGTTCCTCATTAAGAAATAATAGCTTCATATTAACTAATAAAGTCCTTAGTAATAGACCAAAGGCTCAGGGTTCCGCATTATAGATAATTGTGTTAACCAATGCAACAAGGAGTTATAAGATGCACTTTATGGGCATTTTGAGGTAAGGGTGCTTTTGTAGATGAAAATCCCAGGAAAAGGGTTGTGGTTGATGGATTTATGGGCACAGATAGCAGGGGCTCTCATTATCATTGATTATTATTTAGGGTTTAATTGCTAGGATGTGACTTATAAGGAAGAATGTTCTCCCACTTAAACAACCCCCCCTTTTCGGCCCTCTAGATCTAGGCTTCCCGGTTAACCCTGTAAGGTCCTAGTTCCCAACTCTGGGGGTAGAAGGGGGTTGGGCTCGATCTTATGAGATGATGGATGGTTGTTGGTTGATGGACTATTGACTGGATTTCTTTCGAATCTGTATTCGATTTCTCTTCGTTCGAGGTGCGAGGTTGGTGGTTGCAAAGTATTGTCTCTTACCTTGTCTTCTCCCTACCAGTGTAAAAAGAAAATGGTAAGTGATCAATTCTACAATTCCACCTTTGCACCTATTAGATTGTGAATCATGGAGAATCTATGAATGTCAATCCATTCCTCATCCATCTTGGTTGATTGTTGCCTTTTTTCCTTATATTTTTTTTACCCCCTTTCGTAGTCTTGTTTACCTGTTTCCCCGTTTATCTGAGTTCATCAGTCGATCATCCTTCATTTATTGATGAGACTAATATAAATTAATTATTAATATGATGGCATAGTGGTTATATTTTATTGTAATTATGGCTCCTAAATTATGGTAATTTAGGCTCCTAATTTATGGTGTTACTTCCTAGTAATTGTATGGTGTTTTTCCTAGTAATTGATTCCCTAGTTTGGTGATTCATGGTGCATCATTGAACAAATAATATGTATAATAAAATATATGATTTATCTAATGAATCTAAGTTTCCCGATGCTTTGATGTGTTGCTTCACCTTGCATTTACCAACTTCATTTCCTATGTATTGGATTTCCTAACCTTGTATTTTATTGCTTGTCTTTCCCAACCTGGCTCTATCTCAACCAGAAAAAAGAAAGAAGAAATATTGGTAAGTAATCCCACCTGCAATTCTTATTCTCTTGACTACCACACCTAACAAACACCTCCTCTGAGATTGAGGCCTAATTCATGGTGATTCACTACCTACTTGTGTTTCTAATCATGAGGTATTCTACTCCACACGTATAGTGAAAATGGAGGTGGTTATTCGATCAATCAATTCACATGCAATTTCAAATAATGAAGTAGTCACTCCCACCTCTTACCTCTTAGATATCATGCTAATTCCCTTTCATACCCTGCTAATTTAGTGATTCATATCATGTTCAAAACCGGACATAAAGCTGACGTGACAACACAATTTGTCACCCTTTGTTGCTATCAGTACCAGTAGTACTAGATACTCCAGTCCTTTATATTGAGGGCACAAAGCCTTACACCATATGTCTGCACAAATACTCTTACAATCACTTTCACTTAACCTTGCAATTCTTAACACAGTCTTTGCACGAAGCCAACTAGTCATGCACTAAGCCGATGACCTCTCTAAGACAAAATTACTACTTGACTTACATCGCCTAACTACTTATTTATACATTAAAAAAAGTCCTAAGCATGGGTAAACCCATGGAATGACATCCCATTCCCATAACATAAACCTTAAAACCCAAAAATCTTGCAAAATGAGCGAGATCCCACAATCTCCTCTTCGCTTGGGTGCTCCATCTTCGACCAGCCTGTCAAAGTACCAAAAATGGTCAAACATGACCAATGTTTCCTCAACACTTGGTCGAGGGTCAACAGGCCCCCAACACTCACCTGTGACTCATCCCGAGTCACTCTGATCTGGGAAACACTACTTCAAAGGCCTCAATATTAGCCCGAGTTTCCTCGACTTGCTGCTTCGCCAGAGCCTCCTTCTCGGCGAACTCCTAAATTACTTGCTCGGTGACAGACCCTTCCAGGCATTGTTCTACTATTGCAAACACCTGTTACAACTTTGAGCCTTGTCCCTCAATCTCTTCAAAACGTGTGTAGGCTTTGTCCTGCACCAGTTGGATTCTTTGTGTCACCTCCATAACCTTGCTCTGGATGGTAGTGACCTGCTGCTGAATTGCGTGTTGCTCCTGTGACCTCTTCATATTCTCGATTGCAGTAAGCAACTTCATCCGTGTTTGCATTGTGGATGCCTACTACTTCGCCTCCTGGAGTTGTTCTTCCAATGTCCTCAGCTCCGGGTCTTCTGCAAGGCGCTCATACATCTGCACACTTCAATTACTTAGTTTCTTACATTCTGAGGCCAACACCTAGATTCTTTCTACTATTCTCCTAGCAATTTCTTCTCTCTGATCTCACACTTCTTGCGAAGTGCTAGGTACTGCTTGGATTTCTAGCTCTACTACTCTTGCTTGAAGCTATTGAATGGATTTAGCGAGCTTCCCCACTTGCATCTCAGTGGACTCTGGTTCCTCCTGTGCCAAACCCAGTATAGAGCGAAGCGCTCTAGTTACTGCTTCTCTGACCACAGTCTGCTCTGCAAGCAGCTCGTCTTTTTCTTTCTACATCTTCTCTTTGTCCCCTTCGAACTTCATCCTAATGTCATCTTTCTCTTGCTACACAACTTGAAGTTGATCTAAGGCCTCCTCCTTTTCTTGCTTCAAGGCCTCTGTGGCCTACTCCTTTTCTTCTTGGACTCGACGAAGTCGAATCTCTATTGCATTTGATAATCTGCATAATTGGGTGGGCTCATCCCCCAATTCTACACTCTCTGCTGAACATGGCACAATAGACACTGCGTGTCTCGACTGGATAGCCCATTGGATGTCTTTGAGCTCCTTCTCTATTCTGTCATACAATGTCTCTTGATTTTCTTCATGTCTCTGCAGGATATCCTCTGAGGCATCTTCTATAGCTGTGATGATGAGTTGGATATCGTCCACTATGAGCACATTCTGCGACTGAGGCTTATTGGCTCGGGCCTTCTTTCTTGCCGAAGGTTTCTCCGGGGAAACCTTTCTCTTTTGCGATGCTTCTGTTGTGGTGAGGGGATCCTTTGGTGGTGTTACTTAGCCCTTTTATTGCTTGTCTTCTTCTCCTTCCTCCTCTTGGTTTACTTCATTACCTCCTCCTTCTGCACGTGAGTCAGGCACATTTTCCTCTGATGCGTTATCCTTCTTCTCACTGTCTATGTCCTACACTTCTTCCTTTTTCTTCTTTTTCTTTGCGTTGCTTTGTCCATCATACTCAGTCTGGGTGACCGACAAACTTTCGATGATGTCGAGGTCATAGAGTTATGCATCTTTGAACGGTATAAGGAATTTGGTTGGCCATTCCTTGGTTATCTCCTCCATGTCTTCATTGGTCAATTTGTAGTAGGATTGCAGCTCCTCTTTGATTTTTTCCTTGCGCGCAATGATGTATATGAAGTGTCGGTTTGCATGGAACTTTGCTAGCAGCCTGTATGTGTGCAAAGTGTTCCGGGTCATCCACAGAAATGCTTCAATGGAGTGCTTTAGTTGTAGGTAGTAAGCGTTGAACACTGCATTTGATTGCCACTGCTTCGCCATATCACTCGTATACCACAAGGTGGTGAACCTCGTGGCCAATGGCTCCGATGGCTCGATTTCTGGGAATGTCACTCCCTCAGGCATCTCCCAAGAAACAAATACAATGAGCACCAGTAACCAACTAAAGTGGAATTCGTACCTTTGGTCCTACACTTTGTGGAAGTCCTTCTCCAACTCATTGATGAGGTAGCTCTCCCAGTTCATCTGCATTCCTTTGACACACTTCTCTGCGAGGTCGAATACGAACCCTATGACTTGTCTCAGCCAGTTCTTTCTGACGAGCTTTCCAGTGATCAACTGAAAATCTAGGTGCATTGGGTCATCCTGAATGGAGGCTACCTTATAGACTCGCTTCCCCTTCTCCACATAGCCATATGCCTCCTTGATCTATTGTGTTAGGGAGCGATCTACAGCCTTCCTTGGGTAGAATTGTTAAGGGTCTAGTCCCTGCATGCTTAATCCAGTGATCAGGTGGATCAACGCTAGATCCATAGTGATGCACCTATCCAACCAAAGATAACCTCCATGATAGCATGACAGGAGGTGTTTAACGCATGTGTTAACCTCCCGATGTCTATCGAAGTGGGGGATATTCATCACGTTTAAGATCGTCGATATCGAAATCTCATTTATCCACGGTTGGGGGAATATCTTGGGATTCTTCCCATTTGTCTTCATCAGGTACCTATGCGGTGTGAGCATCACATAGTTCTTCTGGTCTCCAAGGTTGAAATCACTGATCTTGAAAGCTGGGATCAGTCCCAACTGTAGTCTGACTGCACGTATCCCCTTCAGGAGGTACGCAGTGATTAGCATGTACTCAAAATCACATGGGACGTTGTCATGAATAATTGTTCCAGCCAAAGGTGGGATGTAGTCCGGCAAGACCAACAGGATCTGCTTCGCGTTCGCAAGATCGTCGCGGTGCTTACTTCTTTTCTCAGTCACGGTTTGGCTAGACCGACGTGCAGTTGAGGGGGATGCTTGCAATCCACCTGTCGACAATGCCTATATTCCTACATACATGACTTTCTTAGCCATGAGGTCGATCAAGATCTCTTCTACAGATTTGTCTAGTGCACTAAGCTCACCCGACATTCACACTTGTAATAAAATAACTCGGGTAAGCGAATAGACACTCAGGGGAATCAAATCAATGGTGAGGTCTGAACAATACAACACGGTATCAAATCACTTCTCTGTTAGCTTGGATATCTCGATTTTCAAAAAGTGGTCCCAACACAGTGTCCGACGGGTTAAATAAGCAATGTCGTAATGGATTCCTCCAACGAGCAAGAATGCCTCTATCAATACAATTCCATCCATTATGGTGCGGTGTCAATGGTCCAATGGCGATCTTTCCAGTAATAACTGCATTTCTAACCATTCTGGAGCGTCATTCTAATAGTCAGGATGCCTCCAATGGTCATATGCCTTCACCGAGGTGAAGTGCCATTCTGCATTGTTCTACTATTCCGACGAGGTTCAAGTTCTACAAGACTACCTTCTGTGAATTCTTCTCTAGGACTTCCTACAGTTTTTCTAACTTTTCTTTCTTCTTATTGAACTTTCTTGCCTTTTTTTCTATGATCTGAGTCTCTGGATTCCTTTTTCCATTCTTATTCTTATCTTCTCTTAGCATAGTAACTTCTCACTGCTGAGGGTCTTTCGAAGGGTCTAAAAGTAATACTTCTTCTCTTACTATTTCCAGGGTGGCTATACTTTTTTCCTGGATGGACAGGTTCTTTAAGCCTTCTTGTGTTCTTTCAACTCCGACAACTAACTCTCTTGCCTTCTATTGATTCAACTTGTCCTCTTGTTCTTGTAGTAGTTGCTATATTTTTCTGGCTATGAAGTCCCCTAATTCTTGTTTTTTCTGTTCTATGGCTTCCTCCTCTTCTTTCCTTCGGATCCGATCTTTCTCAATCCAGGTCTTTCCTAACAAAAGTGAAAAAGGAGCATTGTTCTCAAAAAACTTAATGACTTCAAATTATTCTTCGGTCAATGTTCCATGGGCAATCATAGGTATATTAGTAATAGGGTTATCATCTTTCCTTTAAACAATCTTATCTTTCCCAATGAAGGAACCATAGCAGGCTTTCCCAAAATTTCCCAAGTGCTTTCTGGCATAATATTCACATGTGTTTCTTCATCTAATACACAGTCTATGTCGAAGTCTCCTATTCTTGTTTCTATACACTGTTTCTCTTTTAAGATCTCTGGTAGATTGATGTCTTTGTGATCATTCAGTGTTTCTTTCAGCTGTAATAACATAGTCTCTGGTTATTTCTGGTTCTTTAACATATCCTTAGTTTCTTGATAGTTTTCTTGTCTTGTGTTCATCTTTTCAACTTTAGCAATAATTCTAGGGCAATCATCAACCTTATGGCCAATATCTTTACAACAAAGAAAAATAGGACCTACACCAGGGAATTCCTTAGTAAGATGTCCCGATCTTCTGCAGTTATAACACAATGTCAATCCTCTCTTTCTCTTAAACGATCCCCAACCTTTCATGTACTGCACACTGGGATCACAGTGATGGACCTACAATCTGAAAAAATTATTTCTAAGGTCATGCATCCACTTGTTATTCCAAAATTTCTTTCTATGCATAGGAATAACATATCTTTCACTATCTCTATCAAATTTATTTAGATCAAATCTTGTTTCTTCTAGTTGTGCCCTAGTTTTCAGACTAGGACAAAATCTGTCAAACATACCTAGATTCATACTTTCGAAGAAAAAATTTCCACTTGTCTTACCTTTACTAGAGCACAAAGATTTAATAGCTTACCTCTTTTCTTCAGATCGAACTTCTTTTTCTTAGCACAAAGTTTCATAAGATGATTAGAATACTGCACACTACATCAACAGATCTATGCACATAGCTTTTCTCTTTTCTTCAGTTCCAAGAAATCACAGTTTCAGGTCCCGGCAATGGAACCATTTGTTGGCACAGGGGCAGACCCAGGGTTCAAAGCTTCAACAAAGCACCATCAAAACCCTAACTACCGTCCCTTTTGGAAGCACCTGTGAAGCAGATGAAGTCTCACCTGAGGTAGAGGCAGGGGGGGTTGCAGGACTCAAGTGTCTACAACCTAGCTAGGACATAGATCTGTGATTACAACACTTAACAAAGAACTTAGCCAAAAGTATGCATTAAGTTATGATTCTTATTCATATCGCAGATTAACCCTTATTACATATCAGCGTAGTAGTAATCAATATTAAGCACATCTAATCATTTAGCACATAGCATTAGAGAAGATCTAGCATTTATTCATATATAAAGCACTAAGCATCAATGGATCTACCTATCATGCATCATGACTAATCAAATAAATACATAAAAACCATGAACAACATTGCACAAAGCACAACAACACAGGATATACATGGCTCACCCCAGTGTGGGGCTGCGTCCACCAACTTCTTCTTCTTATTTATTAGTCTTCAAGCTTCTTACATTCCTCTACTGTTGTGCACAAAGCCACAGAGCCAACTCCACCAAGGGACAGGAGATTTGTGCGCACCTTGCCAGATCCTCCTTCCCCAAATTAGGTTAGGGCACAAAGCCTTACATCATCTTTCTGCACAAAGCCTCTTACAATCGCTTGCACTTATCCTTGCAAGTATTAACACAATCTTTGCACGAATCCAACTAGTCATGCACTAAGCGAATGACCTCTCTAAGACAAAATTACTATTTTACTTACATCACCTAGCTACTTATTTATACATTACAAAAAGGCCTAAGCATGGTTAAACCCATGGGCCGACATCCCATACCCATTACATAAACCCTAAAACCCAAAAGGCCCACAAAATGAGTGAGATCCCACAATCTTCTCTTCACTTGGGCGCTTCATCTTCGACCAGCCTGTCGAAGTCCCGAAAATGGTCAAACATGACCAATGTTTCCTCAACACTTGGTCGAGGGCCAACAGGTCTCTTACTCGGGTTGCGTTCTCCTATAAGATTCTCAAAGATCTTTTTCTCAGATGGAGAGCCTTGCACATTCTCCTCTCTTCTCTATATGTTGTTTGGTGTCTCTCCTGCTCTCTACAAAGCCTCCCATGTGTTCCTCTTCCTTGGTGTGTCTTCTCCTTGTCTGCGTGTGTATCCTTTCTGCCTGCCTTTTCCAAGATGGTTCTCGACCTATTTTGTTCCTTCTGTCAGAAGGAAACTCAGGTTAGTCTGGGTCTGTAGGACTCTATGGTACTTCAGGCTGATAGCCTCATGTCTCCTCAGCCAGACCATGATTCCATTCATGGGGGTGGTTGATTATTCAACCACCAGTCCTTCCTTCATTAACTGATTCCTCTCCTCGAGATCCGGAGGGGGTTTATCATTCCCAACAAGGGGAAATTTGGGGTCATTTGACATAATGAACCCTCTCTTATAATTTTCCCTGTTCTTTCCTCTAGTGATATCATGGCCAATACTTCAAGTCTTCACCCCCACTATCATTCATTGGAAAATTAAAACAAAAATGCATTTGCATGGTTCCCATGCCATAGCATGGTGATCTTGATTAATGATTAATTACAAGTTGGGGGAAATAGGGGTGTTACATTATCCCACACATATTTGGAATGTATCTCCCTGAATGCACAGATAAATAGACGCATGATCGTGTGCAAGAAGTCAGGAGGGAGTTAGGGCCTCTAAAGCCCAAAAAATAGGAAATGAGAGTTGGTAAAATTATAAGAATTTGTTGTCGATTTGGTGAGGGACCTTAGATAGTTTTGAAACAATGAGGGGTTTTGGAGGGAAGGGATGGAAGTGATGAGAGGTGATTTTGAMTTGCATTTATAAGAGGTTACATTATCTATAGTTATTAGAAGTTATTCAAATTTCAAGTTGAATGAGAAAAAAAATTGAGTAAAATGCATAGTTAATCTAGGAAGAAAAAWTTATATATCKAWGTTTTTAAGATGTATCTGTYGAATTTTTTCCGAATTGAAAATTYTGYATTTGAATTTGAATTTTTATGGYATGGAATTGAATTCAAATTYGRGAATYKAATTCAAACATGGTAACTATGATTAGAAGATAKATTCYYGTCAATTGGGTGTTCTTGCCACACAACTCCATGGGAATGTGACCAATGAATTGGTTAAAAGATATATCCAAATCTAAAATATTGGTGCAGTTAGACAAGGAAGATGGAATTTTCCCTCTCAGATCATTCTCATGCAGAAGTATAACTCTAACCTGACTTAGCATACTGATATTGGAAGGAACACTCCCATGAAAAGTTGTTGCTATCCATATATATATGTAGTGCAAAGAGGATATGTTTCCCAAGCAGGCTGAGATTGTACCCATCAATTTTTTACTTCCTAAGTTAATGGATTGTAACTTCACGAGAACGAATAGTTCTACAGGAATGTTTCTTGTGAGACTTTTTAATGGCAAAGTCAAGTTCTGTAAACTACGACATCCACTAAGAGTGGTGGAATGGAACCTTGGAGTTAATTATGAGTTAGGCTAAGCATTTTTAAGTGAAAAAGGTTTCCCAATTGATAGGGAACACGACCATGAAATTTGTTATTGCTAAGGTCAAGTATTCTAAGAAAGGAGTGATTATCGAGGAGAGGAGAGATTGTGCCTTCTAATCCCATGCTTGAGACATTGAGAGAGAGCGCCCCCCCTTCCTTCTGACATGGAATATATTCCTTTTTTTATTGGAAGTGGTTGTTGGAGGCTAGCTTTGAAGGGAGTTCCAAAAGAGAAGAGGACAAGTAGCATGAGGTGTTTACTTGCTTGGTCAAATATGCTTCAAGGAGGCATTTTTCTTGAGAGAGACCACCCGACCACCCTCTATCTGCTGCATATGAAACTTGTCCAATCTCAGAAGGAAACATTTGGTTTCCAAGTAGTGAGTAATGATTGGGATGCATCATATGTGATTGCAGACATGAATATGTGATTGCAGACGTGAATCCAAGCATAGTCTCTGTCAAAATATACACAAAGACATAATTGATACAACACACACAATACATTGTTGTGTTTTGTATATTAATATGAAACATATAGTTACAAATATGGTTATAAATGGTTACGGAGGGTTACCAACTCTTGTAAAGACCTATGTTGGCCTAACTAAACATTTGGGGAATACAGCTTACCTATGGCAAGATTTACAACTTCTTACAACTGGGACCAAAAAACTTAAAACTTACCGTGTTTGGTACAACCCAATATGCACCCCTTATTACAACATTCTATATATTAGGATTAAAATATACCTAGAGAAAGAATTGATGCAACACAACAAATGGATGTGTTATATACATTAATATGAAACCTATAATTACAAATGGTTAAGGAGGTTTACCAACTCCCGTAATGGTAAACACACTAATTAACTACGGATATAATTAATTCGATGTTTTCCTTAACAGTCTCTTGATCAGAAACATTGTTGAGATGAGTATGCCAAGGATCCGATAATTGAACGGTGCAAAATACAAAAGGACTGACAGAGAGAGTGAAATAAAAGAAGAACATAAGCATTCTCGTAATAAAGCAGAGAAGTGAAGGAGCGTGACAGATTTCCATCTCCTCGTGCATGAGTATGGTTTCCGACGTAGGAACAATCAGAAATAATGGATTCATTGGGTTCCTTCATTTCCTTAGATTCTGTTTCCTAACTTCATATTAGGAAGATAAAATTGACCCATAAAAATAAAGATAAATTTATTAGTATAATTACATTTACTTGACATATGTCTTTCGACAGAACCAGGGTCTCTTAATATGAAAAAGTATCTCATTGTATGAAAATGCAGGGTTCAAACCGTAAAAACCGATACTTTAAATTTTGAATATGCAGAAAGTTTATGTCGATTGCAGTTAATCAAAAACATTGTTTGTGTGTAAATAATGATAATAGTATGTAACAACAGAGTCAATAGTCAATCAATTATTGACGTCGTGCTCATGCAAGGAATTTCCATATTATTAAATTTTCCACACTTATTCCATATTATTAAATTTTCCAATCACGGTTGAATTTTCAGAGTATGACAAACAAGGAAGTCTGTACTCGTTGAATTTTCAATATGGAATAATTTAATATATCACAAACAAATTTTTAATAATTGTTGAATTTTCAATATGGAATAATTCAAAAATTTCAATGTGGAATAGTTGAATATATAACAAACATTGAGTCTGTGGTGAATCAATTATTCAAGTGGTATGCAGTCATTGAATTTTCAATATGGAATCTCAAATTTCCAATATAGAATAATTCAGTATATAACAAATTAATTTCCAATAACTATTGAGTTTTCTATATGGAATAATTGAGAAATTTCTAATAACAGTTGAATTTTCAATGTGGAATAATTGAATATATGACCCCCCCAAAAAAAAGTTTATAGTGAATCAACTATTCATGTGCTCATGTGCATATTCATGTGCTCAATTTGCTCTGTAGTCGTTGAATTTTCAATATGGAATAACTCAGTAACAACCAACAAATTTCCAATAACTTTTGAGTTTTCAGCAGGGAATAATTTAGAATAATTCAGAAATTTCAAATAACAGTTGAATTTTCAATATGGAATAATTGAGTATATGATAAACAATGAATCAATTATTCATGTTAATCACAAATAAATTTCCAATAACAGTTTAATTTTCAATATGGAATAATTGATTATATGATAAAAAATGATGTAGCCAGTGATGTAATGTCGAAATTTATTAATAGCATAGATAACTGCTAAGAATTCTTTTTCGGTAACTGTATAGTTAAGTTCAACATGACTCATACTCTTGCTAATAAAGTAGATGGCATAAGGGAGATGATTTTCTTCTTGTCCCAAGACAACTCCTATTGTAGTATCTGAAGCATCAGAGGATATATGAAAGGGAAGTTTCCAATCAGGTCCTCTTAGAATAAGAGCCGTAGATAACTGATGTTTGAGTGCATCAAATGCTTCTTGGTAAAGAGTAGTCCATTTAAATTCAACATTTTTCATAAGTAATACGAACAAAGGAGAAGCCATTTTGGAATTTTTTTTGATAAATCTTCTATAGTATCCAGCATGTCCTAAAAAACTTCTCACATCTGTTTGGGTTTTAGGAACGGGAAGTCTTTAATGACTTGTATCTTGTATGGATCTACCTGGATTCCTTGAGATGAGATAAAATGTCCAAGTACCACTCCTTCACTCATCATCATATGACATTTTTCGGTGCTTAAGGAGAGGTGGGCTTGTATACATCGGTTAAGTACTTTCTCTAGGTTTTGTAGTGCTTCATCAAAAGAGACACCATAAGGGGTAAAATCATCCATAAAAATTTCCATAGAGTCATTAAGCATATCAGAAAAGATTCCTACAACTTCTCTTTGAAAGGTTGCTGGTGCATTACATAGTCCAAATGGGAGGACTCTATAAGAAAAATTTCCCCAAGGGCTAGTAAAAGTGGTCTTATCTTGGTCTTGGGGTGCGATTTTGATCTGGTTATACCCACTGAAACCATCTAAGAAAGAGAATAATTTTTTCCCTGACAAATTATCTAACACCTGATCAATTAATGGCAATGGAAAGTGATATTTTTGAGTGGCTTTATTTAAAGCTCTATAATCTACACACACTCTCCATTTCCCGTTTTTCTTAGGAACTATTACTAATGCGGAAACCCATTCACTGTCAGATATAGGATATATAAACCCTGCATTGAGCAATTTTTGAAGTTCTTCTTTAAGAATTTCTCGTAAATTAGGGTTCATATGTCGTTGAGGTTGGCAGATCGATCGACAATCTTCCTTGATATAGATACGATGAGTGCACAATTCAGGAGAGATTCCCTTCATATCTATATAGTCCCATGTGAATGCTTCCTTATGTTCAAGAAGTAACTTCATTAATCGTTGTGTTTCAACAACTGTCAAATTAGGGTTTATATTCAATGTTTTGCCAGGTTCAATTTCTACTGGTAGACTTTTAGGAGAGATGGTAGATGATGTTTGAGGTGGGTTTTCAGAGTTAAGGTTTCTCTGGTTATCTGGCTCCAAGAGTGCAACGAGTTGATTATGTGTTTCTAGAGTCACAGAGGAGGGTTCATAAATAAAATTATTAATTACTTCATCCTCAATGACGTCTTTAAGGCTTAAGGCTTGTCCGATAGTCAAGATAGGTTGAGTAGTTTGATCGTCAAAATCCACCCAGAAGGAATTGTCATTATTAATCAAGGGTGTAGTGTGATGGTAGAGGCTAAGCTGTTTGGTCTCATATCCATTGGAAATTGTCATTGAACCAGATCTGCAGCTGATAAAGGCATCTGTTGTGGCTAGCCAAGGTCTACCCAAAATTAGGGGATGACCCCCCAACTTTGTTTTAGGTTGTAATACCACAAAGTCAGCTGGATAATTCCAAGATTCAACTGAGATGATTAGGTC
>JZKD02S1641145.1:9667-47782 GCA_000966675.3 Picea glauca | reverse complement strand
TGACATAGTTATGGTTTACATGCCATTAGAAGAAGGGAACACATAAAATAATACATCCTAAGATGATTAACTTGTCTCTTATCCAAGTTTATAGAAATAAATCTCTTCTTGTTCAGGTACCATGAATTACCTACACTGAGGGTCCCACTTCCATGAAAACCTGTCTATTTTAAAAGATAGAACCCTAAAGTGGATATTGGAAGGTTATTAAGGGCATCATCAAAGAGATATAAAGTTCATCTCCTAGCCTTTATTTAAATAATGTGTTCTTTAGAATGAGACCCAAGGGATTTTATTTAGTTTTAGGTGTGCCAATGTATGTTTTTCAACTCCCTTTACCCGACATAGCCCCGTTGTCAGCAGGCCTGTTCAGTACCCCGACGCGTTTACCTTAGTACCATAAAATCATAGCCCCACTGCCAACAAGATTGTTCAGTACCCCATTGGGTGTTGGCACAGGGGCAGACCTAGGGTTCAATGCTACAATAGCGCACCAACAAAACCCCAACTACCGGCCCTTTCGGCAACACCTGTGAAGCAGATGAAGTCTCACTCGAGGTAGAGGCAGGGGTGGTTGCAGGACTCCATTGTCTGTAACCCTAGCTGGGACACAAATCTATGATTGTAATACTTAATAGGGAACTTAGCACCATTAGTTCATCAATATTTAACCAATATCTACTCCGCAGATAAGATAGAGAATCACAACATTTACTCAGATCTAATGTATCTAAGTTGTTATCACTGAAAATTTGTCCGCAAATGGTTACAGGAATCCATCATCTTCAAATAGCTATTAGTTCACCCATGGACCAAAAAATGACCAAAAATGCATTTCCAAAAGGTCCAAAACTATACAACTAGTTATAAAATCAGCATGCACTAAAGATATACAGGAAGCGCGAGCACGTGCACCAATCGAAAATGCCAGGAATGCGTGCATGTGCCCAAGGTACAACTGTGGACGCTAAAATCCACGCATACCTCATAACGACGCATTTATGATGTTGGTCGGCTTCCCACCCACCTCTGGTTCATCTTCCAAGTCGATTTGACATCCAAATCTCGACTGAATCCAGCTGGGTGGTTGGTCAAAGACCTAAGGGTGCCCTAAAAAGCCCCTTGTTCACACTAAAAGATGGTTGAATAATACATCAAAGCTATGCTATAAAAAGAGGCCATGGGTGCACTACATTTTCAAGGAATTCATTTGCATTGTTATGCTGCCTATATTCTCTTGGAGGATCCTCTTTCCTTGTCAAGAGCATACAAGCATCATTTCATTTGAGCTATTCACATCACCTCTTGAGTGAATGAGCTTGGGATTCTTTCACCATTTCTTTCAATTTTTCTAGTTGTAAGAAGAGATCAATCTTGGGGGTTGGAGAGACCTCCCTTGGAGGAAGAGGGGACCCAAAGTCTCACTTTCTCTTTGGTGTTTTCTTTCCACTAATTCAATCCTTTCCATTGGTGGCATGAGTCTTGTTTGTTTCTTGTTCTAATGTCCTTATGCACTCTAGTTTAGTTTCTTTTATTGTTCTTAGCTTAGTATTTTCTTTATATTACATTCTTGTTGTTTCTAATTCTTATATTCACTGTTTTCTTGCCTAGATAACCCAACTGGGCTTGTAAGCACCTTTGTTTTGCTCATTTAGGTGACAAAAGAGGTGCAACAGATTGGTGACTCCACTGGGGAAAGGTATCAATTTCCTACCCCATTTGGGTTATTTTAGCTCTTCTTTTTGTTTCTTTAACTTGCAGGTACCATAACCAGCCCAAGCCAACCTGTAAAATGCCAAATTCGAAGCTGAACAGAGAGAATTTCATTCAAAATTTTCTTCACGACCTTGTAATAGACAGTGCGCGCATGTTTTGATCCATAGGCGCGTCTTCAATGCACGTGCGCCAAAACCATTATATTATTCAGTGCCTTCTGTGTACCAGAGCCCATAAGTCTCTTTCAGTTAGTGCATTGGTGCTCACATCACCTCTGTCTACTCTAGGACCCATGCACCTGTGCAAAGAAATACACATTGTAACCTTTTTGTGATCTGTGGAAGGCCCATAGCCTTCTTAAAACTGATTCCATGCATATTGTAACCTGCACCACACTTACATTCCCTCTCCATATAAAGTAATTACTCAAAACATAGGCACTTAGGGGGTTAAAATCATAATGTTTTCCTCTTTTTGTTTTCATGTTGCCACATGGATGGCTTGCTTTGATTAAAGTTTAAGTGGGAATCATTCTACATCACATATAAAACTTGCATAGGGACCAGAAATTGGATATCAATCATTGAGTATGCTCTTCTCTCGTGCTCCAAAGCGATCTTGAGAATCAGAAAGAGGTTGAGGGACAATTTCATCTCCCTTAAAAAGAAAAAATCTTTAGGAGAGGACAACAACACCCTTGGGACTCCTCTTAGTTAATTTTTCAAACACATCTTAAGATTGTAAGGGCCCATATATGCCCACATGCTACAAAGATACGATAGTGTTGAAATTTAATTTCTTAGATTAAATCACTAGGGAAGTTTAAAGGTTTTGTAATGGGCCCATACATGCCCACATGTGCACAATCTAGGATATTTTCAAAGCTTTCTTAGAATAAATCACAATAGGGAGTCAAAGGAATAGTAAGGACCCACATGTCCACATGCTAGTTTCCCAGGGACTTTAAAATTCCATAAGGTTGTACCAATGACACATAGTAACTTAGGTAATCAACACTTGTAAGGACCAAGCAAAGTCCACATGCAGCAAGGTGACACCTAAATTATTAAAAAATTAGCACACTTTCACTTGCTCACACACAAAGTTCACCAATCACTCACATAGTCTTATCTAGAAATTGTGGAGGTTGAAGTAAGTTTCCTCCATTGGGATTTTGAAACGCCCCACCCTTTTCTTGATGAGACTATTCACTCCCACTTAATTTCAATGAGGTTGGTTCACACCCCTAATCTCTCAAACAACCACACCTAAACTATTTCTAAAAACTCACTAATTTTTCCTCCATGGGAGGTACCAATAGAAATTTTTTAGTCTAGGTAGGATCTCGGGGATAGGTATCCAAATAACTCCCCGTTATTTGGTTCTCACATCATCAAAACAGTAGAAGTTGACAAATAGGGAAATTTTAAATCCTCCAAGTCAAGTGTTCCTACACCATAAGGCAGGGAGATACCCGTGAAGGGTTGAAGGCTGAGGTCCAGTTGTTCGGTGTGTCCCCCCTTGAGGCACCCACCTCTCGGACGGGATCCAGCCCGTGACCCATTTCTGAGGCTGAAAATCTAAATGTCGCACTTTGATCGAGGTACCTAGTGACCAAATTTTAGGACATCTACCCAAGTGGCAATTGTGGGCTGCAATTGCACCTTGATAGGATTTTGTGTGGCTATTGGGAAATATCACCAGTTCTTTCGGGATATGAACCCTCTACCCCTCATTATAACTGATTACTTCATCATTCACTAGTTCCTCTTTTGGTGGCTTTAGACCCCACTGTTGAGTGATATTGGAAGGTCCAGTGCTTTTTGAGAGGAAGGACGTTATGTATTTTATAACATGAGCATTTGAGAGGGCTTGGGTGAACACGCATCGCGTCCATTAAGTGGGGACCATGTGGTTGATAGGTGGCGCAAACATAGAGCGTACAGAAAAGATGGAAGATGGTGACAGGTGGTGGACACGCGTCGCCTGGGAAGGAGTCAACCCATTGTTGACTTATCGTGTCTTGGGGATTCGCAAAGAGGAGCATGAGGGGTGTGTTATAACCCTATAATTCATAGTATCATCTGGTGACTGGAAATTTTTTCACTTTGGGTGTATTTTGGTTTGCAAATAATATTTCATCCTTGCAAATTATTTTCAAGGAAAAGAAAAGAAAATTCATGGTTGTTGACACTGAGTGGTTTTTCCTAACCCTGTGGAGACAAAAGCAAGGGAAGCAACGCACAAAACCCACAAAAAGCGCTAAAGCCTAAGTTTTTGCTGCATTCACGCCTGGAGAATAAAGAACGTGCTTAGATCGACGATCGATCTAGCGGCACGTAGATCAATGGCTAACAGTGGATTCTGAACCCCCTAGACTGTTCTACTTTTAATGGTAGGGGGGGGGGTCCGGAATCAGAGATAACAGAGGCACACATCTGAACGGCTGAAGCACCAATGCTTTCATCAACGAATGAGATTGAATTTCGGCCCCCCCCGACTAGTTTGTTTTTAACGGAAGGGGGGCGGTCCAGAATGGAATGTTTTTCTGGCGGGCCCCTATCTCTACATGGCAGGAATCTATTGGTCCCGACTCCCATCACTTACCATTCATCATTTTTTGACATACCTCGTCACCTCATGACATCATCCTCCATTATCCCACCACCCATTCATAAATAAATGAACTTAGGATTAAAGAAAAAATAACAATAAATTAATTAGATTAAATAATAATAATGTTAATATAGTTAAAATAGGTTAAACTAGCTAATAAATAACTAGTTAATAATTAATTAATTATTAATTAATAATTAAGTTAAAAATCTAAGTTAGTAATTAGGTTAGAGTTTGATTAATTAAAAAATAATACAAATAAAACAAATCATAAAACATTAAAAATTAAATTAAAAAGAATTAAAAATAAAATAATATTAAAAAACACAAAGCAAATTAAATAAAAAGAAAAACATTAAAACAAATTARAACTTAATARATAAAACATAAAATACAAAAACATATATAAAAAACAAAAAATATAAAAAACAAAACATAAAAATACAAAAACATATATTAAAAACAAATGAATATAAAACAAAATATAAAACTTTAAAACAAAAAACAAACATAAATCAAATTAAAATACAAAAATAAAAAAACATAAACCTATCCTAAGTTTTCCTACCCACCCCCAATTCCTACATACATCAAATAAAAAACAAATAAAAACAAATCAAATGGCTATTAAAAGTTCTGGACCCCCCCTCACCATCCGAAGTTTAACGAGAGGGGGCGGGTTAATTTTTTTCAGCCCTCTCCCATTTAGCAATATCAAAATTTTGAACAACTGAATACGACCAACTTGACCCATCAGTCGAATAATTCCAAAAAGAAAGGAAAAAACCAAAACAATAATAACCCAGGGCAAGGAGGAAGTCATCCCCAACAAAACCAACCCGTTGGGGGCAACCAAAATCTAGGGAACCAAAACCCTCATGGGGGCAATAATAACAAACGCCAAGGGAAAAATAACAAAAACGTTCGAACCAACTTCCCCTGTTCCCTTTGCGGTGAGTTTGTTCACTATACTCATCATTTCCCCCAAATCACTGACTTTAAATGGATTAAAGACTCTGTGAATGGACCACGTCCTCCAACACTGCCTGCCCCTTAGTAGGCCCCACAACAATATGTGCAACAACCACCCCCAACCGTACTACAAAATCCCATTCCACACCAAGGGGTGATGAACAACCAACAAGACATGCAGCCTACCCCACCACAGTTGGGACAATATCCCAATCCAGGCAATCCTGCAGATCGTACTATCCTCCTCACTAGTGAGGAAGAAGTCCTTATACAAACACGTAGTCGTCAATACAATGCACTCTCTGAGTCTACTCCCATCACCTTAGAAGCAATCCCAGTCTCAACTAGACCCCCTTTGATGATTCCTCGCCCTAACATGAAAACACCCCTTCGTATTCCTCGCATCCCATTGTGCAGGAATGTCCACAACCCTTAGGCTAGGGCAGCTCATAATTATAGTTTGGTCAATGAATTGGCACAATCTCCGACTGCCATGTCAGTCTTAGAAGTCCTTCAAACTTGTCCCACTCAGCAGAAGTCATTTCTTTCCGCCTTGGGGGTAGTCGACCCTGCTGATACTCGACTCATCACATTTGATCTCGACAATGGAGAACCTCACCTCCCCTCTCTTATCGCTTTTCAAATCCCTGTTAAAATTCAGAACATTATAGTTCATCGGTGCATCATTGATGAAGATGCATCCACATGCATCATGTCCAAGTCTGTATGGCAGAAACTTGGTTCCCCCGAACTCATACCATCTGCCATTACCTTAAGAGCTTATGACAGATGACCATCTTTTCCCGAAGGGCTCTTCCAAAATGTCCCTGTAGAAATCAAGGGAAAAACCATTCTTATTGATATTGAGGTTATTGATGCCCCACTCAATTACAATATCTTGTTCGGTTGTAGCTACATGTATGCTATGAAGGTAGTTGCTTCTTCTATATTTCGAACCATGATGTTCCCCCATAACGAGAAGATCATTACCATCGATTAGGTTTCACATTATGAGCCTAACTTATGCAAGAGCATCGTACAAAGCTGAAGCACGGGGCTAGACAAATGAACAAATGGATGTGCAGATGAAAAAAGGGGCATGTTTTTATGAAAACGTTTTGAATTTTGAAAACTAAAGCATTAATGTAATAGCTAGGAGAAGCGTACTTACATTTATGTTTTGGAGATATGAACAGATCTGGAGAAATTACTCTCATATGTCGGATGTAATAGGAATTTAAGTTTGATTAATGTAAAGTAGGTAGATATGAATGTTAGATTAGATAGTTTAGAAGCGTAGGAGGGAAAACATATATAGACACCCTCACCCTTGTATCATTGTAGAGAGTAACATTATGATCATTAAGAATTGATAAGCTGTAGAGATGTAGCAGAGAGATGTAGAGAAGAACCCATGTACAGGGGCATTTGAGTTAATATATGAAGCTTTGACTCAACTTTCATGGTGTTATGATGCTTACTGTTTACATTTGTTGAATGGTATGTTTACAGTTGATTTGTTTCTCTGTTATGCATTTATTTCAATGCTGTGTTGTGTGTATGATTTCATGTTGAATGTATGAAGTCTGAGAGAGGAGAGGAATGAGTTTCAATTTTTTCTCTTCTTGAGAATTCCTGCAAAGAGTGCAGTGAACGTCCGCAAGGTGTACGTTGACGAGGGTCTGAGTTTTATCGCAGAAGGCTCAGGAGAGATACCGTTGTTCTCATACCAGCTGAAGTGCAGGTGAAGCACAGAGTCGTGCAAGGTGTGCGCAGGCCAATTGAAGCCTTGGATTTTATAAATACAGAAGGAAGATTGAGAGGACCACTATTGTAAAGAGTGCACAAGGTCGAAGACTCAAATAACCGGAGGATATTTGAAAGTTTTCCGCAAGGAGTGTGAGCAGAGCTCTTTTTGGAAGCTTGAGTTTACAAGTGAAAGCTCAGGAGGGATAATACCTTTGAAATGTTCAAAGGGAGACAGAGATCGAAAACCGTTGCATAGAAATTAAGTTCAGGAGGGAGAACACTTAGTCGTTGGGAAGAAGTCACTGGGAAGTGAATCGGGCAGTTAGAATTCTCCATGGAGAACTCGTGAAATCGCGAGGACCATAGGATCCAAAGGAGTTGTAAGGTGGTTAGGAATTGGATGAACCTGCCACCCTAATATCAAGAATTGACATGAACTGTTGATCGTGGTTCAATATGAGTTGTTGATCTCGTTTCAACCCATGTCTTTGGATCATTTCATGAACTCGGGGTTCGTGAGTTTGGAGGGAAGACCAAATTTCTTGGTTTCACGAAGTTTTGAGTTGCGAGGAGTAGGGAAGGAGATCCAGACCATTGGATCCAAGCCATGAGAGAACTGTTGGATCAGAACCTTCGCGGGGTATCACGTATCAAGGGTTCGGTGGTTGAAAGAGTTCCTATTTGACTGTAGAAGTCATGAAGTGTCGAGCGCTGAGGGCTCGGGCGAACATGCGTCACGTCCGTTAAGCGGGGACCGCGTGGTTGATAGGTGGCGCAAACATAGAGCGAACAGAAAAGACGGAAGCGGGTGATAGGTGGTGGACACACATCGCTTGGGAAGGAGTCAACCCATTGTTGACTTATCGTGTCTCGGGGATTCGCAAAGGAGGAGCACGAGGGGTGTGTTATAACCCTATAATTCATAGTATTATTTGGTGACTAGAAATTTTTTCACTCTGGGTGTACTTTGGTTTGCAAATAATATTTCATCCCTGCAAATTATTTTCAAGGAAAAGAAAAGAAAATTCATGGTTGTTGACGCTGAGTGGTTTTTCCTAACCCTGTGGAGACAAAAGCAAGGGAAGCAGTGCACAAAACCCACAAAAAGTGCTAAAGTCTAAGTTTTTTCTGCATTCACACCTGGAGAATAAAGAACGCGCTTAGATCAATGGTCAATCTAGCGGCGCTTAGATCGATGGCTGATAGTGCTTTCCGGACCCCCTAGACTGTTTTGCTTTTAACGGTGGGGGGGGGTCCAAAATCAAAGATAACAGAGGCACACATCTGAACAACTGAAGCACCAACGCTTTCATCAATGGATGAGATTGAATTCCAGACCCCCCCGACTGGTCTGTTTTTAATGGAAGGGGGGGGGGGGTCTGGAATGGAATGTTTTTTTGGAGGGCCCCTATCTCTACGTGGCAGGAATCTATTGGTCCTGACTCCCATCACTTACCATTCATCATTTTTTGACATACCCCTTCACCTCATGACATCATCCTCCATTATCCCACCACCCATTCACGAATAAATGAACTTAGGATTAAAGCAAAAATAACAATAAGTTAATTAGATTAAATAATAATAATGTTAGTATAGTTAGAATAGGTTAAACTAGCTAATAAATAACTAGTTAATAATTAATTAATAATTAAGTTAAAAATCTAAGTTAGTAATTAGGTTAGAGTTTGATGAATTAAAAAATAATACAAATAAAACAAATCATAAAACATTAAAAATTAAATTAAAAATAATTAAAAATAAAATAATATTAAAAAACACAGCAAATTAAATAAAAAGAAAAACATTAAAACAAATTAAAACTTAATAAATAAAACATAAAATACAAAAACATATATAAAAAACAAAACATAAAAATAAAAAACATATATTAAAAACAAACGAATATAAAACAAAATATAAAACTTTAAAACAAAAAGCAAACATAAATCAAATTAAAATACAAAAATCAAAAAACATAAACCTATCCTAAGTTTTCCTACCCACCCCCAACTCCCGCATACATCAAATAAAAAACAAATAAAAACAAATCAAACGGCTATTAAAAGTTGTTCCGGACCCCCCCTCACCATTCGAAGTTTAATGAGAGGGGGGTCCAGAAAAGTTGTTTCACATAAACCACCCTTGGACAGGTGTCGCCCTCACAGGCCAGTGGACACCCCCCTTAAAAATGCTTACCACCTCAGGGGGGGTCCGGAATACCACCCATCCCAAAAAAATCGCTTTCCTCATTTTTCGCCCATTTTTTCCTGCTCAGTATGCCATATTCTGAAGCCAATTCCGGGTGAAAAAAAACAAATTTTAAGAAACTGAGAGAGGTTTATCTCCATAATGGGATGAAGAAAAAAAACCTCTCTCAATTTTTTCACAAGTGCCACGAGAAGGGAGAATCAAATCCATCTTCAAGGCCATTTTTTACAGATTGTCATTTTTCCGTTACAGTCCTGATTTTGCGGGAGTTGTTACGACCAGCTGGGGATGAATTTGGTGAAACCGAAGGAGGGTTTTGTCCAGAACATGCCCATATCCAATAAAATCCTTCATTTTTTTCCCAGGAGTCAGCGTTGAAGAGAAACAAATGTCTTTTCGGACCCCTTTTTTTGCAGAAATTAGGCCCGTCTTTCATGGCAGGCAGTTCCATATTTTCGGGGATTCATGGCTATTTTTGGCCGAGGTGGTTAAATAAAACTTACATGACTTGTTGGTGTATATCCCCTATTTATTCAGAGGATTCTAATGTAATGGGGTTCGACCTGGAGGTACCAGATGGGGAGATAATATAGAAACATGGATTTCTGTTTTGTAAAGATGATCAGCAGTCTGTAAATGACTTTATGAATGAATACAAAGACACTTTTTCCAGATTCCTATGTTGTGTTTAAGTGGTGAATTTTTACCTCATGTAAATCACTATTTTCCTATTTCATTCACTTTTCTTTCTGTATTGTCTATGAGAAGGTAATGCACAAGATTTGTTCTTGACACCCTGTGTTGGCTCAATGCAATATTTATGTTTTCTTCCAAGTTTGTAGTGTAGAATTCAGCTTTACTCTGCTCTACATTTGAAATGAATTCCAATATTTTATTCCTTTCACATTCTATAAGCTCAAAGAATCCACTTGCATGATTATCTTGCCTGGTTACATCTTGTTTTAGTTATTCATTCATCTATCGTCTTTATCATTGACTCCATGTCGCCCAATGGTCCTTTGTGCCTTAACCAAACCAACTCTAAATCCATAAACAAACCCATGTTCTGCATAGCTAGCCTAATATTCTCTTCAAAAAAATCTATATTAGACAGAGAGATCCCTCTCTAAGTCTCGGAGGGCTAGATCCCTGACTCGAAGCGGTTTTGATGTTGCCTCTATGACAGCCTTCGCAGCCTTGGGAAAATTATAGAGCGCTAATAGGGTGAACACTCCAACTCGTGAAGTTGTGAGTTGTGAGGGGTGCTAGAGTTAGGCCCTAGCCAGTGGTCACTTGTAGAGGCGATAACGAGAGGAAGGATCCATACCCATATCGCATCTCGGGTATCGGAGGTTTGGAGTTGAGGGTCGTCGACTCACTAACTCGCGAGATCGCGAGTCATGAAAAGAGCTTGCGCTAAGGCCCGGTTGTGGTCGCATGGAGGTGTAAGGCTCGCGCCTGGTGTTAAATTGTGCAGGGCAGGTTTTCACGAAGGACCCGTGGATCGGATTCATGGGGTTCCAGTGAGGGCCTGAAAGAACTATTTCAGTTTTACAGATTCGAAGAAGAACGATCCTGTGCGGATCTCGGCTAGGGGGCAGGGGGTCTACGTTGTCAAGTGGTATCAAAGGACAAAAAAAATTCTTTTCTTTCTGTAGTAGAGAGAAGGGAGAAAATTTTACATCCATGCTGCCGAGAAGAAGAGATAGGCCAATGCCTAATCCAATAGTGGAAAGAGAAATGCGTGAGTTACATGCCAGGCTTGATGCTATGGAGACAACACAAAGGCGCACAGTCGACGCTGGGGATATCAGCGAGGCTAGAATTGAAAATGAAGCTAGAAATGAAGGAGAAGAAGTTGCAGTCGAATATGTTGCAGATGAACACCTATTCAGGGTTGTTGCAAGGATAGGTGCCAGAGCAAAAATGGACATTCCACTGTATGAAGGAAAATTGGATGTTGAAGAGCTTCTAGACTGTATTAGAGCTCTAGACAAATACTTCGACTATGAGGATGTCGAGGAAGACAAGAAAGTCAAACATGTCGTTACTAGACTTAAAGGGCATGCAACACTGTGGTGGAATGAACTGCAGGCTGATAGACGCTGCAAGGGAAAGCAGAATATCAAAAGCTGGGATAGAATGGTTGCAAAAATGAAATCCAAATTTATACCCATGGATTATCAAATCACTTTGTTTTGGAGGATGAAGAATTTGAGACAGAAGCTGATGTCAGTGAAAAAATACACTGAATAATTATACAGGATAAACATCAGAGCAGGTCATCGGGAAGGTGATGATGAAAAAGTTGCCAGGTACATGAATGGTCTACAATATGACATTCAAGATGAGATGAGCATGATGACCATTCGAAATGTGGAAGATGCTTATCAGATAGCTCTGAAAGCTGAAGAGAAGCTGAGCCAGAAGCAAGGTCAAAGAGGCCGAGGTAGAAGTCAAGCCAGAGGCAAAACGATTGCCCAAGACAGAACTTAGAGACCTAAAGAAGAGGGGAAGAAACCTCAAACTCAACCTAAGAGAGGAGGAAGCTCACAGGGAAGGCAGTATGATGATAGAAATACTTTTCCTCGAGCCAGAGGAACAGGAAGAGGTAGAGGAGGTGAAGTGAAATGATTTGTCTATGGAAAAATTGGACATAAATCCTATGAGTGTCCAGATAAGAAGAAAGATGGAAGTGAAACTCACATTTCCAAATCTCAAGGATGGAATGTTGAGGCAGAAGACACTGAGGGCGGAAGATCTTTGATGATGAGGAAAGTTCTCTTGAAGCCAAAGAAGGAGGTAGAGAACCCAGCCCAAAGAAACAGTCTATTTCAGACTGCTTGCAAAACTAAGGATAGAGTATGCAAAGTCATAGTGGACAGCGGTAACACAGATAATCTCATATCTACAGAGATGGTAGAAAATCTGGAGCTAGAGTTTGTTGTACATCCAAGCCCATACAGAGTTTCGTGGCTACAAAAAGGACATCAGGTAAATGTCACTAAACAATGTTTAGTTGAATTTAAAAAAGGAGGATATAAAGATGAAATATTATGTGATTTCATTCCCATGGATGTTTTTCATATATTGCTGGGTAGACCATGGCAATATGATAGAAACGTGGTTCATGATGGGAGAAAGAACATGTACACCCTGGAGAAAAATGGTAGGACGCACATGTTGCTGCCGATTAAGAACCAATATGTGAAAACATAGATGAACAACACTGTACTTCTCATGAGTGGGAAGAAACTTCTTGACGAGGTTAAGAAGAAGGAAGACACACAATTTATTGTGGTTAGGAAGCCCATAATTGTTTTGACCAGTACGAGAATAGATGATTTACCAGAAGAAATCCAGGAGTTGCTGGAAGAGTTTGCTGATATAGTAGTGGATGAACTACCTTGTTCGTTGCCACCTATTAGGAGTATAAGTCATCATATAGATCTTATACCTGGAGCCAATTTGTTGAACAAAGTTGCGTATAGGTTGATTTTGCAGGAAAATGAAGAAGTTAAGAGACAGGTCCAAGACTTAATGGACAAAGGATTGATTTGGGAAAGCTTGAGTCTGTGCGTTGTTCCGACAGTGCTCAACCCAAAGAAAGACGGAGGATGGAGAATGTGTATAGACTCAAGGGAAATCAATAATATTACCATCAGATACATATTTCCATTTCCAAGGATGGATGACTTGATGGATTGCTTGAGTGGCGCAAAGTTTTTTTCAAAGATTGATTTGAAAGGTGGGTATCATCAAATTCGAATGAGAGAAGGTGATGAATGGAAGACAACATTCAAGACGAATGAAGGACTATATGAATGGCTTTTCATGCCATTTGGCTTAACGAATGCGCCCAATACTTTCATGAGATTGATGAACGAAGTCTTGAAGGATTTCATATGGAAATTTTTCATTGTATATCTTGACGATATATTAATTTTCAGCAAGACAGAAGCAAAACACTTAAAGCATTTAGCTGTAGTAATGACGAGATTACATCAAGAGAAACTGCTGATCAATATGAAGAAATCATCATTTATGAAGATGGAACTCATTTATTTGGGTTTTGTTATCTCCATAAATGAGTTGAAAATGGACCCGGAAAAGATAAAGGCGATTAAGAATTGGCCATCGCTGAAGAGCATGTTTGAAGTTCGAAGCTTCCATAGTTTGGATAGCTTCTACAGGAAATTCATCCGAAAAATCAGTGGAATTAGCGCACCGATGATGGATACGGTGAAGAAAAGACATGAATCTTTTCACTAGATGGAGGAAGCAGAGAAGAGTTTCAATCTGCTGAAGAAGAAGATCACTGAGAAACCAATTCTGGTTTTGCCGGATTTCAGCAAGACATTTCAAGTCAGGTGTGACGCGAGTGGGTTTGCAATTGGAGTGGTCTTAAGCCAAGATGACAGGCCGATTGCATATTTTAGTGAAAAACGGAATGAAGCGAAGATCAAGTACTCCACATATGACAAGGAATTCTACGCAGTCATACAAGCACTGAAGAATGGAGACCTATTTGGTTCCCAAGGAGTTTGTTTTGTACAACGATAATCATGCTTTGAAATTCGTGACTCGATAGGAGAATTTGAATCAAAAACATGCTAAATGGGTTGAATTCATGCAGAATTTTACTTTTGTGATTATAATCATATTTTTGGAACTGCTAACAAAGTTGGTGATGCTTTCAGCAGGAAATGTTTGCTTATCCAGGAATTTAGAGTCAAGACTTTGGGTTTTGATAACCTCAAAGAAATGTACAGGGATGACCCAGACTTCAAGGAGGCATATGAGGCATTTGAGAATCCAATTCTCAGGGACAGAAGCCAATGGGCTGAATACATGATCTAGGATGGATTATTGTTTAGGGGAAATCAGCTATGTATTCCAAAATGCTCCACGAGGGAGAATTTGCTGAAGGAAAAACACAGTGGAGGATTGGCCGGACACTTCGGTCATGATAAAACATTTTTAAAGTTGAATAGCTCATATTATTCGTCGGGGATGAGGATGGATGTGAATAAATTTGTGGTTAGGTACAAAATTTATCAGCACACAAAAGGAAAAAGGCAGAACACAGGGTTATACCAACCATTGCCCATACCTGAAAGGCCATGGGATGTAGTGAGCATGGATTTTGTATTGGGACTGCCAAGGATAGAAAGAGGATGTGATTCAATTTTTGTGGTAGTTGACATGTTTTCAAAGATGGCACATTTCATACCATGTCAAAAAACCAGCGACGCAACTCATATTGCGAACCTGTTTTTCAAAGAAGTTGTTAGGCTTCACGGCTTGCCAAAGAGTATCATGTCTGATCAAGATACCAAGTTCGTAGGAAATTTCTGGAGGACCTTATGGAGGAAGTTGGGGACAAGTTTGTCTTTTAGCTCAACATATCATCCTCAGATGGATGGACAGACTGAAGTCATAAACAGGAGTTTGGGAGATTTTTTAAGAAGCTTAGTGACTGAACACCACAGTCAATGGGATCACATTCTGCTACAGGCAAAATTTTCTTACAATGATTCACTCAATAGAAGCACAGGGCAGAGTCCATTCCAGATTGTATATGGAATGAATCCAAGGGGAGTTTCTGAATTGAAAGATTTAGAACAAAATGAATTCAGGAGTGCTAGTGCAGAGGACTTTGCAGAAGGAATGAAGGAGCTTCATAGTCGAATCAAAGAACGATTGCAGAATTCAAGTCAAGAATACAAGCATAGAGCAGATCAACACAGGCGAGAACTTTAGTTTGAAGTTGGTGATTTGATTCTTGGGCATCTAAGGAAGGAAAGGTTCCCAAGGGGGATGTATAACAAGATGAAGATAAAAAATATTGGACCGTGCAAGGTCATAAGGAAATTTGGGACAAACGCATATGAGATTGAATTACCCGATGGGGTTGGAATCTCACCGATATTCAATGTTGCAGATTTGTACCCGTACAGAGCTAGAGAAGCAGGAGTAGAGGAGGAACATAAAGAGGTTTAATGGAAAAAACAAATGCCTGTAGCTGAAAAGACACAGATGGAAAGTATAATTGACAAGAGGATTAGCAGAAAGACCAGGAGAACGAAGTATTTTGAATACTTGGTCAAGTGGAAGGGATATCTAGTTGAAGATGCCAGTTGGGAGGATGAAGCAGAAATTCAAAAGCATGGACAGACCGTGCAAGAGCTCATGAACAGGAGTTCATGAAAATTTTCAAGCAAGGGAGTATGATGCAGGAGCATCATACAAAGCTGAAGCCCATGCCTAGCCAAAGGAACAACTGGATGCACAGATGAAAAAAGGGGAATGTTTTTATGAAAATGTTTTGAATTTTGAAAACTGAAGAATTAATGTAATAGCTAGGAGAAGCCTACTTACATTTATGTTTTGGAGATATGAACAGATCTGGAGAAAGTACTCTCATTTGCCGGATGTAATAGGCATTTAAGTTTGATTAATGTAAAGTAGGTAGATATGAATGTTAGATTAGACAGTTTAGAAGCGTAGGAGGGAAAACATATATAGACACCCTCACCCTTGTATCATTGTAGAGAGTAACATTATGATCATTTAGAATTCATAAGCTGTAGAGCTATAGCAGAGAGCTGTAGAGAAGAACCCATGTACATGAGCACTTGAGTTAATATATGTAGCTTTGACCCAACTTTCATGGTGTTATGAGGCTTACTGTTTACATTTGTTGAATGGTATGTTTACAGTTGATTTGTTTCTCTGTTATGCATTTATTTCAATGCTGTGTTGTGTGTATGATTTCATGTTGAATGTATGAAGTCTGAGAGAGGAGAGGAATGATTTTCAATTGTTTCTCTTCCTGAGATTTCCTGCAAAGAGTGCAGTGAACATTTGCAAGGTGTGCGTTGATGAGGGTCTGAGTTTTATCTCAAAAGGCTCAGGAGAGATACCATTGTTCTCATACCAGCTGAAGTGCAAGTGAAGCATAGAGCCGTGCAAGGTGTGCGTAGGCCAATTGAAGCCTTGGATTTTATAAATCCATAAGGAATATTGAGAGGGCCACTGTTGCAAAGAGTGCATAGGGTCAAAGACTCAAATAACTGGAGGATATTTGAAATTTTGCTGCAAGGAGTGCGAGCAGGGATCTTTTTGGAAGCTTGAGTTTACAAGTGAAAGATCAGGAGGGATAATACCTTTGAAATGTTCAAAGGGAGACAGAGATCGAAAATCGTTGCATAGAAATTAAGTTTAGGAGGGAGAACACTTAGTCGTTGGGAAGAAGTCACCGAGAAGTGAATCGGGCGGTTAGAATTCTCTGTGGAGAACTCGCGAAATTGCGAGGACTGTAGGATCTAGAGGAGTTGTATGGTGGTTAGGAATTCGATGAATCTGCCACCCTGATATCAAAAATCGACGTGAACCGTTGATCATGGTTCAATATGAGTCGTTGATCTCATTTCAACCCATGTCGTTGGATCAGTTCATGAACTCGGGGTTCATGAGTTTGGAGGGTAGACCAAATTTCTTGGTTTCATGAAGTTTTGATTTGCGAGGAGTAGGGAAGGAGATCCAGACTGTTGGATCCAAGCCACAAGAGAACCGTTGGATTAGAACCTTTGTGGGGTATCCCGTATTGAGGGTTCGGGGTTGAAAGAGTTCCTCTTCTATTGCAGAAGTCACGAAGTGCCGAGCACCGAGGGCTCGGGTGAACACACGTCGCATCTATTAAGTGGGGACTGCGTGGTTGACAGTTGGCAGAAACATAGAGCGCACAAAAAAGATGGAAGCGAGTGACAGGTGGTGGACATGCATCACCTGGGAAGGAGTCAACCCATTGTTGACTTATCATGTATCGGGGATTCGCAAAGGAGGAGCACGAGGGCTCAACACTCCAACTCATGAAGTTGCGAGTTGCAAGGGGTGCTAGAGTTAGGCCCTAGCCAGTGGTCACTTGTAGAGGCGATAGCGAGGAAGAAGCCATACCTGTATCACATCTCGGGTATCGAAGGTTTGGAGTCAAGGGTCATTGACTCACTAACTTGCAAGATCATGAGTCACGAAAAGATCTTGCGCTAAGGCCTGGTTGTGGTCACATGGAGGTGTAAGGATCATGCCTGGTGTTAAATTGCATAGGGTGGGTTTTCACGAAGGACTTGTGGATCAGATTCGTGGTCTTCCAGTGAGGGCCCGAAAGAGCTATTTCAGTTCTGCGGATTTGAAGAAGAACGATCCTGTGCGGATCTCGGCTAGAGGGTAGGGGGTTTGCGTTGTCACTAACCCTTTTGCCAACATCAATAATATCCTCCCTTTCGTCCACACTAATCTCGATACTTACCCACTCATCGAGATGGGCCCCGAAATTTTCAAAGACCCATCCTTGCTTGGGACATACCTTAGCGCACCACCACTCATTCATCCTTCCAATCAAGTATGTGTTGTCTCATCCAATGAAACTAAAATTTGAGATACCCTCCCTCCCAATGAGGCCTTTCTTATATCTGACATCCCACTAATCGTGGAACTTCCTCCTCAGGAATTACCTGAAAACCCTCCACCTTCACCTATTCCTGATTCCACCTTACCCCAAGGCCACATCCTAGTTTGGGAGACACTCCCCCAAAATCTTACTCAAATCACCTTCTTTTACCCTCCACTAGGTGTACAAGCTTTCCAAGTAGTCGCAACGCTTACCCTTCCCAATATGGTGATGGAAATCCCGGTATGGTATCTACATCCACCAGCCATGGTCCCTCAACCCTCCCTCCCTCCTCAAACCGAAGGAATTCCAATGCAGATTCCAGTACCTACTCCCACTGCACCACCAACACCGCCACTCACTAGCACCACTGCTATAGCTGGGGGCAGACGAAAAAAGAAAGAGCCCACCGCTCCCCTACCCCCACATGTTGAACCTCCTTGTGCACTATGCGAGAAATATGGACACCCAACCAACAAATGCCCATCTCTACTAGAGTTACACAACCTAATTCAACTCAATCAAACACCATCACCGCTCGTCGCTTCATTAAGCACTGCCACTACCTCCCCTAACATAAGTAGAAAAGGACTGCGAACCAAATTCACTTGTGCCATCTGTTTAGAATATGGCCATTATACACACCATTGTCCAACACTACTTCAATACCGATAGACATTAATAGCAGTACGTCAGAGCTTTCAACAAGAACCCATCCCATCTGCATCATCCTCACCAAACATCACTGACATCCATTATGTCACGACCTCAGTCAACGAATGTATGAGATGTCCTTATTCTCTCTGTGAATCGTTAGATCATTTCACATACCAATGTCCTATGATCATTGAATACAGGCAACGCCAAATGGCCTGGATTCAAAACCCTCCCCCCCCCTACAGAATCAATGATCAACCCTACTCCATCACCATAGGTTCGTCAGATTATTTCTCCTGAGCCTGAAGCACTCCCTACTCCTCCATGGTTCTTGTATGATTTATACGAGGATTTACCTTCAAATCCCCCCAATTCTCCAATTCATTTTTCTACGGAAATTTTATGCCTGACTATCATTTTTAACCCACAATATCTTGATATTTGGTTTATGTTGAGCGAACCATTGCAATGCCCTTGCCTCAATCCCTCTACTTCTTTACCACCAAGAGACAATGACACAATGACAGTCACTGATGTCACCCCTCTTGATCGCCTATATTCACAGCATTTTCACTGTGATGAAGATATCCTTGAGGAGTTAACTACCCCTGATTTCCCATGGGATGTGCTCCACCATAGAGAGCTCTTTCTTTCACAGGAAGCCTTCACACCTCCTAACCAACACCCCATATACACGGTCGAAACCAAAGATTTTCTCCCATCAGGGCATATATATTGGTTCAATAACCCTATCCCTGGCCCCAACGCTTTTGAAGAAGGAAATATGGCCAATATTTCCCCAACCATCAAAATAGATATTTCCATCAAATCGAGAATTATAGAGGAAATCACCATTGACATTGCATGCTCTCCTGAAGAAATCACAACCAACAAAGCCCTCTTCTGGGAATACCGGGAAATGTTTGCCTGGTCATACACATAGATGCTGGGCCTTGATCCCTCTATTGTCGAACATCGCATAAACACCTGGCCTGATATCACACTGGTCCGCCAAAAACAACGACCACTACACCCATTCAAAGCAGTATCTATCAAAGCTGAGATTGACAAATTATGCACTACTGGGTTCATCTACCCCATTGCCTATACGCCATGGGTCTCTAAACCTGTCCCCGTTAACAAAAAACAGGGCACCATCCATGTCTGTACGGACTTTCGTGATCTCAATAATGCCTATCCCAAAGACAACTTTCCAATGCCCTTCATCGACCAAATTATCGATGATTGCACGGGTCACGTGGCTTTGTCCTTCATGGATGGTTTCTCTAGCTATAACCAAATCCAAATCCATCCAGGCGATCAATACAGAACCACATTTACTACCCCTTGGGGCATTTTTGCATATTGTGTCATGCCTTTTGGCCTCAAGAATGTCAGCGCTACTTTCCAATGTGCCATGACATACATCTTTCATGATCTAGCTCATATACTCCTAGCATACTTGGACGACCTCATAGCTTGATCCAAGCAATGCACTCAACATATCAACGATTTACAAATCATCTTCCAAAGATGTCGTCAATAAAACATCTGCTTGAACCCCCTCAAGTGCGTGTTCTATGTCACTACTAGACACCTCCTTGGGTTCATCATTTCCCAACGCAGAATTACCAAAGAGCCCCTCAAATTCCAAGCCATCACAAAAATTCCACCCCCTCAGAATTTAGGCCAACTACAGAGCCTACAAGGCAAAGCTAACTTTTTACGATGTTTTGTCTTAGATTACACTACTTGTGCACATGGCTTCCTTCTCTTACTTCATCATGACATCCCATTCCAATGGGATGAACATGCCCAAACTACTTTTGATGATCTTAAAGTGACCCTCTCTAACGCCCCATTGATTAGTCCACCTGACTATAATCGTGACTATATCCTCTATATATCGGCCTCATCCGTTTCAGTAGTAGGAGTGCTCGTCCAAATAGGGGATGATGACCATGAGCATGTGATTTACTACATTAGTAAAAACCTTTCAGGGACACCCTTGAAATACAATCATGAAGAAAAGATAGCCCTTGCAGTTGTCCTCGCAATCCAGAAGCTGCGCCATTACATTCTACTTCGAACTACCAAAGTCATAGCAGATTCCAAACCCATGCAATACTTGCTAAGTCGGTGACAAATTAACGATAAATTTTCTCAATGGATCGTCATTCTTGAGGAATACGATATCGAATTTTCAACACCCAAGAGAAAGAAATCTCTCATCCTCACTGAACTCATCATGGCATTTCCCCCGTAAAAGAGATGTTCCTCATGGCATTTCCCTCAGATGACCCTTGGTACGACAATCTTCTAGTCTACCTCTGAACACAAAAATTCTGAAACCACCTCTCCAGAGATGATTGTCGATGTATTCGTCACTAGGCCCCATGCTTCTTACTCATCGGTCATGTCTTATATCGGTGAGGATTTGACACAGTACTCCGTCGATGCTTAACTATCAATGAGGCTGATCAAGTCTTGAATGACTGCCACAACGGTTCTTGTGGGGGCCACCTCTCAGGGATGTCCACCACTCAGAAAATCATTCGCGCCAGTTACTTTTGGCCTACATTGTTTCATGATTGTATCCACATTGTGAAACAATGTGAAAAATGTCAGCTTTACGCCAACAAAGCACGAGCACCACCTACTCTTCTACACCTAATCATCACTGTCGGCCCCTTTTGAAAATGGGACATAGACTTCATGACTTGCAACCCTCAATCCAACAATGGACACAAATACATCGTCATTGCAGTCGATTACTTCAACAAGTGGGATGAAGCCATGCCTACCTTCAACAACACCACTTACACTACAACATGTTTTTTCTTTAACCATGTCATTTCCCTCTTTGGAGTACCGCTAAAACTAGTCTCTAATCATGGGAAACAATTTGAGGATGAGATTTTCATAGAACTCTCATCTAGGTTAGGCTTCTCCCACGAGTTTTCCTCCCCATACTACCCTCAGTCAAATGGGAAAGTCAAAGCAGTCAATAAGGTCCTCAAAACCATGTTGCAGTGCACGGTTAACAAACATAAGACCAATTGGCATCATATGTTATTTTTCGTGCTATGGGCTTATAGCACGACAATCAAGACTACCATCAATTTCACACCTTTTCATCTAGTCCACGGGGTTGAGGCCACTCTTCCCATCGAGTGTGAAATTCCCACCTTACGCATCACTATTGAGCTATTACCTGACACTGCTCCAATGGAGCAGCATTTGTTGAACTTAGAGTCCCTGGATGAAGATCGTTGATCTTCATTACAGAACAATGAGGCAGCCAAAAAATGGTCAAAGGCCACCTTTGATCGCCATGTCAACCTTCTCTCATTCAATGAAGGAGACCTCATCCTCACTTACGATATCTCTCACAATACCCTCGACCATGGCAAGTTCGAGTCACTATAGCATGGACCTTATATCATCCAACATTGCCTCACTAAAGGTGCATACATTCTGGCCTCATCCGAAGGCCACCCTCTCAAAGAACCCGTCAATGGGTTGTACTTAAAGAAATTTTACACCTAAGCATAACCATTCTACACTAGGTTTTTTCTTTTTGTACATTTTTGTAGAGTTTTTTAATCTTCTTTCTTCCATACCTCATGTCTAATCCATCATTTGTGTTTTTGACAGATGCCTCCTCCATCGGCCTACTACATCGGTTAAGCCGATAGAGCTAGCCGTTGGACACAAAATCACGCTTCGGCCACTTGGGCCCTTTATTCACCCTCACATGAGCTACTCTACTCCAGCGACATATGTCTGTGTTTAGCAACCAATAACCAAGTAGAGTACACAACCATTATTGGCCTCCTCGCCAAGGCTAGTCATCGCTATATTCGTCACCTTAGCGTTCTATTAGATTCCCAACTGGTTGTCCTCCAACTCAATAATGTGTACCGTGTTCGCGATCGTTGCCTCTTCCGCAAATACCTGCAAGTTATACTTTTATCTCGACATTTTGATTCCATCATATTCACACATATTCCAAGACAATTTAATCAAATAGCAGATAATATGGCTAACCTAGTGTTAGATTGGCATTTATCACATCAATGTACCGGTATGCATATGTAATTCATCAACTGTCTTTCACAACATATAGATTAGACATCATCAAAAAACATCAATAGAAACATAAAAAACATATGAACATCACAAATACCCCAAAATGTATATCCATATATATATATCGGTCAAGTGTGCCATCAAAATGTTCACTAAAAATATAATATAATATCCATAGGCCGGTGAACCACCTCGCCCCTATTGATACAAAACTGGTGCCACTACACCAAGTAGGCTCGCAGGCCTATATAAATACCAAAAAATATATAAATACATATAGAGACACTAATGGTGCCTCTAGAGCACCACCACTTGGCCCTCCCTCAGGAGGTGGCGCCCCACCCACTATTGGTCCCTCTGGACCTAGAGGTAGTCGCTCAGTCATCACAACACCTGCTACCACTGTTCTCCGGACCACGATCCACCACAACAATGGAACCCCCACACACTGCTCTAGGACTCCCTCGTCCTTGATCTGTGACCACATGCCCTTGGGCACTCCCTGTAGCACCGACTCCAAGCAACGACGAATATCCGCAAACTCTCCCTCAGCATCGGTCGGAGGAGTGTGTGATGGCCTTGCTCCAGGGTTGTCAAAACGACGTCTCCTGGATGCTCTCTCATCACCAACGTGCCTCACCCCAACGTCATCACACCGTCATTTCTCTCCTGCCCATGACTCTCTCTGTGGCAGTCTCACTGGCCCCTGATGAGTGACATTGGCTGCCACACCTGTGCAACCTCAGCTCTGAAATAATGGCCACCCTCCCCCCCACCATGATGAATCAATATCCTAGACCATCGCTTCAGTCGTGGCTCTCGCACACCAGGTGCACCCAACAATACTCTAGGGTGCAACATAGGCACCCTCTCTATAAACCATGCCACCAAGATCGACCCAATGGAAAACTCCCCTGATTCCACAACTCGACACCTGTCTAGCTTCCCTACCATCTTGGCATGCAACATCAAGCCCCAGAAAAAATGCTCTCCTTCCAACGCCCTCTCCATAATCCTCAGCTGACCACCACTGATTTGCTGAGTCGCGAAGGACCCATATACCCTCACAACCATCGCTGCCACAAAATGATGAACTGGGGTGCCCATCACCCCAATACTCACCACAAAGCCTGACATGAAGTCATCCCGTGTACAATACCTCTACCCTAAGGTATTCAACTTCCCATCCCCAGGTACTACGGGCTTCGATGATAAGAGGGTTCCCCGAAAAGGGAGCCTAGTCAGAAAATAAACGTCCTCCACCACAATGAAGGTCAACTGCTCACCCTGCACCATAAAGCAATGAAAATTTGGACTCCACATCCTAATTAGGAACTACAGTAAATACTCTTGTGCCTGCACCAAGGGGCACTCAAAGAACTTCAGTAACCCACAAGCTACCAAAGTGTCATGAACTTCCAGCTCCTCATTGGTCACGGCCTCCCTAAGCTATGACCAATATCTCTCTCTCCAGTGAACCGACATCGTCCAAATGATCACCTGCATCCACATAATCCAATTCTCGATCAACCATCTCAACCATAAACACATCAACATCTCCAAAAAGATAAGTTTTACACCCTTCAGCTTTGCCTCCAAGGCACGACTATTTAACCCCGCAGGTGCGCACACATGTGTGCCTGTTCATTCCATAGGCGTGCCCACCTGAGAACCTATCGGCCATACAGAGACACATTCATGTGCCCCTGTCACATATACATGCGCACATCATAGCATGCCTATTCACTACACAGATGTGCACACATGCACAACTGTTAAGCTTACAGGCGCGCATGCCATGCGCGCATGTTCCCCCCATTAGGGTGTCCCCACGCGTGGATATCCGCATTACAGGCGCACACCCATGCGCGTAGCTTTCTCGATCGCCCATGCACTGGGGGGCCCACACCCAAAAAAACCCCTGTACGACCCTTCGTATAGGCCCTACCCAAAAACAAAAACCCTAATTCTATGCAGGACAATACGACAACTAACCTGAAGCTCACTGGTCCTAAATCGACTGCCTCATCCTCCTAGAATCTCCAAATCTCCTCTGAATATCTCTCGTCCAATCACTCTGACAGCAGGTACAAATGAGGTGGCATTGTGGGCCCTACAACTATATATTGTCCTTTTTCCAAACTTCCAGACTCCATTCCAGGAGCTCCGGATGTTCGTTTTTCGATCCATCTTCAACCACAGGATCAACATCTTGTCAACTACACCATTCCATTCCCCAGGACACTTTCCATCCGTAGCCCCTGGGAAATTTTTTTCTCCATTTACGCTCATGTATGCATGCTTACATTATTGAATAACTGCTCTATGATCTTTCTCTTCAGATATTGTTCACGTCGGGTATTCATTTTTCATGTGTGCAGGTACTTGTTCATCATATCTCAATAGTCTCCCTTCAGGTATATTATCGACACTAGCATGTAGTCTTTCCCTCTAAATATCATAATGCATTTCCCAGTTACACCCTCCGATCTTTGCCTCTAGGATCCCTACATCCGGGTCTGTATTACTATTACCTCCATTGCATTTCGGTACTGTCACCCGGTAGAACTCTCACCCTCATGAGTTTCCGCATTCATAATCCCCATGGACACTTTGACACTCATGCTGTTTTCACCCTTTAGGAATGGGAGTCCCGATAGTCTTACATAATGTCGAGAATAAACCACATACTCTTCTCCTCATTTTTCTAACCTGCCCAATGGACTCCCAGGTTACTTCATCATGGTTCTATTTTAACTGCACCCCTGCAGTACCATTAACCATCCATTTCATCCACCACCAATTTTCCCATCTGCAGATTACCCTCCATAAATTTCCCTAAATACAAAAACTCACCTATGGGGCCCTAACCCTCCACTTGTTTCCCAATCACCTTGCACCATCATCAGGCCAAGCCATCTCACACTGGGACACCCATTTTTGTATCTGCACAGTTATCCCCACTTATTCTTTTTTATTCTTTTGGTAATTGTACAAACCCTTTTTCTGCATTTTCATAGCTTTTTGTTGTCGCCTTTAACAGGCTTCCTTTTTCTGGAAAAGCAACCCTTGTCGCCCTTAGTTGGGGCATTTCTCACTTCCCGACATCAATGAAATTATCTATAAACCCCGAGTATCCTACAGCCCATACACCATTCAATCTCTATGCTTATCCATTTTGTCACGCCTCTGGCACAATTTACCTTCATCTAGTTGTCCCCCCGACACTAGATTCAGTTTCACGGTTGCTGCCACTTTACATATCTCCCCAACCAAAGGTATTCTTGAGTCTCACTACTCCTAGACTTCGTCTATGTTACTCATCAGTTCCTGATTTTTTCCAAGTGGATTTCATGAAGCCCTCTGCTTCTCGAAGTCACGTCTCCCTTTCTGTCGACATCAACACAGTTTCCAGTAGGGTGACAATATCTTGACTCTCATTACCTTTACAATGAGAAGTCTTGAATGACACAGAGAAAACCATCATTGCTCTCTGATGTCATTGACCCCCACCACATTCGACTTCAACACTTTCTCATGTTGTGGTGGGTCTTACTTTGCGACTAGTGCAGTTGTTTTTATATTTGCCGAAGACCTCTAAACATTGTTAGGCCATCAATGCTTGCAAATCATCGACACTTCTTCTAAGTGTCATCGCCCCTTTTCAGAGTTTATTCACCATCAGAATTGTCCTCTACTATTATCAACACACACCTGAGGGCACTACAGTCTTCTACACCGACATACAACTTCAGTTACTATGTTACACTTTTTTGAGTTACATAACACGAGCATGGGGCATGCCCGCCTCGTTTGTACATAGTTTATTTTTTACACCTTGCGAAAGGTTGGGTTCTATAGGTCCCCCTCTCTCTCCAATGGGTCGCTCTTGAAACTCTCATCATCGCTCTTTCTTACAATGGTACTCTCAGTAGAAGAAACATTGATGAATTTTAACTATATGTATGCTCCTAACCTCATCCATTAGGGGGCATCTGTTATCACTAAAAATTCATCCAAAAATGGTTATAGAAATCCAACATCTTCAAACAACTATTAGTTCACCCATGGACCAAAAAATTACCCAAAATGCATTTCCAAAAGGTCCAAAACTATACAACCAGTTATAAAATTAGCATGCGCTAAATATATACAGGAAGCGTGTGCACGTGTGCCATTTGAAAATGCCAGAAAAGCGCGCATTCGCCCAAGGCGCGACTGTGGACATAAAAGCCCCACATATCTCAGAACGACGCATTTATGATGTTGATCGACTTCCCACCCACCTATTGTTCAGATTCCAAGTCGATTTGACATCCAAATCTCAGCTGAATCTGATTGGGTGGCTGGTCAAAGACCTAAGGGTGCCCTAAATAGCCCCTTGTTCACACTAAAATATGGTTGAATAATACCTGAAAGCTATGCTATAAAAAGAGTCCATGGGTTCACTACATTTTCAAGGAATTCATTTGTGTTGTTATGCTTTCTATATTCTCTTGGAGGATCCTCTTTCCTTGTCAAGAGCATACAAGAATCATTTCATTTGAGCTATTCACATCACCTCTTGAGTGAATGAGCTTGGGATTCTTTCACCATTTCTTTCAAGTTTGCTAGTTGTAAGAAGAGATCAATCTTGGGGTTTCAAGAGCCCTCCCTTGGAGGAAGAGGGGACCCAAAGTCTCACTTTCTCTTCGGTGTTTTCTTTCCACTAATACAATCCTTTCCATTGGTGGCATGAATCTTGTTTGTTTCTTGTTCTAATGTCCTTATGCACTCTAGTTTAGTTTCTTTTATTGCTCTTAGCTTAGTATTTTCTTTATATTACATGCTTGTTGTTTCTAATTCTTATATTCACTGCTGTCTTTCCTAGCTAACCCAACTGGGCTTGTAAGCACCTCTATTTTTCTCATTTAGGTGACAAAAGAGGCACAACATAAGCACTTAGAATAAAGAGATAGATTAGATCTAGAAGATCCAATCACTAAGCAAATTCACATAGGTCAGATCTAGCATCCATATTAATCATAAGCACAAAGCATCAATAGATCTATCTATTCACATATAAGCACTCAACAAATAACACATAAACACATCAATACATTGCACAGAGCAGAGCGACACAACATATACGTGGTTCACCCCCACCCTGGGGATACGTTCACCATCTCTTCTTCTTTATTAGCTTCTTCAATCAGATGCATGCACAGAGACACAAAAACCTTACTTCACATAGGACAGGAGATATGCACACCTTGCTATATCTTCCTCCATTGCGTTACAGCACAAAACCTTCCACAATTTGTTACAACCACTTACACTTAGCTCTGCAAGTCTCTCACAGTATGCACAAAGCATCTACAAACCACACTTGCACTCAGCACAACATCACATAGATCGAACAGACCAGTACTTCTTACATTTCCTAGATCTCTATTTATACATTACAAAATAGGCCTAAGCATGGGTAAACCCATGGGCCGACATCCCGTGCCTGTTACATAATCCAAAAACCCAAAAAGGACCCAAAAAGGTGTCGATATCCCATGATCTTTGCTTTGTCTTGCGCTCCTCCTTCGAAGGCCTGTCGAAGTCCCAAAAAATAGGTCAAACATGACCAAGAACCCTCAAAATTTGGTCAAGGGCCAACAAGCCCCCAACACTCACCTGTGACTCATCTTGAGTCACTCTAGTCTGACTAGTTTTTCTTTAAAAGCCTCGAGCTTGGCTCAATCTTCTTCGAATTGTTGCTATGCCACGACCTCCTTTTCAACAAATTCTTGGATGATTGTGTCATTGACAGGTCCCCCTAGGCATTGTTCAACTACAGTGATAACCTGCTCCAGTTATTCTCCTCGGCCTTCTACTTCTGTGAACAATTGGTAAGCCTTATCTTATATAGGTTGGAGCCTTTGATTTACTTCCACAACTCTGCTCTGAATAGTGTGGATCTTCTGTTGAGTGGTGCACTTATCTTGAGATCACTTCATTCTTTCCACAACTAACAGGGGCTTCAACTGTTCCTGGATTGTCTCTTCTTGTTGCTTCGCTTCTTGGAGCTGCGAATCCAGTGTCTTTAATTCTGGATTCTCAACAAGTTTCTCATATGTCAGGGCACCGTGATCACTCAGCTTCTTGCATTCCATGGAAAGGGCCTTTAGTCTCTTGACTGTATTGCGAGCAGTTACTTCTCTTTATCCCTTACATCTTGTGGGGTCTTGGGTACAGTGCATAGCTCCAAGTCTGCTATGCGTTGCTGTAGCCGCTGGATATCTTCTGCGGGCTATTCTACCTACTGTGTAACTTGGTCTTCTGTCTTTATTTCTAAGACTGTCACATAGGGAAGTGCTCTGTTGACCGCTTCTTTTACTTCGAGTTGCTCTGCGAGCAAGTGTTCCTTTCCTTGTTGCATCTGTGATTTTTCTTCATCGAACTTCTCTTGGAGAGAGTTTTTCCTATTCGACAGCACTATGTTTCTCTATGAGTAGGCCTTGCACTTGCTTCAGGGCCTAGGTGGCTTGTTCGGTTTCTTATTGTGCTCGTCGAAGGTGAGCTTTGACTGTATCAACTAGGCAGTGGAGTTAGGCTAGCTCATCTCCCAACTCAAGTTCTCCTGATGGTAGTGGCACAGTGGAGACTGCGTAGCTGGATTGTAGGGTCTGTTGTACCCCTTGGAGTTCAACCTCTATTCTATCATCCATCTCCTCTTTCTTGGCTTCTTGTTTCTCTGCTATTTCCAGTGAAGCATCGTGCAGGGCTGCTATGAGGAAGTCGAAGTCATCAGAGGTGAGGACAATCTGCATCTTGGTCATGGTGGGTTTCGATTTCTTCTGGGAAGAAGGTATTAGAGGAAAACCATTCCTCTTTTTTAGGGGATCAAACTCATCTCCTTGCTTATGTTCGACTTCTTTGTCATTTATCTCTTCACGATCACCCCCTCGCTCTGGTGATATGGAAGAAGTATTCACTGAGGCACTGTCTAATTCTTGGACCTCTTCGGTCTTCTTTGTCTTGCTGGGTCTGGGTGTATCATGTGCGGTTTTTGGGTTGTCAAGGTTGGATATCTTGGCAGGGTCTACTGGAATAAGGAGATCTGACGACCAGTTCTTAGCGATCTCCTCCAGGTCCTCTTCTATCAGCTTGTAGTAGGACTGAAGTTGTTGCTTATGTTCATCGGCTTGCCTTGTAATGTAAATGAAATGTCGATTTGTGCTGAACTTCATCAGGGGCTAGAACCTGTGTAGAGTGTTTGGAGTCATGCGAGGCTCGGACTCTATGGCTCTCTTCAGTTGAATGTAGTATGTATGGAAAACAACATTTGACTACCACTGTTTATTCATATCACTTGAATACCAAAGCATAGCAAACTTTGCAGCCAGCGGTTCAAATGGCTCGATGTCTGGGAAGGTCGCACCTTCTGACATCTCCCAGGTGATGAAGGCAATAAGGATCAAGAGCCAAATGAAGTGTAATTTGTAGCCTTGATATTGCGCTTCTCTATAGTCTAGTTCCAACTGATTCACTAGGTACTTTGCCCAGTTCATCTGTAGGCCTTCCGCGCATTTCCCTGCAAGGTCAACAACAAAGCCGATGACCTACATAGGTCAGTTCTTCCTTACTAATTTTCCTACAATTAACTGACAGGCGAGGTGCACTACACCATTCTGGATGGAGGCTACCTTGTATCCTTGCGTCCCCTTCTCAACATCACCGTAGGTGTCCTTGATCTTCTGTGCTAGAGTGAGATCCATGGATTTTCCTGGATAAAAATCCTATGGATCAGGTCCTTGCATATTCAACCTTGTGATCCGATTGATCAACGTTGGATCAACTGTTATGTGGTTGTCTAGCCATAAGTAACTTCCATGGTCACATGAAAAGAGCAACTTGACACATACATTGACTTCTTGGTGTCTACCAAAGTGTGGAATCTTCATGACATTGATCAGGGTGGATTGTGTAAGGTTCATCGTCCATGGATGGGGGATTATATTCAAATTATTCCCCTTCATTCTGGTCAGGTACTTGTACAAGGAGAGCATGTTCTAGACATTTTGGTCTCTGAGGTTGAAGTTGCTGAACTTCAATGCTACGATCTTGTCCTGGTCTGCTCAAACTGCACGTATCCCCTTCGGGAGGTATGCAGTAACCAAGGTGTATTCGAAATCTCTGGGTACGCTATCGCGGTTTACTACACCGGTCAGAGGTGGAATATATGCGGGGAATATGGGTCGGGATCAATTTTGCATTAGCTAGGTCATCCCTATGCTTGGTTCTCTCTTCTTCTGATGGCTGGGATGGTTTGGCTCTGTGAGCAGTTGATGGAGAGGCTTGTACTATTCTTGTTGATGAAGCTTGTACCCCTACAAACATTCCTCTCTCCGACATGACTCTTTCAGTCATTAGGTTGATGAGTACTTCCATCACAGATTCTTCAACTGCGTTGAGCTCCTTGAACATACGAGCTCGGTATTAACTATATTGGGTTCAATGAGTGTCTTAGACACTGTAATAGAATAGATGGAAATAACGTGAAGATCACTGTGTAAAAATCAACTAATCCTTGGACTGAAATTCTTGGTTAGAAAAAGTGTTCTCATTGCATGGAGCGATGGGATAAATAGGTAACACGACAACGGGTCTCATGCAATGGGTATGAAGCCTTCATTAACTATGTTCTATCCGTTACGATGCAGTCCAACGGTCTGATGGTGAGATGTCTTCTCATAAATGCCTTTCTACCCGTTCAGAGCGTCGGTCTAACGATTATAATGTGCCCAACGACTATATTGCTTCATCATGGTGAATTTCCATGTGTCGATGTTCTGATATCCCAGCGAAGCTCCAATTTTACAAATTTTTCCTTCTGCGAGGGTCCTTCTGGATCTTTCTACAACTTTTCAATCTTAGCTCTCTTATTACTTAGTTTTCTAGCCTTCTTTCCAGTGATCTTCATCTTGGTATTCCTTTTTCCATTCTAATTCTTATCTTTGTTTGACATAGTTACTTCGCGTTGTTAAGATTCTTTCCTAGGATTCAAGGGTAATCTCTTTCTTTATCTAGGATAGGTACTTCAATCTTCTGTGGGTCCTCTAGTGTTCTTTCAACTTCAATAACCACATTGTTGTTGTTAAATAGCTATGATCCATTCTCCTGTTCTTCAATCAAGTGTGTGATCCTTCTAGTTATGAAGTCTTTTAACTCTTTCTTCTTCTGGTCTAAGACTTCTTCTTCTTCCTTCCTTATGGCCTGATCTCTTTCAATACAAGGTTTTCCTAGTAGCATGGCAAATGGGGCACTATTCTCAATAAATTTAATAATCTCAAAATCTTCTTCTGTCGAAGTTGCATTGGCATTCATAGATATCTGAGTGAGATTTCCACATAGGGTTATCAATTTTCCTCTAAATAATCTTATTCCTCCTAGTGAAGGAATCATACCAAGCTTTCCTAAAAGTTCCCAAGTTCTTTCTGTCATAACATTCACCTGTGTTTCCTCATCCAGAACATAGTCAATGCCAAAGTCTCCTATTCTTGCTTCAATGCATTCTTTTTCTTTGAATATCTTTGATAATATGACATGTTGGTGATCATTCAGGTTTCTTTCATCTGTAGTAGTACTTTCTCTGATTCTTTCTGAGATTCTTCCATAATCTTAGTTTCTGGATCTTCCTTAGGGTTTTCTTGGTTCAGCTTCATTTTTTCAACTTTAGCAACCATTCTAGGGAAATCCAACACTTCATGGTCCATAGCTTTGCAACAAAGACAACTAGGTCTTCTCCCAGGGAATTCCTTTGAAATATGTCCCAGTCTTCTGCAACTGTAACAGAGGGTTAATCCTCTCTTTCTTTTAAATGATCCCTAGCCCTTCCTGTACTGTGCGCTAGGATCATAGGAGCTAATTTGCAAAAAAATATTTTTAGGATCCTGCATCCATTTGTTAGTCCAAACATTCTTTCTATGCATAGATATAACATATCTACTTAGCTATTCTTTATATACATAGATATAACATATCTCTCACTATTCTTATGATATCTACTTATATCAAACCTTCTTTCATCTACCAGTACCCTATTTTTCAAACTACGATAGACTCTATCAAACATACCTAGATCCGTATTGTTGAAGCAAAAATTTCCACTTATCTTACTTCTACAGAGCACAAAGCTTTCAGATCTAAAAATTTTCACTATTCTTAACTTTATCAGAGCACAGAGCTTGTAGATCTTACCTCTTTTCTTCATATCTGACCTTTTTTCTTGGCACAGATATTCACAAGTCAAGTAGAATGCTGCGCACTAGGGAAATAGATCTATGCATGGAGATTTCACAGTTTCAGGTCGAATCTTTGCACAAAGCTTCTTCTTTCTCAGTTCCTAACAATCATAGTTTTAGGTAGAATATTTGCACAAAGCTTCTTCTTTCTCAGTTCCCAAAAATCACAGTTTCAGGTCCCGACAACAAAACCATTTGTTGGCATAGGGGAAGACCCAGGGTTCAACGCTACAACATCGCACCAACAAAACCCTAAGTACCGACCCTTTCGGCAACACCTGCGAGGCATATGAAGTCTCTCCCGAGGTAGAGGCAGGGGTGGTTGCAGGACTCCAGTGTCTACAACCTTAGCTGAGACAGAAATATGTGATTGTAATACTTAATTGGGCACTTAGCACCGCCAGTTCATCAATATTTAACCAATATCTACTCTGCAGATAAAATAGAGCATCGCAACATTTACTCAGATCTAATGTATCTAAGAACTTAGCATAAATAGATAGATTAGATCTAGCAGATCCAAGCACTAAGCACATTCACATAGGTCATATCTAGCATCCATATTCATCATAAGCACAAAACATCAATAGATCTATCTATTCACATCTAAGCACTCAACAAATAACACATAAACACATCAATACATCACATAGAGTAGCGAAACACAACATATACGTGGTTCACCCCCACCATGGGGCTACGTCCACCAACTCTTCTTCTTTATTAGCTTCTTCAATCAGATGCATGCATGGAGCCACAAAAACCTTACTCCACATAGGACAGGATATTTGCACACCTCGCTAGATCCTCCTCCCTTGCGTTACAACACAAAGCCTTCCAAAGTCTGTTACAACCACTTTCTCTTAGCTCTACAAGTCTCTCATAGTATTCACAAAGCATCTACAAACCACATTTGCACTTAGCACAACATCACATAGATCGAACAGACCAATACTTCTTACATTGCCTAGATCTCTATTTATACATTACAAAATAGGCCTAAGCATGGGTAAACCCATGGGCCAAAATCCCATGCCCGTTACATAATCCCAAAACCCAAAAAGGACCCCAAAAGGGGACGAGATCCTGTGATCTCCGCTTCGTCTTGCACTCCACCTTCAATAGCCCGTCGAAGTCCCCAAAAATAGGTCAAACATGACCAATAACCCTCAAAACTTGGTCAAGGGCCAACAATGGGTTTACTTGTACTTCCTAATACTTCCTTTTATTATATTACTCAAAATATTTGGAATGATGTATATTTTTCATTGAGAACTTTAGAGTATAAGGAAGGTAGGTGGTACGAGAGTGTTTTAGATTTTTTACGCACACAATTGATTGTTTGTATTTAGACCAAGGGTGACATCATCCACGTTAGCCTTAAATATTAGTTATTCAATGTATAATAGAACATCTTGGATAATGACTAAGAGGTTCCTCTAGTTAATCATGTTAGGATTCTCATGAAATTCCATTAAGGTTTTGCAGGAGCAGTCCACCACATGAGGTTTTTCATCAATACCTCCCAAGAGAAGATTATAAAGAGAAAATTGGATAAGAACTTGTTAAATCAACTAGGTTAGTATTAGGCATAATGGTGTCATCCCTTTTCAATGGATAATCTCAATCACTAATAACAAAATTTACTTTTCAAAATGATGAGGTAATAATAAGGAAGATGCACCCATAGACATACCCAACAAAATAGAGCTAAATGTGGAAATATATGTTTAAAGGGTAATGAGGATGATATGTTTAAGAGTAAGTATAATAATTTAGAAGGAGGGTGTACATAAAATTAAGGAACAATTTAACACAAGCCTTAAATGATCCCTTGAGAGAAAGAACGGAAAAAGATTAGCTCATACCTCCAATTACCTAGAGTGGAAACAGTGTCAAGTACATGACAGTGATCATATTATTTTGTAACTAGTACCGTATTATCAACTGGTAACAAAATAGGATTCTGCAGTACCAAACTATCATATGGTATCAAAACAGGACTATTGTGGCTATAATATTCTGAGTCTCAGGTTGTGAAAGATGTTGGCAATCACTGCTCATAGATACTGTTACCAAATCAGACTGCAAGTGTTTTTGTCTAGAATTCAAAACTGTAAGTGTTGAATCTACCAAGAGGTACCAAAATGTTAAATAATGAGTTAAATATCAGAACCTGTAGGTCTGAAGTGTTATTCTTGAAAACTAAATGTAGAAAACAGGTACATGAAATTTAAACTGAAGTAGAAGTGATAGACAAGGTGGAATTAGGTTCCAAATTCTGCAATAGTTCTCATCTTGGACAATCCTCTGCTACTGAAAGATAGAAGACTCCTCCTTCAAATACAAATCATACCACCGATCATGTTAACACTTTCATTTTATTAGCAAGATAAAATCTAACTACTACTATCCCTTTAAAAATTTTCCAAGCTAGGGATAGTTCTTGCTCGTCAAAGTTTTCAAAGAAAACTCAGTGAGGCTCCTTTATCATGAATGATCTACAAAGAAAGATCATAGTTAGCTCAATTTTACAAATCACACAAAACCTATATCTATAAAATCACATATATACACATATGTACAAGGTTAAGTAAAATAACAAGATACTTACAGTGGTGGATCATCAGAGGGAGGACTCCCCTCACTTACCAATTTCATTTTAGAACTTTGTAGAATGTGCTTGATAAAATCTTCTTTATACAAGGGCTTATGATAGACCTTCAAGCAGTGCACATTTACAACAAAGGAAGTTTGATATGAATAAATGGTTTTTATCTTAACTGAACTGTTTTCATAGACTGTATCCACTTTGTACAGTCCCAACCATCAGGTTGATAGTTTTCCTTTAAAATTTTTAAACCTGTTGTCATACAATACGGCCCAATCACCTAGATGAAAGGAATTTTTCTTAATAAATTTGTCATGCCATTTATCCCTTTGGTCTTGAATAAGTGTGGTTCTCTGAAGAGAATCATTCCTGATCTCATCAAGTTCATTCAACTACATTACCCTCTATTTATGTGCCTCATCTAGGTCCATTCCCAATTGCACGACTGTTAGGACCACACAATGTACCTTTTTGCCTATACTTTTTGCCACCATTATACTCTTGATCACCTACATTTAGACTCATACTATCACTTTATCTGATCATCTCAAAGGTATACAAYRTCCCTTCTCATTACTATACGTTTAATCTGTTTTGCATAATATTTTACATCACTCTCGTACTTAACCATTGATTAGAAATGCATAAGTGTCCAAAACTACAGATTAGCATTTGAGGCCTATTGCTGAAACATAGAACTGTCCAAGGTTGTTGTTGCTGAAACACAGAACTGATACTGAAACACAGAACTGTCCAAGGTCACTGTTGCTGAAACACAGAATTGATGCTGAAACACGGAACTGCTATATAGTCCGAGGTCACAGATGCTGAAACACAGAGCTGCCTTATAGTTTGAGGACGTAGATGCTGAAACACGGAGCCGCTACATAGTCCAGAGTCGTAGATGCTGAAACACGAAGCTGTTACACAATCCAGAGTTGCAGATGCTGAAAAATAGAGGAAACTGCTAGAACCGACGATGCTGAAACACAAAGGAAGCCATCACAGTCAGCGGTCAACACAGTCAGAGCGCAATTCACGTGGCTGAAACAACCCGTGAATTGCGATGCTGAAACAACATCCACAACTATGAGAAGAAGCTGTTACACCAGCCGTAACAACAATACCTCATTCAGCTCCTGTAATAGCATTCGATTGCGTGAGACTAGGACATCCTATGCTGGTTTAGAAAGAAGATCCGATTTAGGATAAGGCTCAGATATGCATTGTAATTATTGTATCGAAGGGATTTCCTCTTTAAAATCAGAGGAAATCACCATTCGAGGCATCAAAGTTTTATGTATTGAAGCAACTCCAGAGAAGCGAGACGTATTCTATTTTTCCAAATTGTAATGTGATATTTCGACAGATGAATATAAGACTGCTTTGAGTATCCTTCTCTAGCTTTTTGTTTAGGGGAATCTTGTGAGAAGGGAGGGCCCACCTTCTTCACAAGATTCACCCATTAGTTAGAAGTGTGTTAGTACGATTTCTGTTCATGCTTTGTTTAACTGTCATTTGCTGAAACATTGTTTTTAATGGATTCCGCTTTGCTGAAACACTACTGACTCTGTCTTAGTTTATTGAATGGAATTTGTAATTCTTTTTATCAACAATCTTGTGTGATGATTTTATGAGGCTAGCAGAGATTGGGTTAAAGGTTCCTGCTCAGACAGGAAGGAATCGGAATATCCTACCCTCCGTAGATTTCATTTACTGCTGCAAGTGTGCTAGCCAGAGGTTTGGTTAAAGTTTCCTGCTCAGACAGGAAGGAATAGGAATATCCTACCCTCTGTAGATTTCATTTACTTCTGCTAGTGTGCTAGCTAGAGGTTTGGTTAAAGGTTCCTGCTCAGACAGGAAGGAATCAAAACACCTTGTCTTCTGTAGATTTCATTTACTGCTGCAAGTGTGCTAGCCAGAGATTTGGTCAAGGGTTCCTACTCAGACATGAAGGAATCACAACACCTTGTCTTCTGTAGATTTCATTTACCTCTGCAAGTGTGTTAGCCAGGGATTGGGTTAAGGGTTCCTGCTCAGAAGGGAAAGAACCAAAACATCCCGTTCTCTATAGACTTCCATTTGTGCTAGCCAGAAACTGGGTTAGGGATCCCCGCTCAAAAAGGAAGGGAATAGACTGCCCTGTTCTCTGTAAACCTCAACCTCACAAGTGTGCTAAAACAGGAATAAGGCTCAAGGCTCCTTCTTAGAAAGGAAGGAACTAGGTGGCTTTGTCCTCTGTTAGATAGAGTTAATTGTTTTCTGCATTACTGTTTTCATGAAAGAGTGTTGGTACTGAAGTCTCTGTTTGAGAGTAAGGGTCCTGTTCTCTGATTGCAGAATAGTTGTTCTTTCCCCTTGCAAGTGTTATTTTAATGTAATCCAGGATTCTTAGATTGATCTTTAAAGAATTGAAATAGGGAAGTTACTTTCCTGTGATTTAATTCAGAGCTTCAGTTCATTCAAGCAAGTATAATTAGTATAAGTTTCTTTACTACAACACTAAGTTGCTTTTGGAATTGAGCATATATAGTGCGTGGTTATCTTTGAAATAAAAGACTTCACTGGGTTGATAATTTATGTATCACTTGATTGTTTAAATCAATTAAGCAATTATAGTGACCAACATTTTGGCGCCGTTGCCGGGGATGATAGCTATAGATTTCAAAAGCACTTGTGATTTCTTTTCTTTAGATAAAAAGAATGCATGAAAGACCCCAAAGACACTAACCCTATAGGTGGCAAGGGAAAAGGAAAAGGAGGAA
>JZKD02S1641134.1:116194-133380 GCA_000966675.3 Picea glauca | reverse complement strand
GGTAACACCATATATTAATCCTTAAGGAATGATAATACTCCTCAACCAATACTTGCTTGTACATTCACAATATACTTCATCATGCCAATTACATTTCTTACACTTCCTTATATAGCATTCTTTATCTCCTAAGAACATTATAGAGAATGTATCTTCTAGAAAGCCCATTTATTATATCTAACTATCCATTTATTATATCCAACTACCATAGTGGGCCTTATTTAAGACCATGGTGAACCTTGTTCATCTTACATTGAATGGCCTCCACTAATAATATATAACCCCATTTCCATTGGGTACCTCCTATATTACCACCCATATTACCTCCATAGGTATACTACAGAGTCTATCGGTGTATTAGAGGGTGAGACATATCATGTTTTGCAAAAGCTTGGGTGGAGGGACCCAGGGTCCTTTCAAGGAGGCGTACCATGACAACGTATGTAGCAATTTAACCTCCAAATTGTTGATTTAAATATAAAGGTGCTCACGCATTTGATATATTGGGTTCTTAATGCTTAACTCATAGTTATTGAATGTTTATTGTTTAGAACACTAATTTTTGTGAATTTGTTCTTTATTTGATTAAAATGATTAGTTAGTTATCAATATAACTACTTTTCTTGTAGTCTTGTATACATAAGTTTTGCAGGTTTCAAAAGAAGCAATTGGGAAGGAGCGAGAGGAATTTAGGTTTTGTATCTCCACCGATCGTAGGACCTCAAGTGAGTTCATCTTTCCCTCTTTCATGGAAGTTAGTTATATTGATTAAATTAATTATAGAATCTTTGTTGCTTGGTGTTATTGGAATTTTTTTATCTTTATATGATTATCGATATGTTTCATTTTTTGCACAAATGTAGGGGACTTTCCCCACAAACAAGAACATATTGTGACTATCGGATTAACTAACTACAAATGCATACTAATGCATACTAAAGAAACACACTTTTACCTAACAACACATTAGAGACCAAGTTGATCTTAAGTAACTCTTAAGTGTCTAAATATCTTAACATGAAGAAGGCTCTATATATGGTCTAAAGCAAGCACCTAGAGCATGGCACACCAAGATTGATAGATACTTACATGAAAAGCGGTTCCAGTGGAGTCTTTCCAATTCCTATATGTATGTCAAAAGAGTTGGTAATGATATCATCCTTCTGGTCATATATGTAGATGATATCATTATTATAGGTAGTGATAAAAGTGTTATAAAACAAATCAAATCCAATATGACCAAAACTTTTGGCATGACTGATTTAGGCCTCAAACATTATTGTGTAAGTGTAGAATTTTGGCAAACAGGTACCAACATTTTTGTCTCACAAAACAATATGCCATGAGTTTTTTTAACATGTTTAGAATAATAGATTACAAAATATCATCTACACCTATGAAGTATGAAGAAGGGGTGAAAATTTCAACCAAGACTGACTCTAAGGAAGCTAATGAATCAATAAATAGTCACTTGCTGGGTAGCTTGATATATTTCACATTCGGTATACATGATTTCACATTTGTGTGTGGGCTTGGAACATGATCACAACAACCCCAGCTTCAACACCTTTTCCATATCGACCGCCTCATATTCATTCCCCAGCTCTGTATCTGCTGCATCCAGCAGCCCACCATGGGCTTACATCTCCCACACCCATAAAACCAGAAACTTTCATTAGGCTTTGATGTCCACGGGTTTCCTGATCCTCCCATATGCCACCTGTAACAGCAGAACACCAAAGCTGAACATGTCCAATCTCGACGTATCCTTCGCCATCTGCGTCAGCTCTGACACTATGTACCCCACCATTCCTATAACATGAGTGGTCTCTGGGTTATGGGGTATCCTTATCTCGATTGCAGATGCACTCCTACTTGACATCTCACGCTTACCATCATTTTCCAATGCTAACAAGTGTTCCAAACGTCTGAGAGAGGGGTTCATAGCCGACGTTACAGTGGTCACTCTGGATGTCTTCTCACTAGCGTTTGCGGCTATGTTTCTCAAAAGAGCGAAATATAGAGAAAGTATCAAAGAATGGGAGCAAGAGTTAGGCCCCATAGATTCGCTTAGAAGGAACTTTGCATCGCCACAAGTGGATTCTGGAATGAAAAAATTTTAGGGCAGGGGTTTTGGCATATTCGGGGCATCCTATGTTCAAAGAGAAAAATCAAAAGTTGACTTTAATCTATATCTGTTGGATGCCCAAATCTACAATCGAGATAAGCTTAGGTCTCCAGATTATTGTTGTGATGATACATCCAGGCAATGCCCAAGTCTCTAGGCCACCCATTGATCTTCAAAACCAGCAACACGTTGCTCCATTTGATGTCTCTGTGGATGACCCTCTTCTCCCATTCCTCGTGCAGATACAACAACCCGCCCCCATGCCCTTCACAATCATGTATCTATTCTATCGTTGGGTATGTGGTCTTAAATGATGAATAGTTTCTTCTGCCTCTAGCACTACCACAGAAGTTGCATGCGCCCAAGGTCTAAATCTCTACCATGAACACTTTCATTACCTTCGTGATACATTTCACTACGATTTCTTCGTCGCTGATAGGGAGAACGCCCTTGTAAACGTTTCCAAAACCCCCCTGGCCTAGAACTTTTTCATTCTTGAGTCCATTTGTGGCGATGCAAAGTCCATTGTAAGTGAATCTATGGGGCCAGAAATCCTTCTCCCGTTGTTCGATCTTTTCTCTGTATTTCTCTCTTTTGAGAAAAACAGTGGCAAAATCCGAGGAGAAGACAACCAAAGCAGCCACTCTAACGCTCGTTGTGAACTTGACACTCGGACACTTGGAAGACTTGTCAGCATTGGAAAATGATGGTAGAGGTGAGATGTCGAGTGGGGATGCCATGCCTTCAGTGGTGATGCAGATAAAATATGAGAAAAAAACACACGGAGAGACTACACTCACTTCTCTATTGAATGAAGATTGATTACATAATTATATAGGAAACTAACCTACTTAGTCAGTTACATGCAAACCACAGACAACTAGACTCCACAAACAGTGAAGTAGACTTCAACTATGAACTGACTCTTAGAGCCAACCCATACTCCATTATTTCCAAGTCTCCCCATTAATGGACAACGGATCGACTTATACACCTAACATCTCTTTAAATAGCTCAAACTTAATCTTTCCAAGAGGCTTAGTGAAAATATCAACAACATTTTCACTAGTATTACAATACATCAGAGCTATTTCATTTGATTGCAACTTTTCTCTAACAAAATGAAACTGAGCTTCAACACGCTTTGTCCTTGCATGAAAAATCGGATTCTTCGCAAGATTGATTGAACTTTGATTATCACATTTGATCATTGTAGGTTCCTTTTGTTCTTCTCCAACATCTTGAAGAAGTCTTCTTAACCAAACAACTTCACAAGTTGCTGCACACAAGGCTTTATATTCTGCTTCAGTAGAAGACAAAGATACAATAGGCTTTTTTTTACTGCTCCATGAAACAACCCCGGATCCAATGCCAAACGAATATCTAGTGGTTGATCTTCAATCATCCAGATTGCCAACCCAATCAGAATCTGAGTAACCTGTCAATTATCAGATGCATCTGTATATTTAATACCATAATCAAGTGTTCCTTTTAGATACTTGAGTACCGCCTTTGTTGCATTCTAATGGATTTCTAGAGTTTTTTCCATAAACTGACTTAGCACACTCACAGAGTATGCAATATCAGGTTTGGTTGTGGTGAGATAATTCAAACTACCCACCATTTGTCTATACATAGTGCCATTCACCTCCTTCGAACCATCATCACAAGAAAGTTTCACATTCTGTTGCATGGGAATAGTAGAAGACTTACATTGATCCATTTTAAATCTCTTAAGTACTTCTTTGATATACTTACTCTGACAAACAAAATTTTGGCCTACATTTCTCTAAAGTTCAAGACCTAGGCAGTAATGTAACTCACCAAGATCTTTCATTTCAAAAACTTTAGACAACTGCTCCTTGATTTCATCAATTAATTTCTCTGCATTCCCTGTAATTATCAAATCATCAACATATAATGAAATCAATACTATATATCCTTGCTCATCAAATTTGGATCACTTTTGCTCCTCATAAAACCCTGTTGAAGAAAGAAAGAGTATGTCTTCTCATGCCATGACCTAGGTCCTTGTTTTAGTCCATACAATGCTTTCTTTAACTTACACACTAAGTGTTCTTCCCCTTTTCCACAAACCCTTCAGGTTGAGTAAGTTAAACCTATTCCTTTAACTCACCATTCAAAAATGCAGATTTAACATCTAACTGGTGTAGCTTCCAATGGTACTTTGTAGCTAAAACAATTAACATTCTGATAGTATTCAATTTAGCTATAGGTGAAAATGTTTCAGCATAATCAATACCTTTTGTTTGTGAATACCCATTTGCAACCAGTCTAGCCTTATAATTATCTATACTACTATCTAATTTAAACTTGGGTTTGTATATCCATTTGCATCCAATGGGCTTCTTATGTTTAGGAAATTCAGTCAATTCCCAAGTATCGTTTTTCATTATAGATTCATATTCTTCCTCCATTGCATTTCTCCATTCATCGTGTTCATTAGCTTCATAAAAACTCATGGGTTCTATGAAATTTGAAATGCTACTCATTAGGGCATAGTCTTTATACCTCTCAGGGAGCCAAACATATCGTGAAGATTTTCTCAACTAATTATCATCATCCCCACTTTTTGAAGATCTATCTTCATCTCTAGGTGAACTGTGACTGCTTGAATTGTCCATATCACTGAGTCCTTGTTGTTGTTGTTGTCGCTGCAATTGTGGCTGATGTTGTTGCTTCTCTTCTTTAAATCCTTCATCAAGAATTCTATGCCATTCATCGTGACTATTTTCGTCATGATTTCCTGCTTCCTACTCATGGAAAAGTACATCTCTACTTGCAAATACTTTGTGAGTAGTAGGATAAAACCATTTGTATGCTTTGAATTGAGAACAATACCTAATGAAAATACATTTAATGGCTTTAGCATCCAATTTCTTCCTATTCTCCTTTGAAATATGAGAAAAATTCTTAAACCCAAATACTTTTAAATTATGAACTGCAGGTTTGGAACCATACAAGGCTTCGAAAGGAGTAACATTATCAAGACACCTTGTTGGAATTATATTCTTTAAATAAACTGTACTATTTATGGCTTCATCCCAAAAAACATTCAAGAGGTTCTTACCTTTCATCATACTGTGTGCACACTCTACCAGAGTTCTGTTTTTCCTTTCAGTGACTCTATTCTGCTATGGAGTGTGAGGTACTATAAACTACTGTACTATTCCATGATCTTTGCAATATTTATTGAAGTTGCCTGATTTATACTCTCCCCCTTGATCTGAACGGAGGATTTTGATGGATTTTCCTATCTTCTTTTCCACCATGGTTTTGAATTCCTTAAAGTACTTGAAAACATCACTTTTTCATCTAAGGAATTACACCCATGTGTATCTCGTGAAATCATCAATAAATAACATAAAGTAAAATGCACCTCCTAAATACCTAGTCTGCATAGGCCCATAAACATCTGTATGCACAAGATCTAACACATCTCTCTTTTTCTTATCAGTATTAGAGGGGAATTCATCTTTGTGAATATTTCCTAATGCACATCCATCACACACAACATTCTCATTCTTTAGCATTGGAATTCTTTCAACCATATTCTTTTTCTGTAATAACAATAAGTTAGGATGATTGATGTGTCCATACCTTTGATGTCAAAGAATCTCTATTGGCATAGTTGCAGAAGTTAGTTCGTGATGTGCTTTCCTAGTAACATCAAGTTTGCATAGGCTTCCTGCTATGACTCTTGTTGCAACAGTTTTGAAATGGTCCAACAGATCCTTCACTATGCAATAATTCTTGAAGAACTCAACCTTCAAGTCCTGGTATGTAATGGTGGACATAGAGATAAATTTTTTCTTTATTCCTGGCACATAAACAACATTGTGAATGTTTCAAACTGTACCATTCGGAAACGTCATGAGAATGTCTCCATATCCCTTGATCCGATGAGCGCGGTCATCACCAAGATATATGTTGGCTCCATTATGTGTTTCTTTAAAATTAGTATACCACATCTTATTGCATGTCATATGTACTGATGCTCCGGAATCCACAAACCAGGCATCAAAATCATCTGTTTCAGCACATAAAGCAGTGTTAGACACAAACAACCGAAGATCTTGTGATTCAAAATTTGGGGGTTCATCAATATCATCACTAGCAATGAATAATCTGAGATCTTGATTTGAAGATTTTTCTGCATAATGACCTGAATGTGTTCTAGGTTTATTCCTAGCCTCATCACTCTTTTTCTTATGACAGTGTTTAACAATATGTCCAAGTCGACCACAATAAAAACAACTCTTTGACTCAATCCTATTATATTGCATACCTTGATTTGGAGATTGTCTTCTCTGCGATGAACTACCTCTCTACCATGAACCGCCTCTCTTCCATGAACTGCCTCCTCTGCCTCTTTCTCCTGATCTCCCTCTCACAAAACTCTTATTTGAACACAATGCCAAATATTTATTGTGAGGCTTCAGATTCCCGTGCCTCTCTTCCTCTTGCAGCAAAATACCTGTCAGTTCTTCAAAAGTACGAGGTTTCTCCCTTGCTGCGAGACCTGTTATGAACATATTATAATCTTCTAGCATACCATTTAAGGTAATATTGACCAGATCAATGTTGGAAACAACTTCCCCTATATTTACTAGTTTGTCTTTCACCTCTTTAATACAACCCAAAAATGAACTAATAGATTCATTTCCATCCATCTTAATGCCTAGCAATTTAGTTTTCAGGAACAAAATGGGATTTGTGTTGCTAGTTTCATACAATTCTTTAAGCGTTGTCCATGTTGCAGCATAAGTTGTAGCTTCTCTAATATGTCGAATTATGCTATCTTTAACTGACATGCTTAACAATACCTTTGCCTTGTTTTTGCGCTTCTCCCAATCTTGGATCTGTGCTGCTATCGCACCTACAGTCGCATCAGGTTTCACTTAAGTTCCCTTCGCAATGTTCCAGACACCATAGCCCTCCACCAGCATTTGCATCTTGAATTTCTAGTTAATGAAATTCGAGCCATCTAACTTGTTGTCTTCGTTGAGGTAGGTCTTTGCCAACATATTTGTCATCGCTGCAATTTAGTCTCTACAAGTGAATCACCAATGATATGCAACTTTATGTCACTCTGCCTTCGGATACCACCAATCCATCTCTACCTTGACCTTAGTTTTCTTAAAAGAAATATAAGGAAACCTTAAAACCAGTTTATATATAAAAATATTATATAAATTTCACATGCATCCACTTTAAATTTAGTTTAAATACACATGCATCCACTCTAAATCATAACCCCACCTCACATAAAGCTTAATATCCAAAATATCCACTTTTAAAAAAAACTTATAACTCCCTCTTCACCTTTTTATAGCAACCTCACCTTTTATACCTCACTATTTATGATCCTCCATCCTTTCATAACTCCACTCCACCTCACGATTTATAAATCTATCTTTAATTTGTATAAGGAAGTGTGCCATTCATTAATCCCTTTAAAAAAAATGTGCACAAATAAATCGTGAATGGAGGGGATCCTCTTTTGTTTCAACGCTTCAAACAGAAAAAAAACTTACGCTTCCACACGATCCGCTTCCTCACTTTTTAAATCGTGAATGGATCAACCTTCTACCCAGGAACAAATTCGATCCATCTACATAAGGGCTCGCCCCTCTCCCCATCCTCAGAACCAGAACCTCAGAATGAGCACCAGAACCTCACGCAACAATATAAAAAGAAAAATCATGATTTGCTCATGCATGGAACCTCACGCTTCAAACTCCATGCATGCAAACTCATGCAAAAATATAACCTTCACAATTTTTTCCTTCCACGAGCTCATGCGACCTATGAAAAAACCAGTATTTTCACACCTCACCCAACTATTGGAGTGCAGGGAGTCCGGACCTCTCGATTACTTAGGTTACAAAAATTGGCAAGGATATATGCACTGTAACTGCAGCTTGACTGTGGAAATTTCAAAAATTGGCAAGGATATATGTGCTGTAATTGTAGCTTGACTGTGGAAATTTCTTCGTTTTCGGTGTGCGAAAAGTTTGAGTAGTGTGTCGTCGCACCCTACCAGAGGAGGGACTTGCAGACCGCTAGAAATTTACGCACCTCTCCCTGTGGCTCTCATACCAAGATAAAATATGAGAAAACAACACACGGTGAGGGTACGCTCACTTCTCTATTGAATGAAGACTGATTATATAATTATATAGGAAACTAACCTACTTAGTTGGTTACATGCAAACCATAGACAACTAGACTCCATAGACAGTGAAGTAGACTTCAACTATGAAGTGATTCTTAGAACCAACGATTACAACTAATGCTTACTACATTATTTCCAAGTCTCCCTCTTAATGGAGAATGGATTGACTTCTACAACTAACATCTCCTTAAGCAGCTCAAACTTAATCTTTCTAATAGGCTTAGTGAAAATATCAGCAACATTTTCACTAGTATTACAATATATAAAAGCTATTTCATTTGACTGCAACTTTTCTCTGACAAAATGAAACTGAGCTTCAACATGCTTTGTCCTTGCATGAAAAATCAGATTCTTTGCAAGATTGATTGAACTTTGATTATCACATTTGATCATTGTAGGATCCTTTCGTTCTTCTCCAACATCTTGAAGAAGTCTTCTTAACCAAATAACTTCACAAGTTGTTTCACACAAGGCTTTATATTCTTCTTTAGTAGAAGACAAAGATATTGTAGGCTTCTTTTTACTACTCCATGAAACAACCCCGGATCCAATGCCAAACACATATCCAGTGGTTGATCTTTGATAATCCGTATTGCCAACCCAATCAGAATCTGAGTAACCTGTCAACTCAATATAAGATGCATCCATATATTTAATACTATAATTAAGTGTTCCTTTTAGATACCTGAGTACCACCTTTGCTACATTCCAATGGTATTCTAGAGGTTTCTCCATAAACTGACTTAACACACTCACAAAGTATGCAATATTAGGTCTAGTTGTGGTGAGATAGATCAAACTACCCACCATCTGTCTATACATAGTTCCATTCACCTCCTTCGAACCATTATCACAAGAAAGTTTCATGTTCTATTGCATGGGAACAGTAGAAGAATTACACTGATCCATTTTAAATCTCTTAAGTACTTCTCTGATATACTTACTTTGACAAACAAAAGTTTGGCCTACATTTCTCCAAACTTCAAGACCTAGGTAGTAATGTAACTCACCGAGATCTTTCATTTCAAAAACTTTAGAAAACTGCTCCTTGATTTCATCTTTTAATTTCTCTGCATTCCCTGTAATTATAAAATCATCAACATATAATGAAATTAATACTATATACCCCTTCTCATCAAATTTGGTATACAAATTTGGATCACTTTTGCTCCTCATAAAGGCTTGTTGAAGAAAGAAAGAGTCTATCTTCTCATACCATGACCTAGGTGCCTGTTTTAGTCCATACAATGCTTTCTTTAACTTACACACTAAGTGTTCTTGCCCTTTTTCCACAAACCCTTCAGGTTGAGTAAGGTAAACCTCTTCCCTTAACTCACCATTCAAAAATGCAGATTTAACATCTAACTGGTGTATCTTCCAACGGTACTTTGTAGCTAAAGCAATTAACATTTTGATAGTATTCAATTTAGCTATTGGTGAAAATGTTTCAGCATAATCAATATCTTTTGTTTGTGAATACCCCTTTGCAACTAGTCTAGTATTATACTTATCTATACTACTATCTGATTTAAACTTGGGTTTGTATATCCATTTTCATTCAATGGGCTTCTTATGTCTAGGCAATTCAGTCAATTCCCAAGTATTGTTTTTCATTATAGATTCATATTCTTCCTCCATTGCATTTCACCATTCATCATGTTCATTAGCTTCATCAAAACTCATGGGTTCTATGACATTTGAAATGCTACTCATTAGGGCATAGTCTTTATACCTCTTAGGGAGCCGAACCTATCGTGAAGATCTTCTAAACTGATTATCTTCCTCCCCACTTTGTGAAGACCTGTCTTCACCTCTAGGTGAACTGTGACTGCTTGAATTGTCCATATCACTGAGTCCTTCTTGTTGTTGTTTCTGTTGTCACTGCAGTTGTGGCTTCTGTTGTTGTTTCTCTTCTTTAACTCCTTCATCAAGAAGTCTATGCCATTCCTCATGACTATTGTCATCATGATTTCCTCCTTCCTGCTCATGGAAAAGTACATCTCTACTTGAAAATACTTTGTGAGTAGCAGGATCAAACAATTTGTATGCTTTGAATTAAGAACATTACCCAATCAAAATACATTTAATGGCTTTAGCATCCAATTTCTTCCTATTCTCCTTTGGAATATGAGAAAAAGTCTTCCACCCAAATACTTTCAAATTATGAACTGCAGGTTTGGAACCATACAAGGCTTCGAAAGGAGTAACATTATCAAGACACCTTGTTGGACTTATATTCTTTAAATAAACTACAGTATTTATGGCTTCAACCCAAAAACCATTCGAGAGGTTCTTACCTTTCATCATACTGYGTGCACACTCTACCAAGAGTTCTATTTTTCCTTTCAGCGACTTCGTTCTACTGTGGAGTGTGAGGTACTGTAAACTGTTGCACTATTCCATGATCTTTGTAATATTTGTTGAAGTCCCTTGATTTATACTCTCCCCCTTGATCTGAACGAAGGATTTTGATGGATTTTCCTATCTTCTTTTCCACCATGGTTCTGAATTCCTTAAAGTACTCGAAAACATCACTTTTTCATCTAAGGAAGTAAACCCATGTGTATCTCGTGCAGTCATCAATAAATAACATAAAGTAAAATGTACCTCCTAAAGACCTAGTCTGCATAGGCCCACAAACATCAATATGCACAAGATCTAACACATCTCTCTTTTTCTTATCAAGATTAGAGGGGAATTCATCTCTATGCATCTTTCCTAATGCACATTCGTCACACGCAACATTCTCATTCTTTAACATGGGAATTCCTTCAACCATATTCTTTTTTTGTAATAACAATAAATCAGGATGATTAATGTGTCCATACATTTGATGCCAAAGATTATATGTTGGCATAGTTGCAGAAGTCAGTGCATGTTGTGTTTTGTTGGTAACATCAAGTTTGTATAGGCCTCCTGCTCTAATTCCCGTTGCAACAATTTTGAAATGGTCCAACAGATCCTTCACTATGAAATAATTCTTGAAGGACTCAACCTTCAAGTCCTAATCTGTAATGGTGGACACAAAGATCAAATTTTTCTTTATTCATGGCACATAAACAACGTTGCGAATGTGACGAACTGTACCATTCAACAATGTCACATGAATGTCTCCATATCCCTTGATCTGATGAGCGCAGTCATCACCAAGATATATGCTGGCTGGATTATGTGTTTCTTTAAAATTAGTATACCACATCTTATTGCATGTCATATGTAATGATGCTCTGGAATCCACAAACTAGGCATCAAAATCATGAGTTTCAACACATAAAGCAACGTTAGACACAAACAATCGAAGATCCCTTGATTCAAAATTTGGGGGTTCATCAATATCATCCCTAGCAATAAATAATCTGAGATCTTGATTTGAAGATTTTTCTGCATAATGACCTGAATGTGTTCTAGGTTTATTCCTAGCCTCATCACTCTTTTTCTTATGAAAATCTTTAACAATATGTCCAGGTCAACCACAATAAAAGCAACTCTTTGACTCAGTCCTGTTAGATTGCATACCTTGATTTGGAGATTGTCTTCTCTGCGATGAACTGCCTCTCTGCCATGAACTTCCTTCTCTGCATCTTTCTCTTGATCTCCCTCTCGTAGATCTCTTATTTGAACACAGTGCCAAATATTTATTGTGAGGCTTCAGATTCTCGTGCCTCTCTTCCTCTTGCAGCAAAATACATGTCAGTTCTTCAAAAGTAGGAGGTTTCGCCCTTGCTGCGAGACTTGTTATAAACATATGATAATCTTCTATCATACCATTTAAGGTAATAGTGACCAGATCAGTGTTGGAAACAGTTTCCCCTATATTTACTATCTTGTATTTCACCTCTTTAATATGACCCAAAAATGAACTAATAGATTCATTTCCATCCATCTTAATGCCTAGCAATTTAGTTTTCAGGAACAAAATGTGATTTGTGTTGCTAGTTTCATACAATTCTTTAAGCATTGTCCGTGTTGCAGCAGAAGTTGTAGCTTCTCTAATATGTGGAATTATGTTATCTTTAACTGACATGCGCAACAATACCTTTGCCTTGTTTTCGCACTTCTCCCAATCTTGGATGTGTGTTTATGTTGCACTTGCAGCTGCATCAGGTTTCACTTTAGCTCCCTTCACAATGTTCCAGACACCATAGCCCTCCATTAGTGTCTGCATCTTGAATTTCTAGTTAATGAAATTCGAGCCATCTAACTTGTTGGTTTCGTTGAGGTAGGTCTCTGCTAGCAAATTCGCCATCATTGCAATTTAGTCTCTGCAAGTGAATCACCAAGGATATGCAACTTTCTGTTGCTCTACCTTCAGATACCATCGATCCGTCTCTACCTTGACCTTAGTTTTCTTAAAAGAAATATGAGGAAACCTTAAAACCACTTTATATATAAAAATAATATATAAATTTCACATGCATCCACTTTAAATCCACTTTAAATACACATGCATCCACTCTAAATCATAACCCCACCTCACATAAAGCTTAATATCCAAAATATCCACTTTTTAAAAAGACTTATAACTCCTTCTTCACCTTTTTATAATAGCCTCACCTTTTTATATAAAAGATATCCTCTTTTAATAAACTTCAAAAAATCCACTTTGAATAAAAATCCACTTTCAATAAATTTATACCTCACTATTTATGATCCTCCATCCTTTCATAACTCCACTCCACCTCATGATTTATAAACCTATCTTTAATTTGTATAAGGAATAGTGTCATTCATTAATCCCTTTAAAAAAATGTGCAGAAATAAATCATGAATGGAGGGGATCCTCTTTTGTTTCAACGCTTTAAACAAAAAAAAAACTTACGCTTCCACACGATCCACTTCCTCACTTTTTAAATCGTCAATGGATCGACCTTCTACCCAAGAACAGGTTTGATCCATCTACACAAGGGCTCGCCCCTCTCCCTGTCCTTAGAATAAGAACCTCAGAACGAGCACTAGAACCAACTCACGATTTGCTCATGCACGGAACCTCACACTTCAAACTCCACGCATGAAAACTCATGAAAGAATATAACCTTCATGATTTTTTCCTTCCAGGAGCTCACACGACTTTCAAAAACATAGGTATTTCTGCACCTCACCCAACTATTGGAGTGCTGGGAGTCCGTACCTCTCGATTACTTAGGTTGCGGAAATTGGCAAGGATATCTGCGCTGTAACTGCAACGTGACTGCGAAAATTTCAAAAATTGGCAAGGATATCCACGCTGTAACTGCAGCTTGACTGGAGAAATTTATCCGTTTCTGGTGTGTAGAAAGTTTGAGTAGTGTGCCACCACACCCTACCAGAGGAAGGACCTGCGGACCGCTAGAAATTTATGCACCTTTCCCCATGGATCTGATACAAAGATAAAATATGAGAAAACAACACACTGTGAGGCTACGCTCACTTTTCTATTGAATGAAGACTGATTACATAATTATATAGGAAACTAAGCTACTTAGTTAGTTACATGCAAACCACAGACAACTAGACTCCACAGATAGTGGAGTAGACTTCAACTATGAACTGACTCTTAGAACCAACGCTTACAATTGATGCTTACTCCATTATTTCCAAGTCTCCCCCTTAATGGAAAATGGATTGACTTCTACACCTGACATCTCCCTAAACAACTCAAACTTAATCTTTTCAAGAGGCTTAGTGAAAATATCAACAACATTTTCACTAGTATTACAATACATAAGAGCTATTTCATTTGACTGCAACTTTTCTCTAACAAAATGAAACCGAGCTTCAACATGCTTTGTCCTTGGATGAAAAATTGGATTCTTCGCAAGATTGATTGAACTTTGATTATCACATTTGATCATTATAGGTTCCTTTAGTTCTTCTCCAACATCTTGAAGAAGTCTTCTTAACCAAACAACTACATAAGTTGCTGCACACAAAGATTTATATTCTGCTTCAGTAGAAGATAAAGATATTGTAGGCTTCTTTTTACTGCTCCATGAAACAACCCCAGATCCAATGCCAAATGCATACCTAGTGGTTGATCTTTGATAATCCGTATTTCCAACCCAATCAGAATCTGAGTAACCTGTCAACTCAATATCAGATGCATCCATATATTTAATACTATAATCAAGTGTTCCTTTTAGATACCTGAGTACCGCCTTTGTTGCATTCCAATGGTGTTCTAGAGGTTTCTCCATAAAATGACTTAACACACTCACAGAGTATGCAATATTAGGTCTGGTTGTGGTGAGATAGATCAAACTACCCACCATCTGTCTATACATAGTTCCATTCACCTCCTTCGAACCATCATCACAAGAAAGTTTCATATTCTGTTGCATGGGAATAGTAGAAGACTTACATTGATCCATTTTAAATCTCTTAAGTACTTCTCTGATATACTTACTCTGACAAACAAAAGTTTGGCCTGCATTTCTCTAGATTTCAAGACCTAGGCAGTAATGTAACTCACCAAGATCTTTCATTTCAAAAACTTTAGAAAACTGCTCCTTGATTTCATATTTTAATTTCTTTGCATTCCTTGTAATTATAAAATCATCAACATATAATGAAATTAATACTATATACCCATGCTCATCATATTTGGTATACAAATTTGGATCACTTTTGCTCCTCATAAAACCTTGTTGAAGAAAGAAAGAGTTTATCTTCTCATACCATGAACTAGGTGCCTGTTTTAGTCCATACAATGCTTTCTTTAACTTACACACTAAGTGTTCTTGCCCTTTTTCCACAAACCCTTCAGGTTGAGTAAGGTAAACCTCTTTCTTTGACTTACCATTCAAAAATGCAGATTTAACATCTAACTGGTGTAGCTTCCAATAGTACTTTGTAGATAAAGCAATTAACACTCTGATAATATTCAATTTAGCTACCGGTGCAAACGTTTTAGTATAATCAATACCTTCTGTTTGTGAATACCCCTTTGCTACCAGTCTAGCCTTATACTTATCTATACTACTAGCTAATTTAAACTTGGGTTTGTATATCCATTTGCATCCAATGGGCTTCTTATGTTTAGGTAATTCAGTCAATTCTCAAGTATTTTTTTTCATTATAGATTCATATTCTTCCTCCATTGCATTTCTCCATTCATCATGTTCATTAGCTTCATAAAAAATCATGGGTTCTTTGAAATGCTACCCATTAAGGAATAGTATTTATACCTCTCAGGGAGCTGAACCTGTCATGAAGATCTTCTCAACCGATTATCTTCCTCCCTACTTTGTGAAGATATGTCTTCACCTCTAGGTGAACTGTGACTGCTAAACTTGTCCATATCACTGAGTCCTTCTTGTTACTGTTGTTTTTGTCGCTATAGTTATAGCTGTTGTTGTTGTTGCTCTTCTTTAACACCTTCATCAATAAGTCTATGTCATTCCTCATGACTGTTGTCGTCATGATTTCCTGCTTCCTACTCATGGAAAAGTACATCTATACTTGCAAATACTTTGTGAGTAGCAGGATCAAACAATTTGTATGCCTTGAATTCATAACAGTACCCAATGAAAATATATTTAATGGCTTTAGCATCCAATTTCTTCCTATTCTCCTTTGGAATATGAAAAAAAGTCTTACACCCAAATACTTTCAAATTATGAACTGCAGGTTTGGAACCATAAAATGCTTCGAAAGGAGTAACATTATCAAGACACCTTGTTGGACTTCTATTCTTTAAATAAACTGCAGTATTTATGGCTTCAGCCCAAAAAACATTTGAGAGGTTCTTACCCTTGATCATACTACATGCACACTATACCAGAGTCCTGTTTTTCCTTTCAACGACTTTGTTCTGCTGTGGAGTGTGAGGTACTATAAACTACTATACTATTCCATGATCTTTGCAATATTTGTTGAAGTTCCTTAATTTATACTCTCCCCCTTGATCTGAACACAGGATTTTGATGGATATTCCTGTCTTCTTTTCCACCATGGTTCTGAATTCCTTAAAGTACTCGAAAACATCACTTTTTCATCTAAGGAAGTAAACCCATGTGTATCTTGTGCAATCATCAATAAGTAACATAAAGTGAAATGCACCTCCTAAATATGTAGTCTGCATAGGCCCACAAACATCAGTATGCACAAGATCTAACTCATCTCTCTTTTTCTTATCAAGATTAGAGGGCAATTCATCTCTGTGCATCTCTCCTAATGCACATCCATCACACGCAACATTCTCATTCTTTAACATGGGAATTCCTTCAACCATATTCTTTTTCTGTAATAACAATAAATCAGGATGATTGATGTGACCTTTGATGCCAAAAAATCTCTGTTGGCATAGTTTCAGAAGTTAGTGTGTGATGTGCTTTGCTGGTAATATCAAGTTTGTATAGGCCTCCTTCTCTGACTCTCGTTGCAACAGTTTTGAAATGGTCCAGTAGATCCTTCACTATGCAATAATTCTTGAAGAACTCAACTTTCAAGTCCTGATCTGTAATGATGGACACAGAGATCAAATTTTTCTTTATTCCTGCCACATAAACAATATTGCAAATGTGATGAATTGTACCATTCAACAATGTCACATGAATGTCTCCATATCCTTTGATCTGATGAGGGCGGTCATCATCAAGATATATGCTGGCTCCATTCCGTGTTTCTTTAAAATTAGTATACCACATCTTATTGCATGCCATATGTACTGATGCTCTGGAATCCACAATTTAGGCATTAGAATCATCTGTTTCAGCACATAAAGCAGCGTTAGACACAAACAACTGAAGATCCCGTGATTCAAAATTTGGGGGTTCATCAATACCATCACTAGCAATAAATAATCTGAGATCTTGATTTGAAGATTTTTCTGCATAATGACCTGAATGTGTTCTAGGTTTATTCCTAGCCTCATCACTCTTT
>JZKD02S1641134.1:81688-92647 GCA_000966675.3 Picea glauca | reverse complement strand
ATGTGACGGCTACTCGCATTCGCAAGAAGATGATTACAATGAGGCTCTAGAGGCCTTTTTACAATAAACAGGAATGCCAAAAGTCCTAGACATCCAAAAACCTAACCCTAGGAGAGAAGCGCCAAAAGTCACGTGGGCCCCGTTTGGGTAAGTTAGTACATCAACTTCTTAGGGTTGTAACTTTTACATATGATCTCCATTTTAGGCGTATGATAGATTGATGACAGTAAGAATTATCACGACCACACCCCGTCACACTCTCCTGCTCACAGGATCGTTCAATTTCCCTCTTCTGCTGAGCCGAAGCGGCTCTTTAGATCCCCTGCTGGAATCCTCTGCTAAAACCCAATCCACAGGTACTTCATTTACCTACATGGCATCCTGTACTTTACTGTGACCTTTCCCAGACCTTTACTGTGACATGAGCAGGAGCTCATGATTTTGCAGCTAAGGAGTTTGATGTAGGAGCATCTCTCCAAGTCAGCCAGCCATGCTAGCGAATTCAAATCGCGCGCTAAGAAGGAGGCTCAGCCTCATTCAAATCTGAATTGAATGTAATTAAATGTTTTAGGCTAGTGAGCCATGGAAGCCGTACCTTTGTGCAGGATGTAGATAAGATCATATTTAATGCTAGGTCAGCTGAGATCTAGATCCAGATGCTGGACTAGACAACCATTTATTGTAATTGAATAAGGTAGGTAGACCTGGAGGGAAGCGCGCTAAGATCCCCTCAGGTAAAAAGAGATTTTGAGATCTCATTTTGAGTTAGTGGAGCTAGAGGAATGGTAGAGAAGAGAAGAGCCAGAGAGAGAGCTCAGGAACACCATTGTAATTTCAGGCATTTGCCATTGTTAATACAAACAACATTTTTTCCTGCATGAGTTCTGTGTTATATGGATGTCTGTGTGTGTTCCTTTTGTGCTGTGAAGGTATGCAGTAGATGTATACTGTAGTTGTGCATTTGCAGGGAGTTGTGTGATTTTAGGGTTGAAGGTCTTTGAGGCTTCACACCAGGAGGGTGTTACAGAACATTGAGGGTTCTGAGAGCCGTGCACAGAGGTTGTACTTCTGAATACTGCGGGTTCAGACAAAGACGTGCTGCGGCACAGGACTGATGTCAAAAAATCAGAGGAATACCTCAAGGTTGCTGAACACCTTGGAGGTAGGGCTGTGTATGAGAATACAGTTGCAGACAGAATCGTGGAGGATTCTGTAAAGCTCTGCCAAGTGGGCATTGAGCGTGTGTATAGTGGTGCACAGAGGAAGGAACTTTGCTGAGAGTTAAGGAAGGAAGCAGAATCACTGAGGATTCTGAGAGCTCTGCCAGGAGGGCATTGAGCAAGTAAAAAGGGTGCACAAGATAAGAAGACAGAACTGTTGAACGTTCTGTGGGAGAAAACACTCTGCCAAGTGGGCATTTGAGTGTGTGTGCAGATAGGCACAGTAGAAGAGAACTCTTTGAGTTCTGTGAGCTGAAGGAAGATTCCACTGAAATAACTTCACAAGGTTATTGAATACCCAAAAGGACTCAGCAAGTTAGTTGCTTGAGCAACAGTACAACCAAGAAGGCGTCAATTTCTCCATCTGAGGGAGAAGAAGGACAAAATCCCCCAAGGGGTCTGAGTGTTTGTGAAATCTCAGAAGAGATAGAACTTTGCTGCATGGGAAGACTCTGCAAGGAGTGCAGGAGTTGAAGAATCCTCTGAGGATTCGAAGAAAGTAAGCTCATGAGAGAGAGTTCTTCCACGCACAGAGTCGAGCTGCAAGGAGTTTGCAGAGGAGAAAAAAAATCAAAGGTCGAGGCCTTTGAAAGATTTAAATTCTCCCAAGGTTGGGAAGAAAGCGCAAGAATCTCAGGAGGAGCAGCGTCAGCCATCGGATCGACAGGAGAACAAATCTGGACCATTGATTTCTACATCCAGAGGAGCTCTAGAGGAAGGGCACAGAAGGAGGAGACCGACAGCTGTTGGATCTCATATAGAAATCCCGTCAGCCGTTGGATCGGGAGAAGGTGCGCAGAGGTTAAGCCTCAGGAGGAGCGCAGAGAGGGAGAATTGATTTGAGCCATCAGATATGGAGTGGAAATCCCGTCAGCCGTTGGATCGAGCTAGAACTGCACATGGTTTAGCAGTCAGGATATCGACCATCGGGAAATCAACATTCCTGAGGTCGTAAGAATTGGGACAGTGGAAGTCGTGAAATCCCAACGAGGATCTAGACCGTCCGTTAGTGAGGACACGTGGCGGAGATCAAGCGCCATCAACATTTTGGCACATCGGGAAATTGGCATTCCCATGGACAAGACATCGGGGAAATCCCAGGAGAAAACACCGACATAAATCTGATCCGTCCATTTACCCGGGATAGGTGTCAAGGATCTGATGAGAGTAAGAAAATCGAGAAATTGACGTTCCTGAGGTCGAGGGAAACAAGACATCGAAAGTCCCGAAATCCTGACATAATCGGGACCGTCTATTCTTGGGGATGCGTGGCAGTGATCGAGCGCCACCGGGGAAAGCTTGACAGAAGGGCTTCATCAGAGAATCGGGATTCGGAGTTTCACGAGCCTCGTGAACATTGGCAGTTGAAAAATCAGACAGGTGTCAGGGATCTGACGAGAGTTGGAAAATCAGGAAATCGACATTCCTGAGGTCGAGGGAAACAGGACATCAAAAGTCCCAAAATCCGGACATAATCGGGACTGTCCATTCTTGGGGACACGTGGCAGCGATCGAGTGCCACCGGGGAAATCTCGACAGAAGGGATTCATCGGAGAATTAGGGTTCGGGGTTTCAAACTTTCTACTATTGAGAGTCACTGTACTCTCCAACTCCTGATCTCCGATTCTCCGATGTACCTTTTTCTTCATGTGCTGGCCCTCCTGGCTCAGCTCCTACCATATGGCCACTGCCTCCGCAACCGTGGCCTTACCTCCTTTCGCGGCTGCTCCTATCAGGGTTTCGACATTTGCGATGTCACAATGCGCATGTCTTTAGGATCCTCGATCCTCTGATCCCCGATATGCTTCTTATCCCACGCTTTATCCCCTTCCAGATATATAATGGTCCATGCGACCTGCCACCATATGACCACAACCATACCTCTTGTCGGGGTTTCGGGGTTCGTAGTTTTGCAATGCAAAGTCTTCACAACCACAGAATCCTCGATTCTCCGAATCCCGATGATCCATTGCACTGACAACTGGCTTCCACTATGACGCCTTCCTCAGCTCTGATGTGCTGATAGTTGTTCCCCACTGATCAGAGTTTCGCGGTTCGTGATTTCAAAGTGCATGAACTCTTTTCTCCCGGGATCTCTGATATCTTGATGCCCAATATGGGGTGCCACCTGTCCTCCTCACCAACTCATCTGTGGCCCCACTCTATTCTTTTCCTATCGAAGTATCGCGTTTCGCGATATCGCGACTTCAACTGCCAATGTTCACGGGGCTCGTGAAACTCCGAATCCCGATTCTTCGATGAAGCCCTTCTGTCGAGCTTTCCCCGGTGGTGCTCGATCGCTGCCATGCGTCCCCAAGAATGGATGGTCCCGATTATCTCGGGATTTCGGGACTTCCGATGTCCTGTTTCCCTCGACCTCAGAAATGCTGATTTCCCAATTTTATGACTCTCGTCAGATCCCTAACACCTGTCCTGGGTAAACGAACGACTCAGATTTATGTCGGGGTTTTCTCCTGGGATTTCCCCGATGTCTTGTCCATGGGAATGTTGATTTCCTGATGCGCCAAAATGCCAATGGCGCTTGATCTCCACCACGTGTCCTCGCTAACGGATGGTCCAGATCCTCGTCGGGATTTTGCGACTGCTGCTGTCCCAATTCTTATGACCTCAGGAATGCCGATTTCCCGATGGCCGATATCCGGACTGCTAAACCCTCTACAGCTCCAGCTCGATCCGATGGCTGACGGGATTTCCACTCCAGATCTGACGACTCAGATCAAGTCTCCCTCTATGCGCTCCTCCTGAGGCTTAACCTCTGTGCACCTTCTCTCGATCCAACGGATGATGGGATTTCTATATGAGATCCGATGGCTGTTGGTCTCCTCCTTCTGTGTCGTTCCTCTAGAGCTCCCCTGGACGTAGAAATCAATGGTCTAGATTTTTTTTCCTACCGATCCGACAGCTGATGCTGCTCCTCCTGAGATTCTTGTGCTTTCTTCCCAACCTTGGGAGAATTTCAATCTTTCAAAGGCCTCGACCTTTGCTTCTTTTCTCCTCTGCAAACTCCTTGCAGCTCGACTCTATGCATGGAAGCACTCTCTCTCCTGAGCTTACTTTCTTCGAATCCTCAGAGGATTCTTCGACTCCTGCACTCCTTACAGAGTCTTCCCATGCACCAAAGTGCTATCTCTTCTGAGCTTTCACAAACACTCAGACCCCTTGGGGGATTTTGTCCCTCTTCTCCCTCAGATGGAGAAATTGATGCCTTCTTGGCTGTCCTGCTGCTCAAACAACTAACTTGCTGAGTACTTCTGGGTATTCAGTAACCCTGTGAAGATCCTTCAGTGGAATCTTCCTTCAGCTCACAGAACTCAAAGATTTCTCTTCTCCTGTGCCTATCTGCACACAGACTCAAATGCCCACTTGGCAAAGTGTTTTCTCCCATAAAATGTTCAACAATTATATCTTCTTCTCTTGTGCACCCTTTGCACTTCCTCAATGCCCTCTTGGCAGAGCTCACAGAATTCTCAGTGATTTTGCTTCCTTCCTTAACTCTCAACAGAGTTCCTTCCTCTGTGCACCACTGTACAYACGCTCAATGCCCACTTGGCAAAGATTTACAGAATCCTCCACGATTCTTTGTGCAACTGTGTTCTCATACACAACCCTACCTCCAAGGTGTTCAACAACCTTGAGGTCTTCCTCTRAGTTGTTGACTTCAGTCCTATGCTACAACACATCTTTGTCTGAACCCGCAGTATTCAGAAGTGCAACCTCTGTGCACAGCTCTCAGAACCCTCAATGTTCTGTCACACCATCCTGGTGTGAAGCCTCAAATACCTTCAACCCTGAAATCAAACAACTCCCTGCAAATGCACAACTACAGTATACATCTACTGCATACCTTCACAGCACAAAAGGAACACACACAAACATCCATATAACACAGAACTCATGCAGGAAAAACTGTTGTTTGTATTAACAATGGCAAATGCCTGGAATTACAATGGTGTTCCTGAGCTCTCTCTTTGGCTCTTCTCTTATCTACCATTCCTCTAGCTCCACTAACTCAAAATGAGATCTCAAAATCTCTTTTTACCTGAGGGGCTCTTAACGCGCTTCCCTCCAGGTCTACCTACCTTATTCAATTACAATAAATGGTTGTCTAGTCCAGCATCTGGATCTAGATCTCAGTCGACCTAGAATTAAAGCCGATCTTATATATAGCCTGCACAAAGGCACGACTTCCATGGCTCACCAGCCTAAAACATTTAATTACATTCAATTCAGATTTGAATGAGGCTGCGCCTCCTTCTTAGCGCGTGATTTGAATTCGCTGGCGTGGCTGGCTGACGTGGAGAGATGCTCCTGCATCAAACTCCTCAGCTGCAAAATCATGATCTCCTACTCATGCGCTCCCCCTCTAAGCTGTTGGAAATTCTCCTGTATCCCAAACAAATATCTGGAGCTATTCATCTGCTCCATCCTGCTGCTTCTGCTACACCACTGCTGCTGCTTCTTCCTTTCTGCCCAGCCTCTCCTCGCTGGAAGTTTCTGCTGACTCTACCATCAGCCTTTTGATCTCTTCTATCACTTGGTCCAACTGCTCCAATGGCTGGTCCTGTCATTGCAGTCTCCTTAGCTGCAAAAATTTTCTGCAATTGGGCAGATTGCTAGGATCTCCCATGCTTCCTTCTTCATCTTCGTCTGTGGCCTCAAGTTGCCACTCTGCTATAGACTTCATCTCTGCAGTCTCCCTTTGACTGGCTTGCTGTTCAGCCACCTTCCCTGATAGCTCAACTTCTGTCAGTTCCTTTGCTGGCTCTGGATTGTTCAACCAATCCTCCAGCATCTCTAGCTCCATTTCCCATGGAGTGATAAATTTACCTGCCTGCTCCTTGGATTCCTTTGCTGCTAGCTTCAGTGCTACAGCTTCCTTCTTTTCATCTCCCTAGCTGAAATCATTGAGCCATTCCTCAGAATGCTCACGTTCCTTTCCTGCTTGGGCAGCTTCCAAAGTCTGCTCCAATTCTTCTTCTTCCCTGACAGTCATTATCAGCTGTGACTGTTCTTCTATTGCACCATCTGCAACACAAATTTATGCCTCCTCCTGGGCACATGGTAGAAATACTCCAATTTCTCCAATCATCAGAAGATCATCCCGATCTTTCACCTCTGTCAGTTGCACATGCTGATCTAGATTTACCTGCCCTGTCAGCTCCCCTGGCTGAATCCAACTCACTTCTGATTTTATGAGACTCTCAGTGAGTCCCATCTGCTCATCCCTGCCCACATGGAAATATGGGATGCTTTTGCTGCCCTCCTGGCAGACTATGAGATCAATTGATCCCATCTTCATCATCACTCCTTGCTGAATTGAGCTCTCTATGAGACCTTCAAATGGTCTCAAATGTTCATCTCTGCCCTCCTAGTAGTCTTCAATGCTTCCGCTTCCCTCCTAGCAGAGTTCGAGATCCCGCAATGATCTCCTTTCATTGCCCAGCTGGCAATGTGAAATTCCTTGGTTGTCCTCATGACATTCTGTGAGATCCTCAGCTGATCTCAACTCATTGCCCTCCTAGAAAATGGGAATTTATTCTCTACCCTCCTGGCAGTGCTTGAGATCTACAGCTGATCCCAATTCATCCTCTTCATCATCATTGAGACCTCTCCCAGTCTCTGGCTTACAGTAACAAATCATCTTTTTTTCTGTGGCCTTGAGGTTTTCAGCATACCTCAACCATCTCTTTAACAACCTGCGCTATCTCATGACCATCAGCTGCTTGACTGTCCATTTCACCTTTTCCTTCTCCATGGGAAATTCATGCATCCGTCTCATCCTCCTATCCTGCCGCATCCGTAGTTCGAGCTTCTCTATGTCTGCTTTTAATTCATAGAGCTCTTTAGTCATTTCTTTATCAAATTCTGCAAGATTTTCTGCCTTTCTTTTCTTCCTATGGCCTTCAGTAGCCATCTTGTTGTGTCTATCTACCTCCCTAACAGATCTGCTGCTATCACTCCGCATCCCGAGTGTTTCCAGCTTCATCCTCCTATAGCCTCCTTGACTGTCTATGGACTGCTGCCTACCTACAAACAAATCCTTACAGAGTCCTCAACAACTCTGTCTTCCTTCTGCTCTCCTCTTGCTTCACCTGAAATATACAGATGAAGTTCCCACTCTGATACCACTTGATGACAGTAAGAATTTTCGCGACCACACCTCGTTGCACTCTCCTTCTCACAGGATCATTCAATTTCCCTCTTCTGCTGAGCCGAAGAGACTCTTTAGATCCCCTACTAGAATCCTCTGCTAAAACCTGATCCAAAGGTCCTTCATTCACCTACATGGCCTCCTGTACTTTACCATGACCTTTCCCCGACTCTGTATCGAGGTTCAGGGTTTCGGACTTTCCGCTATCGAGAGTCACTGTACTCTCGAACACCCGATCTCCGATTCTCTGATGTACCTTTTTCTTCACGCGCTAGCCCTCCTGACTCAGCTCCTACCATATGACCACTACCTCTGCAACTGTGGCCTTACCTCCTATCGGGGTTTCAGCGTTTGCGATGTCACAATGCGCATGTCTTCAGGATCCCCGATATGCTCCTTATCCCCTTCCAGCTATACAACGGTCCATGTGACCTGCCACCATATGACCGCAGCCATACCTCTTGTCGGGGTTTCAGGGTTCACAGTTTGGTAATGAAAAGTTTTCACAACCACAGAATCCCCGATTCTCTGAATCCTGACGCTCTATTGCACTGACAACTGGCTTCCACTATGACGCCTTCCTCAGCTCTGATGTGCTGACAACTGTTCCCCACTGATCAGAGTTTTGCAGTTCGCGATTTCAAAATGCACAAACTCTTTGATCCCGGGATATCCGATATCCCGATGCCTGATATGGGGTGCCACCTATCCTCCTCGCCAACTCCTCTGTGGCCCCACTCTATTCTTTTCCTATCAGAGTATCACGTTTCGTGATATCGCAACTTCAACTACCAATGTTCATGAGGCTTGTGAAACTCCGAATCTCGATTCTCTGATGAAGCCCTTCTATCGAGCTTTCCCTGGTGGCGCTCGATCACTGCCACGCTTCCCCAAGAATGGACGGTCCCGATTATGTCAGGATTTCGGGACTTCCAATGTCCTATTTCCCTCGACCTCAGGAATGTCGATTTCCTAATTTTCTAACTCTCGTCAGATCCCTGACACCTGTCCCGGGTAAACGGACGACTCAGATTTATGTCGGGGTTTTCTCCTGGGATTTCCCCAATGTCTTCTCCACGGGAATGCCGATTTCCCGATGCACCAAAACACCGATGGTGCTTGATCTCTGCCACGTGTCCTTGCTAACGGATGGTCCAGATCCTCGTCGGGATTTCACAACTGCTGCTATCCCAATTCTTACGACCTCAGGAATGCCGATTTCCCGATGGTCAATATCCCGACTGCTAAACCCTGTGCAGCTCTAGCTCGATCCGACAGCTGACGGGATTTTCTCTCCAGATCTGATGGCTCAGATCAATTCTCCCTCTCTGTGCTCCTCCTGAGGCTTAACTTCTGTGCATCTTCTCCCGATCAAACGGCTGACGGGATTTCTATATGAGATCCGACGGCTGTCGGTCTCCTCCTTCTGTGTCGTTCCTCTAGAGCTCCCATGGATGTAGAAATCAATGGTCCAGATTTGTTCTCCTGCCGATCCGACGGTTGACACTGCTCCTCCTAAGCTTCTTGCGCTTTCTTCCCAACCTTGGGAGAATTTCAATCTTTCAAAGGTTTCGACCTTTTCTTCTTTTCTCCTCTGCAAACTCCTTGCAACTCGACTCTGTGTGTGGAAGCACTCTCTCTCCCGAGCTTACTTTCTTCGAATCCTCAGAGGATTCTTCAACTCCTGCACTCCTTGCAGAGTCTTCCCATGCAGTAAAGTGTTATCTCTTCTGAGCTTTCACAAACACTCAGACCCCTTGGGGGATTTTTTCCTTCTTCTCCCTCAGATGGAGAAATTGACGCCTTCTTGGTTGTCCTACTGCTCAAGCAACTAACTTGCTGAGTCCTTCTGGGTATTCAGTAACCCCGTGAAGATCCTTCAGTGGAATCTTCCTTCAACTCATAGAACTCAAAGAGTTCTCTTCTCCTGTGCCTATCTGCACACAGACTCAAATTCCCACTTGGCAGAGTGTTTTCTCCCACAGAACGTTCAATATTTTTGTCTTCTTCTCCTGTGCACCCTTTGCACTTGCTTAATGCCCTCTTGGCAGAGCTCTTAGAATTCTCAGTGATTCTTCTTCCTTCCTTAACTCTCAGCAGAGTTCCTTCCTCTGTGCACCACTGTACACACGCTCAATGCCCACTTGGCAGAGCTTTACAGAATCCTCCATGATTTTGTCTGCAATTGTGTTCTCATACACAGCCCTACCTCCAAGGTGTTCAACAACCTTGAGGTATTCCTCTGAGTTGTTGACTTCAGTCCTGTGCCATAGCATGTCTTTGTCTGAACCCATAGTATTTAGAAGTGCAACCTCTGTGCATGGATCTTAGAACCCTCAACGTTCTGTGACACCCTCCTGGTGTGAAGCCTCAAAGACCTTCAACCCTGAAATCACACAACTCCCTGCAAATGCACAACTACAGTATACATCTACTGCATACCTTCACAGCACAAAAGAAACACACACAGACATCCATATAACACATAACTCATGTAGGAAAAACTAATGTTTGTATTAACAATGGCAAATGCCTAAAATTACAATGGTGTTCCTGAGCTCTCTCTCTGGATATTCTCTTCTCTACCATTCCTCTAGCTCCACTAACTCAAAATGAGATCTCAAAATCTCTTTTTACCTGAGGGGATCTTAGCGTGCTTCCCTCCAGGGCTACCTACCTTATTCAGTTACAATAAATGGCTGTATAGTCCAACATCTGGATCTAGATCTCAGCCGACCTAGCATTAAATCCAATCATATCTACAACCTGCACAAAGGCATGGCTTCCATGGCTCACCAGCCTAAAACATTTAATTACATTCAATTCATATTTGAATGAGGCTGTGCCTCCTTCTTAGCGCGCGATTTGAATTCGCTGGCGTGGCTGGCTGACGTGGAGAGATGCTCCTGCATCATATCTCGTTGGAAAGGTATCATCGAGGAGATTCATTTTGGGGGATCAATCATGCCTTCGGCTATCATTGAAGACCTTGATCTTGAAAAACCTTCATTTAGGCCCTCAAAATGGCCCCGAAAGTTGAAACCTACTAAAAATAGTAAGTTGCCAAAATTGCTAGAAAACCATTTTAATCTAGTTGGAAAAGGTGGGTGGCCACCGATATCCACCTAGATCAATCCTCCCTCCTTAGGAAGAAATGATCTCCATTGTGTTGAGTTTCCGTGGGAGAGGGAAAAGCGTTTGTTGGATCTACATCTAGGTGAGGTGCTTGTATTGATGGAGACGTCACGCTGCTTAGTTTGTGTAACTTTGTGATGAACCTATTGAAGTTGAGGCATTGAAGGATGTGGGAAAAATTCTCCATCATTTCGTCCCTCTGTCACGTGAGAGCTTGCTCAAGCAACAAATTGATAGGATCATCTGCTCCATTGTTTTTCTTTTCTTCTATCATTGAGGGTTTCTTGGGTGTGCAAGAGAGATTGTCTTCAAGAGATACAAGCTTGAGATGCAACTTGCTATACTTGGACCTTGTCGGGGACATGCACCAAAAAACGATCAAGAGCAACTTGCTTTGATACCATTGATCCGGATTATTTTGGGCACGAAATC
>JZKD02S1641134.1:68366-81402 GCA_000966675.3 Picea glauca | reverse complement strand
CATTCACAAGAAGATGATTACAATGAGGGTCTAGAGGCATTTTTACAATAAACATGAATGCCAAAAGTCCTAGACATCCAAAAATATAACCCTAGGAGATGAAGCGCCAAAAGTCATGTAGGCCCCGTTTGGGTAAGTTAGTACATCAACTTCCTGGGGTCGTAACGTTTGCATACGATCTCCGTTTTAGGTGTATGATAGCTCGTTGGAAAGGTATCATTGAGGATATTAATTTTGGGGGCTCAATCATGCGTTCGAATATATTTGAGGACCTTGATCTCGAAAAACCTTTATTTAGGCCCTCAAAATGGCCCCGGAAATTGAAACTTGCTAAAAATAGTAAATTACCAAAATTGCCAGAAAACTATTTTAAGCCAGTAGGAAAAGGTGGGTGGCCACCAATATCCACCTGGATCAATCCTCCCTCCTTAGGAAGCAATGGTCTCCATTGCATTTAGTTTCCGGCGGAGAGGGAAAAGCATTTGTTGGATCTGCATCTCGGTGAGCTACTTGTATTGTTGGAGACGTCACACTGCTTAGTTTGTGTAAGTCTGTCATGAACCTGTTGAAGTTGAGGTTGTTCAAAAAGTCGAGATACATGAGAGGAAGGTGTGCAGAAGGAATCTTTGTGCTTTTTTTCAACCTTGTCGACCTGGTTCTGTTGGATAGAAGGTGCAGGGGGCGAGAATGTAGTGGTTGCAGTGTCCTTTTGTTCGCCTTTTGAACAGATTGTGAAGAACCTGAATTTTGCAGTATGAGATGATACCTTGAGACACTTTTTAGGTGGAACAATAGTTGGAACTACCTCTGGTATTCTGTAGAGATGACCCCCCAAAGTAACAATGACACTATGGTGTCGAGACTCATAAACAACATGGTGCTTCCACATATATGGCTGGCCCAAGAGAACATCATAGACATCCAATGGGGAAACATCACATAATACCTCATCCTTGAAGGGCTGGATGCCATATGACAATCAACATTGTTGGCTGACACAAAGATCTTGTCCTTGGCGAAGCCACCCGATGTTGTATGGTTGCGGGTGTGGTGTTGTCGACAATCCCAACTATTTGACGATCTCTACTAAAATGAGGTTCTTCTGGCTTCTGCTATCAACAATAAAATGCAGCGGGTTCCCCTTCACCCACATCTGTGAATGAAAAAGGTGCTCCCCCTCTTTGGGATCTGTTGGTTCTTTTGGTTGAATTGATGTGGTTGTGACAATAACAGTGGGGTCTGCATCAATGATCTGTCCTTTACTAGTGTTTTCAGAATCAGATTATGAATCAAGGTTCAGCTCCTTGTCTTTGATATCATCCACCAATGATTGTTTTGAGCGACATTCATCGGTGTTGTGTCGAGGGATTTTTTGGAAATCGCACCATTTTTCGGTGTCCTTCTTTGTCTTCCCGTGACCCTTCTTTTATTGTGTCTTGGAATTGTTTTCGAGAGACTGTTTATTAGGTTCGTCTTTGTCATACTTTGGTTGTTGCGGATTTGCAAACCTGAATTCTCGTTTGTTATGGTGCTTAAATTTCTGCTCAATTTTAACAACATATCAATAAGCAGCACTGAGTGATGAGATGTCCAGAAAATCCATTTCAATTTGGATGTATTTTTGTAGAGCCCCATGGTATTTTAGAACCAAATGTCACTCGAAGTCTTTGATACCCTGCTTGGTGCGCAAGGTATGGAATTATTGGTGAACTCCAGAACTGCTTGGTCCCTCTCTTTCCATAGTGTGGTCCATCTCATGTATTGGTCCTCATAATTGCCAACAGGGTAATACTGTTCTTTTACCTCATCCACAAAAAAATCCCAAGTGGGATCGGCCCCATATATTCCAGACTCCTCTGTGGAACTTTGCTCCCAGTAAGTTTCCCACCAATGTTTCACATGAGGGAAATCTTTAAGGAGTGCGAAGGTGATCTTTTCTTTGTCAGAAAAATTGTGAACAGAGAAATAGCCTTCTAGTAGAGTTAACCATTTTTCTAGGGCTTCTGCATCTATTTGTCCTTTAAATACAGGAATATCAAAATTAACTTGTACCTTGAAAGGCGAGGTGCCTCCAAAGTGGACACTTGATGAATATGTGCCTGATGCTATCGACAGACATTGAAGGATGTGGGAAAAATTCTCCATCACTTTGTCCCTCTGTCGCGTGAGAGCTTGCTCAAGCAATAGATTGATAGGATCGTCTGCTCTGTTGTTTTTCTTTTCTTCTACCATTGAGGGTTTCTTGGGTGTGCGAGAACAATTTTCTTCAAGAGAGACAAGCTCGAGACCCAACTTTCTATACTCGGAACTTGTTGGGGACATGCACCAAAAAAATGATCAAGAGCAGCCTTCTCTGATATCACTGATTCTGATTATTTTCGGAACGAAATGAGAGAGGAGATATAATAAAGAAATGCACAGAGATATTGAAAATATTCAATAATATAATATAAATGTATCAAATATGCAACCATAAACATAGATATACAGTAATACACTTTCTATTAATCAAAGAAATGTACAGAGATTGTAAAAATACAGAGTGAAAGACTCGCTAGAATGGTGGCAACTTATCTCTGAGAAGAGATGTGATGGCTACTTGCATTCGCAAGAAGATGATTACAATGAGGCTCTAGAGGCCTTTGTACAATAAACAGGAATGTCAAAAGTCCTAGACATCCAAAAACCTAACCCTAGGAGATGAAGCGCCAAAAGTCATGTGGGCCCCGTTTGGGTAAGTTAGTACATCAACTTCCCAGGGTCGTAACTTTTGCATACGATCTCCGTTTTAGACGTATGATAGCTCATTGGAAAGGTATCATCGAGGAGATTCATTTTTGGGGATAAATAATGCCTTCAACTATCATTGAATACCTCTATCTAGAAAAACCTTCCTTTAGGCCCTCAAAATGGCTCCGGAAGTTGAAACCTGCTAAAAATAGTAAATTGCCAAAATTGCCAGAAAATTGTTTTAAGCCAGTTGGAAAAGGTGGGTGGCCATCGATATCCACCTATATAAAAAGGTGATAAAGACATTGGACTTTGAATTTCCCAGGATCCTGACAAATGCATTGTACAAGTTACAGATTAGTGTCACGCAAGAAATTCAGTCCAGGGCAAGGTCCAATGCGATAAACTTGCAAATAGCACATGAAGAGAAAATATCACTGAAGGAAACAATCAATCAAGAAGGGAAGGGAAAGAATATAGCACAACAAAAGGTAGAGGAGATGGAGAAGTACATTGGCGCAGTATTCCAAACCATCCCAGACAACGTAGAGTTAGAAGAAGTAACTTCTGAGGAGAAAATGAGGAAAATAGTGAAGGCCTTGGAGTAGTACAAGAGACAAATAAAGGAGTTGGAGGAGCACACAATACCCACTACTCCTCCAGAAGTAAGAGCACAATGAGAGAAATACGCTACAAAATCTGCAGAGAATATATCACATAAAATACACAATATGACAGAGTTGTTGGAAAAAGTGGCCAACTATGGACACAATTATAGGAAGATGGAAGCTTGCAGGAGCTGCAAGGAAAGGAGGATAGGGTCTATGCATCAATGGAAGACTTGAAACAAAGGCATAAGACAATTTCACTGGCATAAAATATTAATACAACTGCAAAAATGAAGAGTCTACAGTCAGAAGAAAAGGAAGTGCTAGCAGAGAAGATTGTGAGGCAAGCTGAGTTGGAGCCTCTGCATGAAAATGCTGAATAGTTGGTCATGGATATTGACGCAACAACATTAAGCGTGGAGCATATAGGCTTGGAAGGAGGAGAAATATTCAAACCTCTAGTCACTGTGCACATGGTAGAAGCCATGGGAGAAAAGAGAATCTAGGCTCAGGAACAATTCCATCAAGAAACATAGATGTATGAAGCATTGACACAAGCAATGAAATATGCATGAGTCAGTGAGTGACTCGACATGAGTGATGATATCGGTGTTGGGGGCCTGTTGGCCCAAGAGAATTTTGGGAAAGAATCAAGGCAGCACCATAAAATAGGAAGTGCACCGAAAAGTGAGGAGTGCACCAAAATTAGAGGAAAAGCAACCCCGAGAAAAGCAATTACAAAGTGGACAAATTTTTGCAGAGCAGTTTGAAAGTGGACAAGAACTGGCTTGGAGAATGGTTGGATCATGGACCAGCCAAGAATAAGTCAAGGGGGAAGCGGAAAAATCTAACCCAATTAGGGTTAGGCTTTTTGTAAGGGCTTTGTCCCATTTTGTTGTATAAGTAGAATGTATTAGGACTATGAAAAGGTGGTCCTTTAGTCGGTTCAGCTATTATTTTTGTTACATGGTTAGGTTTTTGGTTGGAATTTCTTCTTTTTGTTAGGAATATTGTGATATGTGGAGATAGGTTGTAATGGAGGAAGGAATGTACCATGCACACCACTAAATTTTGCATGAATATGAATAAAGAGCCAAAGTGACAAATCTTTGTGGATGTAGCCCAGGAGGGGGTGAACCACAGTATATCTATGTCATGTGTATGAATGTTTGCATTGCTTATTGTTATATTTGAGTTAATAAGCTATATGATGAATATGTTAAAATAATAGATGGAATAATACTGCACAACACTGAATGAATCCGTGTCATTGGTTATATGTTGTGTCACTGGTAAGAGTTAGAATCAGTATAATAAATGGGAATTTTAGGGCTAGGAGTTGAGTAGACCCAATTCCTCTGAGAGAGATACACATCCCATCCCATGGTTGTAGACACATGAATCTTGTGACCACCCATAGAAGCCATCTCGGGTGAGGCTGCATAGTGCACTTTGTGTGTTGTGTTTCCTTCTGGTATCCAGAAGGATTGATGGTCAAAGGGTTGTTGGTACTCCTGTAGTTAGAATCTGGGTTAGCCCATAAGCATCCAAAAAATACTGTGGTTGTATTACTCCCTATAGACACAATTAAGCCATCCTAGGAGTCTATAAAACAACATAATAGGCTTATACACTTATCCTCCTCAGTGATTTTAATATCCACAGATGATAACTGGATTAAAATTGTATTAAACACATTTAAATTCTTGAAACCAAACTGCCATTACTCATTCTCAGAAGATACAATTTCTTTATGAGAAAAAACTTATTTACCAGATATTTTGATTGGTATAAGCTTCCCATATTGTCCCATAGTTTCTTGGTCGAATCTTCACCTAAGACATTTGACAGTACCAAATCTGCAAGACAAAGCTGAATCGTACTTCTTGCTCTTCTTTTGAGTTTCTCCCATTCTTCCATTGACATTCCTGTCAGTTGAGTACTTGAATAGACCACTGTTCATTGTTCTTGATCCACAAGAATATCTTCCATTTTAATCTTCCAAATCTCAGAATTATGGCCATTCATTTTTTCTATATCTATTCTTGAACTACTCGCCATTATTTACCACGATATTTAACACACTTTATGACTTACAACTCTTATTGTACCTAGGGTTTAGCTATTAGATTCAAGATTGGTAAATCAAGATCTGATACAAAACATCAAATATTAACACGACTATGATACCACTTGTCAGAAAATGAGATACACTTCCATACTAGACCTAGCCAAAGAGAAGAAGAATTTAATAAAGAACATAAATGACAAAGCAATCATGCAGTACACATAGATTTCACAATGGAAACCCAAACTGAGAAAAAAAACATCCCTTGAGCATTCTTCTCTCTTGTTGTCTTATTCAATCTGAATAAATGATTACATGTCTAACCTTCGTCAAAACCTAAGACAAAATGGACATCATACCTTATTTCTTATGCAAGAACAACCCTGTAGCCAATCTGGTTTACATCTGCATGACCAACAACCTCTAAATGATAGACTCTTGGTGATTATCCATTTATGATCTAAATATTCAATATTATCCTTTATGACCTTACAACACACCTCTTTATAGGCTTTATAATAGTAAAAACCCTAAATAAACGACACCCAAAAATGATTACAGATCCATGTAGATCATTGGATACAAATCCCAATAATCTTAGGATTCTGTTATAGTCGACTCCAAGTCGGATTACCATTTGACTACCAGTCAGCCTTCATTCGGTCTTTAGTCGGTCACCACACTCCCACATGTTTATGTATTTTCAGTTAACCTCTCTGAATTGTTATCAATGCCTTTACCATGTCGAACCACCTTGACCTTTGACATCAACTTTACTTGGTTGACTAACCTCGACCTTCGACTTGCTGTCGATCACCTCGACTTTGAATGTTAGTCGATCCACCTCGACTTTGATTGTCAGTCAATCTACCTTGACTTTGACTACAAAGAATATAACAACCCAAAAAGTACCAATTGGTCGATTGTTAGGGGTACTTGTGAATATAGATGGGGTGCGTAGGATAACAAATTTCAAAGTCATTGAGATTGTGGATAATAGTCAGCCATATCCAATGCTAATGGGGATTGAATGGGCCTTCAACAATCAGAAAAATATTAATCTGAAGAAAAGGGAAATTATCTTTGAAGTAGGGGACTTGAAAGTTACCTCACCATTGTATTCGACATAAGGAAAGAGGTACATAGATCCAACAAAAGGGAATGGAATTGACAACCTCTATAATATGACTACGTTAACCCAACTGCAAATCGTACCCTAAGTTGGAGAAGCATTAACTCATGTGCACCGGATTCAGAGGAAGGTATGGAACATTGGCAACAAAGGATGCATGAAGTATCCACCAGACGATGTGCCCCTATGACTCGATCATTGCATTGCATTGGAATGGAATTATGCTATCCACCCAAGTATGATGGTTTGAATGACACGGAATATTTTGTATAGGAATTTGAATTGTAGATACCTGAACAACAACAATTGTTAGACTTATATGTTGTCTTGAAAGACACTCTAGCCAAATGGTGGTGTTAATGTTTAAGCCATTATTATAGTTATTTGCATTTCAATAGATAACAACAACATAAGACAAGATCACTAAGAAATACACAATCACAAGAGACACAACATTTATCCTGGGAAACCCTCTAGGGGAAGAAAACCCATCAAAACTTCCTTATTATAGATAGCCAATACAATGCCAAGAGATAACTCAAGAAAATATAGAAAGTCCTCTCCTAAAGATGTGACTCTCTCTCTCTCTCTCTCTCTCTCTCTCTTCTCCAACTGAAGTTATGAAACCTATCTCTCAATGAGCAAGTGTGTGTGTGTCTAAGTGAGGTGCTAGCCTCCTTATTTATACAATACTGGCACATGTGGGAGTGTCCTTTCACTGGCAGGGCCGACTTCTTCTCCTGGGTGGTTATAACCACCTTTATTATATTCCAGTGCCTCTTTGATATATTCTGGGGCCGACTTCTTCTTTTTCCTATAACAATTACATTATGACCAATCTACAAAAGGGGATTTGGTCCTTTTACAATAACCGACATGATCAATCCACAATGGGGATTGATCCAATGAATAATATATCAAATAATAATAAGAATACACTTTGCAGTTACATTATTTCAACACTCCCCCTTAACAAGAAGGGTATTCTACAACAACATCAGACGAGAGAGAAGCCTTTATCATCAACAACATTAGGAGGACAACATCATCAATATAATCTTGGAACATTGATTGGTGTATCTATAAATCATCAGAAGTTTTCTTCATCGAAAAAATCGTCTTTCACAAAGGAATGAAATCATCATCTGCATCTATATGGATTAGTATAAAACTAATACATCATCATCACAGCATGAGGCTAGCTCATTATCATAGTACTGGACTGGCTTTACATCACAGCTATAAGGCTAGAATCACAATACTCATCTTTCTTTATGTCACAACAATAAAGCTGGAAGCAAGGTACTCGTCTTGCTTTACGTCACAACAATCAAGCTAGAAGCAAGATACTAGATTGGCTTTACGTCACAACTATCAAGATGGAAGAACAGTACTAGTCTCATATCATCATCTTGCTTTACGTCACAACCATCAAGTTGGAAGCAAGATACTAGACTGGCTTTACGTCACAACTGTCAATCTAGAAGCACAATACTAGTCTCATCTCATCGTCTTTCTTTACATAACAAACATCAGGTTGGAAGCAAGATACTAGACTGGCTTTACATCACAGATGTCAAGTCGAAATCTTAGTACTAGTCACATCACATCTTTTTTCTTTACGTCAGAACCATCAGGTTGGAAGTAAGATACTAGATTGGCTTTATGTCATAGTTGTCAAGCCGGAAGCTCAGTACTAGTCACATCACATCTTCTTGCCTTACGTCACAACAATGAAGCTGGAAGTAAGAGATGTCTCATCTCAGCAACTACTCCCCCTTTTGAGGAAGGTCCTTTCGGACTATACCAAGCTTATCTTGAAAGTTCTCAAACTTTACAGGAGATAGAGGCTTGGTCGACACATCAACAACCTATTCATCCGTGCTAACTTACTGGAGATTTATGGCTCCCCTCTGCACCATGTCACAAATGTAATGATATCGAATCTTTATGTGCTTTGACCTGTCATGGAATATAGGATTCTCTGTCATCTTCATGCATCTCTAGTTGTCACATAGGATCGTGGTTTCTTCCATTTCTAGGTAAAATAGGTCGATCAACAACTTTTGAAGCCATATAGCTTCGCAGTCGGCAGAACATGCAGCAATGTATTCTTCTTCCGTTGTGTTGAGAGCAATGCTGGATTGCTTCCTACTTTTCCACGAGATCATGGCTGATCCCAAACTGAAACAACATCCTACAGTGATTTTACTGTTAGAAACACCTCCTACCCAATCTAAATCAGTGTACCCACTCAATGTGAAATCATGGTCTCCATCATAACTGAGACCATAATCTAATGTAGCCTTAAGGTACCTCATCACATGTTTTGCATCCACTAGGTGAACATGTCTCGGTTCTACTAGAAACAGACTCAAGGTGTTCACGGTAAAACAAATGTCTGGTCTGGTGTTTGTCAGGTACATCAACGATCCAATAATGTGTCTAGACAACGTGGCATCAATCAAGTCTGATGAAGTATCGACCAACAGCTTCAACTTCGCTTCCATGGGTGTATTCATGGACTTGCACTCCAACATGTCGAATCTCTTCAATATTTCGACTGCATACTTCCCTTGATTAAGGAAGATTCTCCCTGAATTCTGCCATACCTCAAGACCTAAGAAATAATGCATTAGGCCAAGGTCTTTCATCTCAAATTCTGAAGTGAGTCTCTTCTTACATTCGGTGATGAGCTTTTCTTCTCTAGTTAATAATAAGTCATCCACATATAGAAATAGTATCATTGGCTCATCGTTCATAACCTTGAAGTAGAGGTTAGAATTTTCTTTACTCTTGGTAAATCCTAAGCTCATCAGAAAACTATATATACGATCATACCAAGCTCTAGGGGCTTACTTCAATCCATATAAGGCTTTCTTCAATTTGCAGACATGAGACTTCTTATCTTCAACTTCAAATCCTTGAGGTTTCTCTATATACACTTCCTCTTTGACGATACTATTTAGGAAGGATGTCTTTACATCCATCTAGTGTAACTTCCACTTCATCTTAGCTACAAGGGCTATGATGGTTCTGATCGAAGTATATCTGGCTACAGGAGTGAATGTCTCTTCATAGTCAATGCCTTCTTTTTGAGAAAATCCATGAGCTACAAATATTGCTTTTTACTTCTCAATACTTCTATCAACAACATGTTTTATTTTGAGGAGCCATTTGGAGGATACCACGTCTTTACTCTTCGGTCTGAGAACTATTTCCCATACATCGTTCTTTATTATGGATCGGTATTCCTCTGTCATGGAATCTGCCCATTCTTTCCTCTGAATGGATTCTTCAAAGCAGGTAGGCTCCTCCTCTAGGATATCACACATCAAAGCCGTATAATTGGAGAATGGATTTGGTCTTTTCACTTGTCTCATGGTTCCTTCAGAAACAACATACTTCTCTCCATCTTGAATAATATCTCTAGCCCAAGATGGATTTATTTTATGGAGGATCGTCATCTGAGGAGGTTCTTGAACTTATATTATATCATGGTCTTCTAGAATTTACTCATCAGGGGAAGCTACGAATTCCCTCACCGGTTCAGCAGCTCAGGGAACCTCCCTCACTAATTCTGCAGTTCTGGGGATTACGGGTTCCTCTTCATATACTTCTTCAAGATGGCATATTCTTGATTTCTTTTAGCATTGCATCTTCATCAAAGGTCACATCCTTGTTGATCTCAATGTGACGGTGACCTGGTATATAGATTCTTAAGGCCTTGGAGACCACACAGTATCCCAAAAATATTCCCTTCTTTCCTGAAGGTTCCAACTTGTTTCTCTTCTCTTTCGGTATATGAATAAATACTGGGTAGCCAAATATTTTGAGATGGCTTACCTCTGACTTCTTTCCGGTGAACATCTCTTCCGAGGTCTTCAACCCAAGTGCACTATGGGACAATTGGTTCTACACATATACAACTACCATCACTGCTTCTATCCATAAGCACATAGGAAGATCTTGATCATGGATCATAGTCTTCACAACTTCCATTATTGTTTTGTTCTTTCTTTCGGCTACACCGTTTTGTTGAGGATTATAGGGAGTAGTAAGTTCCCTCTTGATCCCAACACCTTTGTAGAAGTTCACAAACTCTTTTGAGGTATATTCTCCTCCATTATATGACATGAGTATCTTGATCTTTCTTTCAGAAAGATTCTCTATCAAGGCTTTGAATTCCTTGAACTTGCTGAACAATTCGTCTTTAGATTTCAAAAAAATACACCCAGGTTTTACAAGAATAATTATCAATAAATGATACATAGTATACATACCCACTAATGGAGGATGATGGCATTAGGCCACACACGTCTGAATGAATGAGTTCTAGGACTCCTTCTACTTTTCTATCTCTCTTTGGAAAAGGGTTCTTGATGTTCTTCCCTTGTGCACATACATTGCATATGCCTTCATGGTCAACCTTGAGTTCTGGTAAACCTGTGACCTCTTTGCATATGTATGGTAGCGCCTTGTAGTTTATGTGAGCTAATATTCTATGCCAAAGTTCACATGAGTTTTCAATGGCATGGGTCATGGCAGCCTTTGAGTGGCCCTTTAGCTTATACAAGCCATTTTCTTCACTTCCAATAATGATTGCTTCATTTATGGTTTCTCCTTTAGACCACATAAGAACTTCTCCATCTATAAAGGCAACTCTGAAGCCTTTCTTTTCTAAAGATAAAATGGAGACTAGGTTCTTTGTTAAACCTAGTACATACAGTACGTCCTTCATCTTCAATGAATTCCCTGAATTCAGTTTGTAGTTTGATTCTCCCATTCCTTTCATGGGATATTGGTAATCATGTCCAAGTGTCACTTTCTGAGAAAAAATCTTTTCTGAAATACAAGAGAGAATGTCTCTTTGTCCCATCATGTTCTTGGATGCACCATTATCAATGAGCCAAGTCTCCTCTCCAAGTGTTACTGATCCTGAGAGGGCCGAGATTAAGACAGGGTCTTTGATATGCTCTCTTATCATCTTTGCGGGTGGCTCTTCATCTTCGACTACATGGACATGGTGCCTCTTATGTTTCCTCTTGTATTCTTCTCATCTGCCTGGACATAATTTTGCAATGTGTCCCATCTTGTCACAATGGTAGCATTGTACATATGAGTAATCTTTTTCCTTTCATTGTCCTCTCTTATGAAATCTCCTTGGATGAAATTCTTTATTATTGAATTTTTTTGGTGGTTGAGGCTCTTTATGAGTCTCCTTCTGGAAGTAGGGTTTCTTCTTTCCTCTTTTGGTGTGAGTAGCTAGGGATTGATTATCATCTCTTTCCAGTAGCACTTAGCTACTCTTATTTCTTCTTGGATGCATTCTTCCCATAGACTATCAAAATTCAGTTTCTCCGTTCTGTCACATATTGTTTGGATGAATGCATCCCAAGGTATTGTGAGACCATTTAGTTCCATCATTATGAGTTTGTCTTCATCTATGGTGTCTCCAATCTCTTCTAACTGTTCTTTGAATTCTGAGATTCTGGAAAAATATTCCTGGATTGTTTCTCCTTTCTGCATCCTTGTATTCTTCAGTTGAGTTCTTAGATTCATATTTCGGTTTATGTTCTTCCCTTCATATAGTCTAGTCAAGGCATCAAAAATTTCTTTCAGAGTCTTCTTTGATGAAACATAAGGAATCAAGTGGTATTTGATTGAATTTGCAATGATTCTTTTGGCCCTGATTGTGTCCTTTTGATGCTTGGCTTTTTCTGTAGCATCGTCAGGTTCCAGAATTTCTCCTTTGACAAATTTTGCTAGGTCATTCTCTTCAAGAACGAGTCCAATCCTATACTTCCAGGCACAAAATTTTTCCACACCTTCCATCTTGTCAACAAGCTTAGTGCTTGCAGACATCTTTTACCTGGATCTAGGAAAATGACCGAAAAATGAAAATGCTCAAAATCAAATTCCAAACTTACGAGGAGGTGTGCCTGGCTAAGGCGAGTATCCTGGTGTGTTTGAATTTGAGGAAATCCAACTTTTGCTCCTTCAAACTTGATCTGTGGATTTCTGGACTGGTGCTTCTAGTTTTCTGGTCCCTCTGGTGCTCTGGTAGTTCTGGTACTTCTGGTACTTTGTGAAACTAGGGTTTCACTTTCCAGGAGATCTGGCCACTGAAAAGGTGTGATAATATTTCCAAACTAATCCTTGGAGGAGGGTGCACTTTTCTAGATAGTTTTATGGCTGAAATGATTCACCATCAAAAAACCCTAATTTGCATGTGCGGCAACAGTGACATTTTTCACTCTTTTGAAAGATGCTTTCTTCATCTTGGATTTGATACCATGTTAATGTTTAAGTCATTATTATAGTTATTTTCATTTCAATAGATAACAACAATACAATACAAGATCACTGAGAAATACACAATCAAAAGAGACACAACATTTATCCTGGGAAACCCTCCAGGGGAAGAAAATCCAGCAAAACTTCCTTATTATAGATAACCAATACAATGCCAAGAGATAACTCAAGAAAATACAGAAA
>JZKD02S1641134.1:35845-57233 GCA_000966675.3 Picea glauca | reverse complement strand
CCTTTGGGAACCCAAATCATTGGAGAATGCATTTAGGGTGGCAAGAAATGTTGAAAGTAAAAATATGGCTATGGCTACTAGAAGGACCAATCCTAACATCTATCGAGAGAATAATTCTCTTTCTTCTAAAACAACTCAACCTACAAGCTTGACACCTCAAAAATTGGAGGAAAGAAAATAAAAAAATTTATGCTTTAATTGGGACAACAAGTACAGTAGGGATGTAAGTGTGGTGAGAAGAAATTATTCTACATAGATTGTGAAGAGGAAGAAGAACAAGAACCATCTCAAGATGAAAACGTAGAAGCGATTTCTTCTAAAGAGTTGACTCCCACAATATCATGTAATGCATTGGCTGGAATTATCACTCTTCAAACCCTCAAGATCGAAGAATATATCAAAAATAAAAAGGTAATAGTCCTAATTGATTATGGTAGTACTCATAATTTAATTCACTATAAATTAACCAAAACTCTCAATTGATTTGTATATCCAGTGCCATAATTTCAAGTAATGATTGCAGATGGAGGAACTATCAATTGCTCAAGAAAATGCAATAAGATCAATCTTACTATGGGGGAATATGTAATGAATAGTCCAATTATTGCTATACCCATGAGTGGTTCTTATGTCGTACTAGGAATCTAATGGTTACAATCATTAGGAACAATGGATTTTAATTTTCAATAACTTTTCATGAAATTTTCATCGGAAGGAAAATAAATTGAGTTAAGAGGTATCACAGGGAAACCCAGTAAGGTGATAAGATCTAATGGCATGAAAAAATGATTGAAAACGTGGTATCAAGGTGTTATTGCACAACTATGCTCACTAGATGTTCAAACATCTAAGCCATCTATTCCCCTAGATCTCCAAGGGATCATTGATAAACATTCCAAATTATTTGAAGATATTCCCAAAGGTATTCCACCTAGTCAAAATCATGATCATGATATTCACCTAATTCTTTGGAGTGTTCCTCCTAACATCAGGCTGTATAGATACCCTTATGCCCAAAAGAGTGAAATTGAGCATATGGTTGAAGAAATGTTAGAGCCTGGCATTATTAGACCTAGCCAAAGTTCTTACTTTGCATTGGTGGTAATGGTATTCAAGAAAGATGGCTCATGGTGTATGTGTCCATATTATAGAGAGCTCAACAATATCACTATTGAATATAAGTTTCCCTTTCTTATCATTGATGAACTGTTAGATGAACTGCATAGAGCAATCTATTTCACAAAGTTGGATCTTCGTTCAGGGTATCATCAGATTAGAATGAAGGAAGAAGATATCCCCAAAAAAACATTTTGAACTAATGAAGGCCATTATGAATTTTTGGTCATGCATTTTGGCCTTAAAAATGCACCTTCCATATTCCAAGGGTTGATGAATTCCATTTTCAAGCTCTTCCTTTGAAAATTTGTGTTAGTATTTTTTGATGATATACTAATCTATAGCAAGTCTTGGGAGGACCGTGTGTGACATGTTGACAATGTGTTACAACTACTAAAGGAGCAACAACTATATGCCAAACCATCCAAATGTTTCTTTGGGGTGAAGGAGGTAGAGTATTTGGGTCATATTGTATCTCATGAAGGTGTCAAGGTAGAACCTAACAATATTAAGGCCATGATGGATTGGTTGATTCCCAAAACATTGAAGAATCTTAGAGGATTTTTGGTTTTGACAGGTTACGACCGCAAGTTTGTTTGGAACTATGGGAGAATAACATCACCTTTAACAACACTAACTAAGAAGGATTCATTTTCATGGACTCCAGAGGAAACTAAATATTTTGAACAACTTAAAGAGGTGATGTGTAAAGCTCCTGTATTGACCACACCAGACTTCACAAAAACCTTTATTGTGGAATGTGATGTCTCAGGAAATGGCATTGGTGTTGTCCTAATGCAAGAAGGAAGGCTCCTATATTTTGAAAGTCGGACACTCAAGGGAAAATACTTACAAAATCCCATTTATGAGAAGGAAATTATAGCAATACTACATGCAATGAAGAAATGGCGCCCTTACCTAATAGGTAGGCACTTCAAGGTCAAAATGGATCATGATAGTCTTAAATACTTCTTGGAACAAAGACTATCTTTAGAAGAACAACAAAAATGGGTGACCAATATATTGGGTTATGATTTTGAAATCATCTATAAAAAAAGGAAGCAAAATGTTGTGGCAGATGCACTCTCAAGAAAGGATGAAGATGTTGAGGCCTTTCTCTATGCTATCTCGATCATCCAACTCGATTGGATAATAGAAGCGAGGGATGAATGGAAGAATGACGAAAATGTGTGGACTCTCATCCAATGGTTGCAACAGGATTCCAGTGCATCAGATACATTTACATGGAAAAATGATCCACTTTGGTACAAAGATCACTTATATTTATGTAAGAAATCCCAACTCAAATAAAAGGTACTATTGGAATTGCACATCTCTTTGGTAGGAGGGAACTCAGGATTTTTGAAAACCTACCATAGGGTAAAGAAGGAATTTTTTTGGGATGGCCTTAAAACTGATGTTCAAAGGTTTATAGTAGAATGTTTGGTTTGGCAACAAAACAAGGTGGAAACAATTTAGACCCCAGGTCTTTTACAACCATTAGCCATCCCAAGTCAATGTTGGTAGGAGGTTTCCATGGATTTCATCACAAGGTTACCGAAGTCTGAAGGAAAGAGTGTCATCATGGTGATTGTTGATATACTGACCAAGTATGCACACTTTTGTGCACTCTCTCATACCTTCAAATCCAATGAAATTGCCACCACATTCATAGAGACAATTCAAAAAGTACATGGAATCCCAAAGATTATTGTAAGTGATAGATATCCTATCTTCACTGGACATTTTTGGACATAATTTTTTTCTTGTTTGGGTACTCAATTGGCTCATAGATCATCCTACCATCCTCAATCTGATGGAAAAACTGAGATAGTGAAAAAATGTCTGGAAGGATACCTTCGTTGCTTTGTCTCTGATAAACAAACACAATGGTTCAAATGGTTACCCTTGGTAGAATGGTGGCATAACACTTCCTTTCATACTGAAACAAAAATGACACCATTTATGGCACTCTATGGATACCACCCTCCTTCCATCACTTCTTATCAAAAATAAAAATATAAGGTTCAAGCAGTGGAAGATCACATCGAGCATCAACAACAATTTCTCCAAATCTTAAAGGACAACCTGACCATGGCACAAAATCACATGAAACAACAAGCAAATCAACATCGTAGTGAAAGAAGTTTTAAAGTAGGGGATTGGGTGTTTTTAAGACTACAACCATGCAAACAGATGTCCCTTAAGCAAGCCAAGAAGGATAATAAATTATCACCAAAGTACTATGGTCCTTATAAGGTGTTGCAAAAGATTGGTACTATGGCATACAAATTGGAGTTGCCTGCATCCTCACGAGTACACCTAGTTTTCCATGTTTCATGCCTAAACAAGGTTATAGGTGACAAGATCCCATTTAAAACTAAATTTCCAGGACTTGATGAGGAAGGACAAATCATATTGGAGCCTGAAGCCATCCCTGACACAAGAATTTGTCAAATGAGGAATAGATCCATTTTAGAGTATCTCATTGAGTGGAGGAAACTTCCTGCTGAAGATTTAGCTTGGGAAGATGAGTATTTTATACAAAAGCATACATAATTACTCAAGCATTGCGGACAACACTTGTCTGAAGGGGAGGGACATGTTAAGCCTTAAATAGTGGCACATTACCGATTAATTGGGGAATATTACATTAGTAATGTTATTTTATTTATGTCATCTTGGGTCCATTAGTTGTAATTGTACCTCCTAGTCTCCTATATATACCAAGGAGACATTTTCATTTGGAATCATCTTGTACTTGAAATTTTATGTGGTGTATAAGAAGGTTTCCGCATCAAAGAGGCTTATTATCTAGAATTCTCTCTTTTTCAAGGTCATGTTGAGTACTTATTCTGAGGTTTTTCTATGCTATTTGATATTTGGTTCTTAACAATGATTCATCAAGAGATCCTCATAGTTACAAAACTATCCCTAAGGGTGACCCATGTACTAGGTCACAATGTCAACCACCAAAGTGAAAAAGGGAAAAGAGCATAATGTCCAAGCAAACAATACATAATCAAAAGCAGTAATAGATGTAACAAAATCAAATGCCTCAAATATTGAAATGACACTCACCATAATACCTAGCTTTTACCTCATGAAGAAATACCCAATGTCTTTCAGAGGCCAACTGATGTGGTAGATACTTTCATGAAAAATCTAGAGCTGTGGTGGTGAGGTGGGTATTTGTCTGTTCAAGTGGGCGTTGTTGGTCAAGCTATCTCTTGGCACTCTATATTTTCAACTTGAGGGCCTCAAGACACCATCTCCTTAGTTATCCCTATGACTTGGGGATAACATTGGGGTCTTACTTCGAGACATGTGATCGTCGTAGAGTGAATGAGAACCACAACATATCTTGGTGGACCTGTGCCTACACTGAAACAAAACATTGTAAAATATAGGGTGGTTCTATCACCCTTCTTCCATATACATCAAAACTAAAAATGAAAACTAATCTAGAAAAGAAAATTTTAGCATTTTTTTAAATTTCTAAACTAAACATGAAATCAATATGCAAATAGAGAAAAATGAAATATGAAATGCATATAAACTATAATGAAAAATCAATATGCAAATCCAAGGAAAACAAGATCACCTACCTACTCACCTGGGGCTTGGGCCCTAAAGAAGTCAAGCAATCTGAACATAGGGTTGGAGAAGAGACCCATCCACTAGAAATGTCATCATTCTCCCATCCAAAGTTGTCAAATAATACTTCTCTTTCTAGGACTTCTTCTTGATGATGTAACAACCAATCCATGAGTTGTCATCCTTCTGGTCATATTTGGGCTTTCCCTTCTTGTCCCACATGAACAGAATAATTCCTTCATTGTAGTTGATGTAAGGTATATTCTCAATGTATGGATAGGAAGGAGGTCCTGTGTTTCTTACATTTTTGATGACTTCTTATCCTTCTTTATCTTCTTTCTTCAACATTTGGATAGACCCTGGATCTTTCCCTTGGAACTTTTCAATCTTTTGTTTGTATTCATATTTACATGAGAGGAGAATGTCTATGAAGTCCTCCTGCATGAAAGGTATGTCCCGTGGATTGTACTCAATGGTGTCTATATCTTCATCAAGCTCATACTCGTATAGTCAGGACTGTTGGGAACTATCAAATGTGTTTTTGCTCGCTCTTGACTGTATAATACCTCAAAAGTGCCATATCCCATGGGAATGTGTGCATGGGTGAGATCCATTCTAAGGAAACCCCAAAGGGAAGCATAACAACTCCTCAATAAGAGCATCCCCAAAGAACATAGGACATTAATCACTACTATATTCATAGGGAGGATGATATGCAGAAAATCAATCAAAAATACCTCAATGTTCTCACATAATACATAAACCTCGACCCTTTTAGAATTAATGTCACATATGTTTCCATAGGGTTGGCTCGTATTCAAACCAATTTGTTCTATTAACTTCAATGAAATGACATTTACAAAGGCCCCATAATCCAACGTACAATTGTTTAGGAAGAGGCCATTCATTCCCAATGAAGGATAGAAAGGATGAATATTTTCCTTTTTCTGATCGAGATACACGGTGTTCAAAATTATTGGAGGATCATCCATCTCAATTGGTACCTATAATAACTTCAAGACTTCCCTCCTTTTATAATGTATTTTTCATATCTTTATCACAGGGACCATCATATTCAACTTTCCAAACATGGTTGCAACATCTATGTTCAACTGAATCTCATCTATGGGAGATGGCTTAGGAAGAAACTCATGTAATTGGGGTGGAAGTGGTGGGAGAAACTTATATTTAGATGGAGGAGGAGAGGTAGGTCCTGATGGAGGGGTTGAATATTTATTTATTCTGGTGTATGTAAAATATTCTCTCTTCTTTAATTCCTTCCTTTGATCGTCTGTCAACTGGTTTAAAGCCTATATTCTCCCCTCTATTTCCCCATGTCTTCTATCTTTGTCCATATATTATTGTGTGAATTCTTTCTCTTGGAATTTACATATCATATCCATGAAGTTCATACTATCATAAGAATCTTCGTCTCATCAGGGAAACACATCCTATTGGTGAGGTTCTTGCAATAGAGAACACTACAGTGTCTCTTCTGTGTCAACTATCCTATATGGTTTCAAAGTATCATGTGCCTTTGCCTCTTGTTTACACCTTGGTTTCCAACATGTGGCATCTCTCTATTGTTTGGAAAATTGAGGTATGGGGGCATATTGATTTATTTCCACAGTGTTTAATCAACCCATGATCTGATTTTATGTTTGGAAAAATTGAGTACTCATTTGATCTATCTTCTGAGTCAAGAGGGAAATTGGATCAGGAGCACTGTTACTGGAAGCATTAGTATTTGATTCTTCCTTGACACCAAGATATTTAAAAGGATCAACCTTTGCGTCAAGGATATTTTCTTCAATATCTACATTGTACTCTTTGGCTTGTGCCAAAGTGGTGTGATTCTTCTCCTCCAAAATAAAGTGAAATTTCCCATCAAATGCATTCATATAGAGGAGACGAAAAACTACAGTTGTAGGATGCAAACCTATCCAAATCTATCTGTCAAACCTGGTGTCAAATTTACTCAATGTCTTGTTCTCCTTTTTCTTTATCTGATTGAAATGAGCTATAAGCATCCCATTTTCTTTCTTCATTTTCCATCCATTCTTAAATAATTTTGCAAAATACTCATAATATCCTATGTGATAGTTAGGTATCCCTCTAAACCATATCTGGGCATATTCATTCAAATATGAGGCTAGTTGCATCATGTCTACATCCTCATGTTCCACTTCTGCATTTTTCATGTCTCATCTTATGACATAGAGATGATCGTCCTCAGTGGTGACATTGTTTCCCGAAAAATTTGGCAACCATTTGTGAGACTCTTTTGGAATTGTTTTAGGGTATCCAGGGATGGTGGCTATGTTAAGGGATTTATAAATGTATTTTTCCCAAGGGTGAGTCATTGGAGTAAGGGGAAGGGTACCATAGAAAAGGGTTTTGACAATGGGAGACTTGAGGGGAGGAATTCTTTGGTAAACCTTATAAGGTTTGAAACTTCTCGAGGGAAAATTCTTAAGGGAATAAGGGTTCCAGGAAGGTGGAGTCGCTAGATGAGCTTCAAGAGGATCTCATCAAATGTGGAAAGGGAACTTCATTTAGGTGCAGTCTCTAGGAAAACTATGGAAAGGATTTGTGATAGGTTTCCAAAGTGTCATCGAGGTTTGAAAGAGGATTCAAAATCCTCCCCAACAATGATGCCAAAATGTTATTGCACAAGTTGTAGGTTGGGAAAATCCTGCCCCAAACTACAATATGGAGACAACTAAGAGAAAACCTACCCACTATCACATCATATAAGTATTCCCGTCACTTTCGAGATGAAGTAATCATCTCAAGGGAGGAATCCCAATGATCCATAGTAGAAATCAGATGGAAAATGAAGAGACGATGAAGTGTCCCCCTATAGTTCAATGATGGAAGGTAATAAGGGATTGAAAAGAGTCTCGTATATGGTATAAAATATGTCACAGTTTATATGACCTACCAAGAAGTCATCATACCTTCCCAAGACAATAGGAAAACAAATATACAAGACAAATAATATGTTGGACAAGAAAGTTAAGTGTTTTTTCCCTAATTGTAGGAATAAAGAATAATATTTATCAGAAACAAAGAGTAATAAGAGCCACAAATAAAATTTCTAAAAGTCTAGTTAAGATTTGCAAGAGACTAGCTAGCAATCACTAGTTTAACTCGGGATTGAAAGAGTAATACATTAGCATGAAAACAATGTTGTTATAAAAAAGTAATATATAGATAATTATCAGCCTTATGAGTATAGAAAACAAGTTTTTACAACATCAAATATAACCACTAAAACTTACAAAGATTCCACCCAAAAGATGCGTTGAGATTAGTAGTTTATTGTGGAAAAATTTTAGCAAATTATAACAATTGAAATATTTATGCATCCCTAATTGTTGTAGATTAAAATTTATAATATCTCCAAGAATACTAAGAGAACCAATACACCCTATAGGTATTGACAAACTCAAGGCATCCACAAACGAATCCAACTTAAACAAGATTGATATCTCATCAAAACACGTTTACCAATGCAAACAATTTTACTTTCCAATGCAAAAAATCATATTAGTGCCTTTATAATAGGGTTAATGGAGTATTTAAAGCACAAGTTAGATCAACAATATCCCTAGGGGTGTAAATCCTCTTACTCCCTAGGGTATGCCAATCAAACTAGGGTAAATCTAGGAGGGTATACACACTTGTATTTCTCCTAGCAACCCTTGTCCAAGAAATGACTTATAAACTTAGAAACTAATATGAAACTTAATGGAGGGTGTATGAAACATACGCCTACTAGGGTTTAAACCTACAATAACCAATAAAATGAAATAAATAACTAACAATGCATATTTTCCTTACCAATTCCAAGAAAGAGAGAGATCAAACCCTAGTTCACCAAGCATTTATCATTCAAGAAAAAGTAAAGAAGCTTCCAAGAGGTGTGAAACACCTAGCCTTATCCAATCACCAAGAGATAACATGAAAGAGCATTTTCACAAGAGAGAGATACCAAAAATTCCCAAGAGGGAACAACTTTCAACCAACTATTCTTCTCACAATGGGAGAGCTATGATCCAAATGAGATACAAATGATCTCTATTTATACAAAATGTATTAAACATAGTTTTTCCACAAAATTTAGGGTAAAACACAAGATAAGGGGTCAACAACCCTAATATTTCCCCTTTACATAAAATAATACCTTTTTAATTCATATTTTTCACATAAGTAAAACCCTAAGTAAGACATCACCCTTCTAGGGTGATGTTTTTCCACTTTTGCAAGTCGTTGGAGTAGGAGATGGGTGAGCTAGGCATACAACAACCAATTGTCTTCGATCCAAGCCTCTTATCCATGATCCATGTCTTCCTTACTTGAAAAATTGTCAAGTTTCCTCAACCACCACCAAACCATAGCCCTACAATGATGTCAAGCCCTCAAGGGTGACATTTTGGTCTCCTTAGGAAAATGGTTTGGGTGGTAGGGGCTAGGTTAGGTATTCCATGATGTCTTCTAGGCCTCCAAAGGTAAGTCTTCATCATCTAACATGTGGGCCTATGTTTTCAACTTGTGGGATTCAAGCCCCATGGAAGCCCAAGCTAGGCTTGTTCCTTCAAAACTGTCCACCCATTGTGTCCTGCAAAGACAAATGGATACTCTCTCCAAGGATCTCAAGTGAAATGCATCACTATGAGTAAATGAAATCAATAAAATAGCCATATAAGCATGTACATCCAAACCACCTCATCAAAATAAACCAATTCTCAAATACCCTATGCAATTTTCCAAGTTTAGGTATGGGAGGGTTGAAAAAATGACCTATTGGGTGAATCATACCTCAAGTTTAGGAGTGTTTCTAGAGGGTACCTCCTCCTTCTAAGTCACCTGGATGAGATTTCATGGATTAGGGGGAGGAGGGGGGATTTTGGGCATGGGGTTCATGACATACAATGTGCTGTAGTGTCACACTTATGGGTGCCTTTGTAGAGGGTGTGTTGCGCCTTCATTTTCAATGCAACTTTTTTCCAAGCCCATTTATTTCCTTTTATTCTTTTAGGATGTTTCCAAGGTGGGGATTCTACCTAAGCATGAAACAATTTTCCCACCTTGACTCTACCCTGGTGACATCATTCTTTCCCAAGTTGAAACATGTGTGGGGATTCTACCTAAGCATTAAAAACAATGCCTACACATGCTCCATCTTGGTTGGAATTTTGTTATCAATTGTTTTTCATTGGTTCCATTAGTTTCTTATGAAAAAAATTTCATTGTCCCTGGGATACATGGGAGAGCATATAGAATTTTAATGATTGGATTTTATATGTTTCCAGCTACAAGCCTCTGGGCCTTCAACCCCTTCTTCCTATGAAATGAGGGACAACCCCATACCTGAAAATCCCAAAAGGTAGGGAGATGAGTGGATAAAGTATGGAAATTGATGAGTATGTTTGCGAATGGCATGATGATTCATCAATAGGTCCTCCCAGTAGAAGACATATCCCTAAGGGTGACCCACTTACTAGGGCACAATTTCAACCAACAAAGTGAAACATGGCAAAGATCATAATGTCTAAGAAAAGGAATAAAAAGTAGCAATAGATGAAAAACATTCAAATGCCTCAAATATTGAAATGACAATCACCATAATACATGGCTTGTACCTCATGGAGAAATACCCAATGTCTTCTGGAGGCTAACTGATGTGGTGGATGACATCACGATGAATCTAGAGCTATGGTGGTGAGGTGGGTCTCTATCTGTGAAAGTGGACACTGTTGATAAAACTATCTCTTGTTATTCCATGTCTACAACTTGAGGGACTCGAGACATCATCTCCTTAGTTATCCCCAGGAGTCGGGGATAACAATTCCAATGGTAGTACAGGATAAGAAAATGGTAGGAACCATAATTTGTGTATACCTAAGAAAGATAAAGGATATATGTCTGCATGATCCATTTGTGACACCTTTTACAGATGAAGTGTTAGAGAACGTAGGGGGGGGGGGAAAGAGGCCTATTCCTTCATGGATGGATTCTAAACATATCACCAGATAAAGATTGCATGGGAAGACATATATAAGACTACTTTTGCAATAGAGTGGGGAAGCTACCAGTACACAGTCATGCCTTTTGGGTTGAAGAATGCACCAACAATTTTCTCAAGAGTAGTGGTTGCAACCTTTAAATAATTTATTCATAAGTTGAAGTTTATTTAGATGATTAGATTGTGTTTAGACTCTTGAATAATCACATAAAAGTACTAATATTAATGTTGGATAGGTGTATACAATGTGATATTTCATTAAAAATGAATAAATGCATTTATGTGCGCCTTTTGGAATTTTGTTGTCACATGTGGTATGTAAACAAGGATTACTAGTGGATCCTGCCAAGATTGCAGTGATTTTGGACTTACAATTACCTAAATTAGTAAGACAATTAAGAGCAACCCTGGGCCATATTGGATACTACAGGAAGTTCATCAGGGGATATGCGCATATTAAAACACCCATGGAGAATTTGTTGAAGAAAGAAGGTAAATTCCAATGGAATGAGGACTGCCAGAAAGGTTTGGACACATTATAGAAGAAGTTAGTGACTGCACCAATTTTGATATTCCGAGATTGGAAGAAGGAATTTCATGTTCATGTGGATGCATCATCCATAGCTTTGGGTGTCATATTATCTCATCCAGGAAAAGGAGAGTTATACCATCCAATTTCATTTTCAAGTAGGAAGATGTCAACAATAGAAAAGAACTAAGAACAAGAGGTATTGGAGATGGTGTATGCAATGCAGAAGTTTAGGCACTATTTGTTGGGTTCTGATTTCAAGATGTGTATAGACCATTCTGCACTAATATACTTAGTGAACAAGCCAATGTTTTGGGGGAGAATTTAGCGATGGTTTCTATTGTTCCAAGAGTACAAATTTGAAGTCATAGTTAAGCTAGGTAAATTGAATGAAGGACTGGATCACTTATCACACATTTTATTAGGAGAGGATTCAAGGAACCCAGATGATACTTTACCGAATGTGCATTTATTTTCATTTCAAATGATGGATGACTACTTCACAAACATTTTGCAATTCTTAAGTAGAATAATGGCTCCATCGAACATTACAGTTTCATAAAAGAAACATTCAGTGGTTAAGGAAACAAACTATCAACTAATTGTAGGGAACTTATACAAAATAGGTGAAGATGAGATATTAAGATGATGTGTGTTAGAGAATTAAAGGATAATGATACTATCATAAGCACACGAAGGTATTGCAGGAGGACATTATGCAAGTAAAGTGACAATGCAAGAGATTTTGTGCATAGGGATCCGACAACCCACACTTCACAAGGATGCTAAGGAATATTGTCATTCATGGGATGTTTTTAAAAGGGTTCGAAAGCCATCAAGAAGGGATGAGATCCCCTTGCACACACAAGTTACACTACTGGATTTTGAGAAATGGGAAATGGACTTCGTTGGACTGATCAATCCATTAACCAGAAGATCGGTAGCTAGGTACATAATCATTGCAACATAGCATTTAACCATATTGGAAGAAGAAACATCGATCACATACTGCACAGTGCAGCGTGGAGACAATTGTGTGATTTCTGTTTGAGAATATTGTTACAAGATTTGGTTTCCTGGGCATTCTATTAAGTGATAAAGGAACACACTTCCTGAATAAGATGATTACAACATTGAATAAGGAGATCCAAATCCACCACCAGAGGAGCACATCGTATCACCCTCAGGAAAATGGGACAGTATAAGCCTTTAATAAAATTTTAGAGAATGCTTTGACCAAGATCTACAATGTAGGAAGGGATGATTGGGACTTAAGGACCCCTGCAATATTATGGGCATATAGGACTACAATAAAAATGTTGATAGGACATACACATTTGATGTTGGTATATGGGAAAGAAGTAGTATTGTCGATGGAATTTATTGTGATGATCCTATGCTTTGCAGTGATTACAAATCTTTAGGACCTTGATGCAGTAGAGGAAAAATTGGCATAGTCATTATAGCTCGAGGAAGACTAATTTGTTTCAAGATTCCATTAGCAAGTCCAGAAGGAAAGAGAAAAAGAATGGCATGATAGGAACATTAAACATAAAAGGTTTCAAGTGGGAGACTTAGGGTTTTTATACGACAACAATTTCATGCTGTACCTGGGGAAGTTTAGGATTCTTTGGTTAGGTCCATACTTGATCAAGTATGTGACAGAAGTAGGTGTTATGCAACTAGAAACATTGAAGGGTGAAATATTGGGAGGAATAGTAAATGGAAGTAGATTGAAAATATATAGGGACAATCAATCATCCACACACTATTCTGACCTGTTCAATAACCTATTTACTATAGTACTATATTATAGGAGGAAAAAGAAAAATAAAAAGAAAGAAAAAGTGGAAAAATAAAAAGAAAAAACAAAGGAAAAACGACAAAAAGTAAGTAAGTCTCAACAAGAGTAAGTGCGTAGAAGAATAGAGTGTTGCAAAGATAGAAGAAATTGCGCAGAAGAAAAGCCTTTGTAGTAAAAAAATGGGTAAGACAAAAAATCTACGTGGATGAGGATGAATAAAGATTTTTAAATGACATTAAAGAGAAGAAATGACAATTCAAAAGATGTAATGACAACACAACATGGAGATTCATCGTCATAAATGGAAAAAGTTGATGAAGATCATGAAAACCTGGAAAATCAAGGAAAAAATCTAGCGAATGATTTTGAATTAATGCATCTTTAAAGTAAGTATTGAATGAATAATAGTAAGGGATTAAATAGTTAATATATGCAGGAGGTTGAAGGGACAACTATCAAGGAAGTACAAAATTTACCGAAGGAAAGAAAGGAAATGTTAATGTCATTTAGGGTTGCATGTGAGTAAGAGAGAGCTGAGAGCAATGTTGTAGATCCTGAGAAAAACCTTAGAGTCGAAGCAATTGTTAGTAGTAACCAAATTATAGAAATGCCACCACTAAAGGAAGCAACATTCACACCAAATAAAGCTCAAACAAGAGAAGAAAAAATAGCGCCAGAGGTTGACAAGACTCTAGGATTATCATCATCAAATCCAAGGTTTACTAGGGACTACATTCTGCCAAGGAAGGATGATTCCAAGCCAATGATGTTGAAGAAGGATTCCAAGTATCGATTGGTGACACCCAATATCCTAGATGGGGTCATCATCGATGATGATATGTTAAGTACCATGTTGCAGCTCAAGTATGTGGACCATGATATCATAGACATAGCGAAGCTACCTAAACTTGCGTCGAGTGAATACTTGGAACTGAAAATAGACCTAGTGATGAACCAAATTATACCTATGCCAATGTTATGGACTAGAGGGTTGGAACAAGTTGGCATACTAAATCTTTTTGACATTCCACGCTTCAGTAGGAGCCAAGACGTGAATGCATGCATCAAGATGATGTTAACCTGTCTGCATGTTGGTTACTTATGGCTGGAGAGGCCAATTTCGATAGACACATATCTCATTGCTCGAATCAAAGGCTTACCATCAAATTCCATGAGGGAGAAATTTCAAACAGTCAAAACTCTATCAAATTCCATGAGGGAGAAATTTCAAACAGTCATAGGAGTGTGCAGGTTGGATGTACCAAGTATCTGTGACCCAACAGCATGAATTTTGATGCAATCATTGGTGTGCAAGTTGCTGAGAAAGTGTAGGAGATACCAAGTTCCCACAGGTAGGAAAGTGCAGGAAATACCAAGTTCCCATAGGTAGGAAATACCAAGTTCCCAGTGTAGCTGAGAAGTGTGTAGAAGGGGTATTGATGACATAGGCACCATTTTTACTTAACTAATTCCTCTTTGTTTGAGTGGAAGCACATGACAAAGGCATGGAATTCCACTATTCTTGGTTGTTAATTCTGATTGCGTTCACAGTGTGGAATGAACTAGAGTATGTGAAATTTTTTGGTCTAAAAGGTAAGCCATTCTTTGCCACCAAGTATCAGAACTTCTGGTACATGATGAACAAGAGAAGATAGATAGACACCAATGTTGAGCTCTTTTGTACAACAAAAGGATTAGGAAGTGTATCCAAAATACAACATGAATTTTTCCACAACTTGTATAGGCGTACACACAAATTTCATGATTTCGGGTAGACCGTCATGACATCTACATAAAATAAAAGAAAGACCCGAGAGAGGAATGGGTCTAGAATCACAAAGGAAGACATCCAATTGATTATGCAGGATTGGGACCCAGACTAGATGGTTCCAATGACCAAAACAGAGAGGAAACACCCTAACAATGAAGAAGAAGACCAAGTTAATGGCACAGGGGATGCACACAAGACAATACCAAAACAAAGGGATAAGAGGAAGGACCAAGATAATGGGACAACAAAATCTATGCGAAAGAATATGAAATCCCATAAAGAACCAACTATCTACACTTTGAAAGATGATGACATCGACAGGATCAGCTACCAAGTGAGGGATGTTGTAGAAGAGGCAGCTCAAAAAAAGTCACAGAAATGTGAAGAACTGGAACATATGGTGTAGGAACAATTAACAACATTGCAACAATGCTGGGAGGCAGTAAGGAGAGAACCATAGCGAAGATCTGATGAAGGACCAACAACAAGCACGACTGGGGAAAGTAGGGGCCACCACTTCTTATTTGGTAGAGATAACAACATTGCGTAGATAGGATCACTACAAGGATTATAGATAGATATTTCATAGGAAATACAACTATGCGTAGATTCAATGTCAAAGGATTTGGATAAGGTAATGGATGATAAGGTAGAAATACAAAAGGATTATATGACAGTAGTGAAGGAGAAGGATGAGTCTAAGAAAAAGGAAGAGAGGATATTGAAGGAGAAGGAGAAGGTTGAGAAATAGGTAGAGATGATATAGAGGGTCGTCCAAAAATTGTATAAGGATATTCCAAAGGTGTCAATAGTGGAAGCCATAGTAGAGGAACAAGTATCCAAAATGAGTGAAGTCATTCAAGGATTCCATGCCAGAATCAAAGAGTTTGAAGTGCGCACTACATTGGGGACACCACCTGAGGAGAAGGAATAAAGAGAAAGAACGACCATAGCCTTAGTAGCAAGAATTAGGAGACCGAATGAGGATTGGGGGAATTTATGCGAGGAATGCATACAACTTTGGACAAAGTTGATGGAGGATACAATGATTAAGTTCATTGAGGAAATATTACGGAATGCATAGGACAAGGCGCAAAAGGCCATAAAGAATATAAGCACACTGCCACCATTTGAGCTCATAAGGGCCATCCTAGTGAACATGCATTCATACAATGAGATAGAATAGCTAAGCGAAGAGAAGAATACTCTTGCATAGTGATTGGTACCCCTGTAGGATGAAGCACTCACATTCATAGGGGAATTGGTAGTTGCACAAGGCATCGTTAAGAAAGCCACAAAAGACATCAAGGAGATGATCACGACCTTGACTATGCAAGTAGTAGAGGATATTTTGCATAAATAAGAAGAGGTAAAGAAGGAAGTTTCTACAATAAGAGAAACCCTCCAAAAGTTCATGGAGGTGTGGAATGGTGCAACACAACATTCTTAAGTGGTTCGGGAAAAGCCACAGGTGAGTGTTGGGGGCTTGTTGGAGAAGAATTTTGAATAGCTAAGTTTTAAAGAGCGTGCAAAAAAGAAGAAAAGGGAGCAATTTTCAAGGTTGAAGAAAAAGTCACAGCCCGTGCAAAAGTAGGAAGAACAACAATTAGGCATGCAAAATAAGCTTGTAGGAAAAAAAAAGGAAAAGAAACATGTTGGCAAAAAAGAAGGAAAACAACTAGGACATATTAGGGTTTTGGGATAAACTCCTATCTCTATGTATAAATATGTAAAGGGCTGGGGAAGAATAAGCTTCTGAAAGTAAGAGATTAGGTTGCATATGAGTGAGAATATTTACTAGAGGTTTTGTACAAGTTTTGCAGAGAGAGAGAGGCTTGCACTATAGAGTGGATAGGCAGGTTGGGATAGTATGATATGTTATATCTATTGTAAGAGTAGTGCACAGGCCTGAGATGGTGATTTCATGAATACTAAAATAGAATCCATTCATTGTGGATGTAGCCTAAGGATTGGGTGAACCATGTTAAATATTGTGTTTGAATGTGTCCTTTGATGTAGTTTTTCATGGATGTTCTTTTTATGCATGATAAGTATAGATATGTTTACTATGTGATTGATGTGCAGTAATAATGAATGATACAATGGGTTACTTATTTTGTAATCTATGTTATAAAAGTTTTGCACAATAGATTTTGCTAACTAATCAAAGGATATGAATAAATATATTGTGCACAATGTGCATAAATAGTAATGGATATGATGATAGCCTGATATCCCATCATCACTGTAGAAACTTGGTTCCTGTAGCCTTAGTAGATGCCTTGGGTGAGACTTCACATGCATGCAAGTGATGTCGAAAGGGATGATATCTAAAGGGTTTTGTTGGTTGAATAAACTAAGTTTTATAATTGCGCGCCAACATAGTGGTATCTGTAGTGTACCCTTTTCACTACCGAGGATTTCAAACCTCTCGCTAACCAATCTGTACATGGACTTTTACATAAAACATACATAATTGAATTTTACATAAAACATACAGAATTGTATAATCACATGTGTAACAGTAAAGAGATACATTTAATTCTCAGAATAAACATATAGTTACTGATATATTTAGACAATCCATATATTTCAACAGTAATTCATTTACACAACGGAAAACATGATAACAGATCCAGTACAGTCATGATAAAATGTGATAAGAACATATAATTAAACACTTATCTTGTGACAATGGAGAAATCCACCAACCAAATGCAGGCCTTCCACGAACCTCCCAGCCGTAGACCGCACTGCTCCTCAACTCAACAGTGGGTCACCCATGAGCTGGGACTGAGCTCCACCCCAGGGCAAGGAATCCAGACTCAGGCTGAGGTTACAGGGAATTCAGTCACACACAACCACCAGGAAGAATGCTCTCCCAGGAATCTCCCACACTCACTGCCCACAGACCCTCATTCCCCACATGCCTGTCCCACCCTAGGAGAGTGCACCTTCTCTGTCACTTGGACAGTCCTTCGGCTGCTAGTCTCCCTTACCTTGGGTTACAGGAATAGACTGGACCGGAATTCTCTGGGTTCTGTGGCAGCTACAGGGTTCCTTCCAAGATCTCTCTCCTTCCTCTGTGCACTCTCTCACCTGGAGGGAGTCGCTCACAGGCCAACAAGCCTCACGCAGTCCAGAACTGTGTGCCACAAAAAACACAGGGAAAACGGACACAAGCTTCCCAAGAACTGGTTCAACAGTCACAGGATGTTCTTACAGTCAAGATTTCAGAACAGGGCTCCACGCACAAACTCACTCAGCTTTTCCTGGGAAAACAGAGACTCTTCCCTGAAATTGACATGGAAATTGAATTTAGGGAATGCACACACTAGTTTCCTCTCATAGACAGAGTCCTCATCTCTGAACAAGGGTAAACACACATTCCTTTCTGCCAAACACAGGCTTCCTCCCTATAACAGACATACACAAGGTCTCTTGCAGACTGGCTTGTACGGTTCCTGCTCCGGGCAGTCGGGTCGAATGGAATGTGAGCAATCCCCCCCACGGTTGTTCCTCTCTGTTTTATTTGCATGCATCAGGGTGGACATTTGTCACCCTAGGAACTGCATGCGGTCCATCTGCATGCCTCCCTGTACACGCCTTTCCTTTTTTCTAGGAACTTAGGATAAAATAATATGCACATGGCTTTTTAGGAAATAATATTAAAATATTATTCCAGGCCTAAGTCCCCTAGGCTTAGCCCCTAGGCTCAACACTCAGCCCCTTTCCCACCTTCCATCCCCTAGTCCCTTGCCCACTCTGTGGACGCTCAGTCCCCCTTCACTCATTCATCATGGTCGGTCTGCACCTGGCGATGTTTATATTTTATTAACCATTCTGCATACACACAAGTACAACAGCAGGCTCCTGGCCTTCAACACTTAGCCCCCCTGGCCTAACAAACACATAAGCCTACCATCTTATACAAAACTTGGCTCACTAGCCTATAGAACATGTTTACAATTCATTTCATATTCATGATTTGCAACGGGGCTCGACCTTGGGGACACTACAATCCCCCTCCCCTTATTTTTGCATTGTCCTCAGTGCAACTTACACTGCCTCTGTGTGTCCTTCAAAATTTTCAAAAATATGCGGGTACTTTGCCCGCATAAATTCTTCATGCTCCCATGTCTCGTCCTCAGGACTATACCAGGTCCACTGGACCTTTACAAGCTCTATAGCTCAATTCCGAAGCTGTTTGCTTTTCCTGTCCAATATGCGTACAGGATGTACTTGCAGGACACCTTCTGGTTCCACCTGAATCATAGTCCAATCGATAACATGATTAGCATCAGGTAAATATTTCTTAAGCAGTGAAACATGAAACACATTATGTACAGTCATAGATGCAGGTAATGCAAGCATGTATGCAACTGGCCCAATCCTTTCTAGGATCTCAAATGGCCCACAAAATCTTGCTTTCAACTTGGCGCAACTTCCCAGCTTCAGGGAACTCTTGTTAGTTTTCACTTTCAGGAAAACATGGTCACCCACTTTGAATTCTTTATGGGTTCTTTTACTATCAGTGTAACTTTTTTGCCTGTCCTGGGTAGCTTTCAGATTCTGTTTGATTTTTATCATTTGATCTTCCATCTCTTTGAGTAGTTTAGTTCCAACTACTGTTTTGTCAGCTGGATTATCCCAGCTCACTGGAGTGTTGCACTTTCTTCCATAAAGTGCTTCGAATGGGCTCATCTTCAATGATGCATGGTACCCATTATTGTAAGTGAATTCTACGAAATGCAGGTAGTCTTCCCACCTTGATGGTTTATCTATCGCATACATTCTCAGCATGTCTTCGATTACTCTATTTACTCTCTCTGTCTTTCCATCAGACTCAGAATGATATGTTGTACTAAAGTTCAGATTCGTTCCAAATCCTTTGAACAATCCTTTCCAGAAATTCGAAGTGAATTTTAGGTCTCTATCAGACACAATTGTCTTAGGAATTCCATGCAAGCGTGCAACTTCTTTTAAAAAGATATCAGCAACATCTACTGCTCTGTGGGTGGTTTTCAGTGGAATAAAATGGGCAGCTTTAGTAAGCTTGTCCACCACCACCATGATTGAATCGTGTTGCCTTCTTGTTCTGGGCAATCCTGTGATAAAATCCATTGTTACCATGTCCCATTTCCATTCAGGAATAGGTAAAGGCTGCAGCAACCCTGCTGGGTGCCTATGCTCCGCCTTAACCTTCTGGCATTCCATACATCTGGCGATGTATTCAACAATTTCTTTCTTCAAACCTGGCCAAAAATAATGGCTTTTGACTGCTGCCACAGTCTTCTGATATCCAGGGTGTCCAGCATAAGCCACATTATGCACCTCCTTTAGAATTGCTAGCTTTAATTCTCAGACATTAGGTACATACACTCTGTTTTTATACAGAAGTAAACCATCAGTTCCCAAGGTGTAACTTTCCTTGGTTTGTGGTTTCTCATGCTCCTATAGCTTTTCTACAAGTCTTTTGCACTGCAAATCAACATTTGCAGCTTCAAGAATTCTGTCTTTAATCTCAGTTCTGTACATGCTAATGGTTGTAGCATGTAATTCGTGCACTTTTATGTTGAGTGCATTAGCCACCTTATTTTCTTTCCCTTTGATATGCTTGATATCAAAGTCATATTCACACAAAAATTCTAGCCATCTAATGTGCCTGGCATTTAAGGTTAGCTGATCAAATAAATATTTCAGACTGTTGTGGTCCGTTCTTAATTCGAATTTCTTGCCCATGAGGTAATGTCTCCATTTCCTTAGGGCGTGGACGATTGCTGCTTGTTCCAAATCATGAGTGGCATAATTCTTCTCATGTTCCTTCAACTTTCGAGATTCATAGCAAACTACAAATCCTTCTTGGCTAAGAACTCCTCCCAGCCCCTCCTTACACGTATCTGTGCACACTACGTAATCCTTGTTTGGATCTGCAATCCTCAGGATTGGAGAACTAGTGAGCAGTTGCTTTAGTCGCTGGAAGCTGCTCTCACATTCATCAGTCCACTGGAACTTCTTCTCCTTCCTTTGCAAGGAAGTGATAGCATGAGCTATCCTTGAAAATCCGGCTATGAACCTCCTATAATAACCTGCCAGACCCATAAAGGATCTAACTTCTGTTACATTCCTTGGCACTGGCCATTCTTGAATGGCCTGTACCTTTTCAAGATCCACAACGATCCCTTCTTCAGATATTATATGCCCCAAGTAATGGATATGCCTTTGGTAAAATGAGAACTTACTCAGTTTTGCGTAGAGCTGGTGTTCTCTCAACACTTGCAACACCATTCTAAGTTCTTGTTCATGTTCTTCCTCTGTCTTGGAGTACACCAAGATATCGTCCAAGAAGACTATGACAAACTTGTCGAAATAATTTATGAACACTCCATTCATTAAGCACATGAAGACAGCAAGCGCGTTGGACAGTCCAAATGGCACCACTGTAAATTCATAGTGACCGTACCTTGTTCTAAAGGCGGTCTTACTAATGTCCTCATCCCTTATTCTCACTTGGTGATATCCAGATCGAAGATCTATTTT
>JZKD02S1641134.1:9218-22506 GCA_000966675.3 Picea glauca | reverse complement strand
AAAAAAAATTAGCATACATTAGGAGACAAGAAATGTAGCAGACCCGAATTAGTTTTCTTTGGAAGAAATGAGAAAGGTTCTTGGACAACCAAAATTTAGTATACAATAAATGCATTCCTGAATCAATTTTCTTTGGAATTTATCAAAAAATAATGATGTGTGTTACATCTTTCTAGAAATTTAAATGTTTTTGTCATATAGACTGGGATTGGGGCTCCCACAGACCATAAAAATAAATAAGTACAAGAATTAGGAATGTCGAAAGGAGAAGTACGTGACTGTAGAGAGGAAGCCTGAAAAGAAGAAATTGGAAGTTATGATTCTTTGGTTACAGTTTTCTATTTAAAGAGGTCATAAGTGGATTGATAAAGAAAACAAGATGACAGTATAGACTTAAACTGGATTGATAAAGAAAACAATATGACAATATAGACTTACTATGAACCCAATGCATTTTTTTTGCTGTTGTCGATGGTCATTGGAGTCCTATCCACCGGTTGTTGCCCTTCCTAGACGAGGTTTTCCATTCTCTATTGGAACCATTCTTCGATGTATCTTTTCATGGGGGCCATGTCAATTTCATCCTATATTTCTATGTCGTAAAGGTCATTTTCTAATTTCCTTAAATCCATTGAAATACTATGTAGACTTTGTTCAATTTATTCATTGTGTGTCGCATACTCCAGTACCCAGCGCCCATGGTCATCTAGACAATGTTCAGCTATGCCGTAAAACTTTTCAAAATACAACCCCTTTAAAATATCAATTTGTTCCTGGAAGGCTTCTTTGGTGATTGACAAGGATTTGAGAATTAATTTTGGGTCTTGAACCTCGTTGGTACTTCTGGCTAAGTCCATTTGGATCAGGCTTGTGAATAAATCTTCCTTTTCTGATATGACTTGTTTACATGATTTGACAATGAGCTCGAGGTTGTTAATTTTCTTTTGCCAGCATGCTTTTACTTTTTTGTCCCACTTTGGCGAGGGGAGTTTCTCTTGTCTTCTTTTCAGTTCCGATGTGTTGACGACATAGTTGGCAAAATGGGTCAGCACCTATTCATAGAAATGATGGTCATGTTTTAAATTTGCCTCCAAATGTTCTAGGAAACCATTTTCCTTCTTTCCGAAGGAAACTAAATTTTGCGATGTTTCCCAGGCTTCAATAACTAGCTGCATTCTTTTGTTGATGTTATTCTCTACAAGGGCTCCAAAGCATGCAAGGAGGGTAGATGATACTTTCATCTTAGCTGCAGTGGTAGAAGGCATGATTTTTGAGAAAAGACTGGCAAATTCTGTAGTTGCAATGAAAGCTTATTCAAATTCATTGAGGTGGTATTTTAGATTGGCATTTTCCATCTCAATTCCTCCAATGCAATCACGAAGAATTTCACTAGTTACTTGGTGAAATGAGGAGATTTGGGATGGCCACATTTTTCTAAAGTTAATCTCTGTGCGAGATTTTCCTTTCCTGTTCGTTACATCTCTCTTTTCAATGACCATACTTTTAGATTGGTTGTCAAAAACAACACTCTGGAATATGAAGGATTCATCTTCATAAAAAAATTTGGTCTCAAATATTTCCACTGCGGACGACCCAATTTTGTGCATGTGTTTAGCTTGAATTTCAAGTTCTAGTTGTTCACCTTCAATTTCGGGTTCCTCCGCCTGCCCTGCATTGTTTTTTCTCTTCTTCGTCACTGGAATTTTGTGAGAACTATCAATTTTTGTGCGAGGAGGGTTCTTATCTCCTTCTTCGTTCGAATATTTTTGGGTTGCTTTCTTACTGGGGTGGGAAATAGAAGCGATGCTCCATGATGTCATGCTCTTGGGAGTGTTGGCAGGGGTTTGGGTACTTTTCTTACCGGATACTTTTCCATGTTGTATGTACAATTTAGTTGCGCTTTGCAATGTCTCTGCATCGCAATTGGCAGAAGAAGGATTGTTGTCCACACTGTCCCTATCTAGGGTCAGGTGTTTATGGATAAAAGAGTCGTTAAAGCCAACTGCTCGTAAATTTTCTCGAAATATCCCATTTGGGTCGAACCCTTTTAGCCTTTCAACATACGTTAGGTTCAATTTCTTGAAATGGGTGGAAAAATCGTCAATCTTATCCATGTTTCTGCACACGAAGTCTCCGACTTTCCAGGGTAGAGGAATGAACTATTTTTTTTTCTTGTCATGGAAAAAATGCAACTAGTCGTTGTATTTCCTTGCTATTTTTGCAACAAACATATTGTCTGTGATGTGGCATGGAAGGAAAGCAGGATTTTCCTTAGAGCCAAAGACCATGAGGACACTGTGATTTTCCTTTCCTTCAAGTGTGCCCTTCCTATTCAAAAACTTGGTTGCCTAGCTAAACATCCATGGAGCATCCTTGCCTAACAATAAATCTTTGAAAACTGAGACAAAGCCATTAAAAACTTCATAAAAACAATAGGATGCCTTGTGCCTCCACAGGGCCTCGTACCAGAATGTTACTGGGTTGAATCCATAGTTTATTTTATTGGAAAGGGAAAGTTTTGGAAATGGGCAGCAATGCACTATTGTGAAAATCAAGTATGATGACATACAAAATTTATTCGATTATTTGAATCGTGACAACTGGGAACAGAGCTCAATGGAAATTATCTTCCCCCAATTGAAAATGTATTGTTCCATGACTGTGAAATAAAAAATATAAATAATTATATGGGAAATGCTTGTCATTGATGCCTGTCCTGTTATTCTTGTAAACAACCAAGCAATTCCCCGGAATGGATTTCTAAAGGAACTTACCTGCAACCTTGTGATATCTTGAGGAATTGTTGTCGAGTATTCGAGGAAGTCGGCTAAGATGTCCAACCCATTATCATGTTTTTCTAGAAATTGCTTGTAGTGTTGTCCTCTGAACGTCAATGTTGGCTCCGACAATTTTAACATCTCACAGAAGGCCTGAGGTGACAAAGAAACAGGAGAATGGTCACGTAGTGGAATAATTCTTTGTCTTGGAATATATCTTTTGGTGCACTAAGAGACCACCTCTTTACAGTCAAAAACCTCAGGGACACAGCCTGCACGAGCGATTCCAGGCATCCAAATCACTTTGTTTTGGGAGGAATAGGATGAATAGTAAAAGTATGCCCTGGACAACTAGAAGTTCTAGTCCTAATGTCCGAAGATATTTACTATATCTCCACAAAAATGCTACCGACCTACTGCCATAAGTCTACAATAATGTTTGTTTTCTCCAGACGATGGATGAAATGAAAAGTTGGAAGGGATAATATAATCCTGTGCAAATATCACTCCAAAGCGTGTGAATGGGAGATGTCCTCAAGACTTTCATTGATTAATGACAATTTCGACGGTTGTTGCATGATGTGTTGTTAACATTAAACACTAGTAATCACATACATAGAAATATGAACATGGCGGATATTGAAATGAGCGATTAAGCATTGTAGATTTCTTGAGTGGGCCAACACAACAACGCGTGTTCGAGATGAACAATCGGAAGGGACAAAATAAATCTCTGCACATCTTGGTCTAATGCGTAATAATGGGAGATCTCCTTGAGCATTTCACGCATTAATAACAATGTTGACTATTCCTGCATGGTCAGCTGTTAGCATGAAAGGTTTCTAATTGCATAGTAAGAAAGTACAGAGGTCACGGGCACGGGAAAAACAACTTTTAAATAGGGATACAAGGTACAACCGTTGAAGGTGAGGCCGTGAGGGCCAAATTCTATGTCTCAGAACGTTTTGAGTGCAATAGGCCTAACAAGGAAGAGGGTATGGCAGGACAGTCTAGAGGGCAATTTGTATATGACTAGTAAGAGCATATCTAATGCATATCAGGAAGGACGGGAAGTTAGTGTGGATGGAAGGAAACGAGAGATACTTTGAAACATTTGTGATTTGTGGCAGAGTGAAGCTTGCGAGTTCGACAATTCCACGCAGGAATTGTAGATCATGGAAGTTTTGAGTGAAAGATGTATAGGATGCAACAAGAAGAAGAGTTTGAAACCGCCAAGCCAACAAATGTGGCCATAAAATTGGCTAAGTATGGCCATAGATGGAGATAAATATATGTCAAACTGCCAACGCTAGAACCCATGAGCATAGAAAGGCGTCTAAGTATATAAACAGAAAGCGATAATACAAGGAAAGAAGAAAAGGGGAAAAGGACCAAGGAGTCCTCGGTGGAATTGTAAATCATGGAAATTTTGAGTGCAATTTGTATATGAAGTAAAAAGAAGCAATGGAGTTGGAATGCGCCAACTCGAAACAATTACTAAGAAATGGAGATTTCGTGAACCTGTGAACATGAGAATACAAAAAAGGGTCAGAAGGTCTCCCCAGAAGACGTGAGGCCCCGACGGTCAAATTGTATCGTTCGAAACATTTGAATGCATAATTTGTAACATGTAAGAGGGGACGATGTTAGAGCTCGATAGTGAATTTCTATATTGTGGAGGGCTACATCCGAATTGTTTCATATCAATGTGTGCAGTTGCCACTAGAAAGAGTCACTAGTAAGAGCACAACCATGTATATTAGGAAGGACAAGAAGTTAGTTGGGATGCAAGACAACCATAGATACTAGAAACATTTGTGAACCATGGTAGAGTGAATCTTGTGAATTTGAGTCCATGGTAGAATTGTAGATCACAAATGTTTTGAGTGCAAGATGTACATCACAGAACTAGAAGCAGAGTTCAAAACCGCCAACCCGGCAATCGCGACCGTAAAATTGGGTAAGTATGGAAATCAACAACAGTCAGTCAGATTCGTCATGTGATTATATAGAAGGAGATAAAGATATGTCAGCCCATGAATGCTAGAACCCACGATGATAGAAAGGACACTAAGTATATAACTAGAGAAGCATAATACATGAGAAGAAGAAAATGGAAAAAGGACTAAGGAGTCCGCGGTGGAATTGTAGATCACGAAAATTTTGAGTAGAAGATGTGAACCCGGTAGTCAATTTGTATTTTGGATTGCGTGTTCTCAGGCTGGTGGGCTCAAAATTGGGCATTTGATGTTCTGTTCCCTACAAATAGCAAGCATAGTTCTGCGATATACAAATTGACAAGCGAATTTGCGGACTATATATATACAAATTGATAAGAGGAGTTGCCGACATATCTCTGGAAATGACATGAACATTTAAAATCATACAATAGAATAGTAATAACGTCTGTTACATAGGTTCGTGGAGAAAAACACAAAAAAATACCATTCCCTAATTAGTTTTCTTTAAAAAAAACGCTTTTCTTGGAACAAGAAGTAGAGTTCGAAACCGCCAACCCGACAACCGCGGTCGTAAAATTGGCTAAGTATGGAAAGCAACAACAGTCGGTTGAATTCACGGTGTCATTATATAGATGGACATAAAGATATGCCAGGTCGCCAATGATGGAACCCGCGATGATAGAAAGGTGACTAAGTATATAACCAGAGAGCCATAATACACAGGAAGAAGAAAAGGGAAAAAGGACTAAGGAGTCCACGGTGGAATTGCAGATCACAGAAATTTTGAGTAGAAGATGTGAACCTGGTAGTCAATTTGTATATTGCAAAGGGTCGGATGCCAACTATTTCATACTATTATGTTCAGTTGTCACTAGTAAGAGCACAACCAAACTATATTAGAAATGAGAGGAAGTTAGTGAAGATGGAAGGAAGCAACAGATACTTTGAAACATTTGTGAACCGTGGTAGAATGAAGCTTCGTGCCAACCCAAAATAGTGTCCAAGAGTTGGAAATTTTGTGAGCCTAACAACAGGGGGATGAAAAACAGGCTGGAAAAGTCTCTGTAGAAGACGTGAGGCCTCGAGGTTCCAATTGTATCGCTCCGAACATTTGAATGCATAATCTGTAACAAGGAAGAGCAGACAATGTGGGAATCTGGTAGTAAATTTGTATATTGAGGAGGGTGTGATGCCAACTGTTTTATACCTCTCTGTCCAGTTGTCACCACTAAGAGCTAATTTAGTATTGACATTTTTTTTTTAGATACTGTTAGATACTTGACAGGGATTGCCATTCGTAAACAATGGCAATCTCCACCCTGCCAGCCCTAGACTCTGTGTGTAAATTTATATATCGTGGAACTGGGAGCATTGTTTGGAGGACATGGAACAATAGAAATGTAATGTTCAATCATGCAGTCCGCAGGTATTCTTGTAAATTTGTATATCGTAGAATTCAGGGTGCTAATTGCAGGGCACAAAACAATGGAGGCCCAATTTTGAGCCCGCCCGCTCGAGAACCCACGATCCAAAATGTGGCTAGGTATGGAATGTGCAATCTGTACATGCTCTATATAATATCATGTCCATACTTTATAGTCCCATAATACATGGGAAGAAAAAAAGGGAAAATGGATGGAGGAGTCCACAGTGGAATTGTAGATCACACAAATTTTTAGTGGAAGATGTATATCATGGAAGGACGCGAAGTTGTTGGGGATGGAAATCAACAACAAATACTTTGAACGAAGTCAATGTATTTGAGGAACCCATGGTGGAATTGTAGATCACAGATGTTTTGAGTGCAATATGTATATAACGAAATGATAAACAACCGGGTTCGTAAGCGTCAACCCCGCAGCGACGGCCATAAAATTGCCTAACTGTGGAAAGGAACAATGGCCGACCAGATCCATCGTGTGAGGATATGGATGGAGATGAAGACATGTTATCCCACCAACTCTGGAACCGGATACCATAGAAACACGACTAATTATGTATCCAGAAAGTGATAACCAGCGAGAGGAAGAAAAGGCTAGTTCGTATTTGCCAACTCGACAACCACAGCCATAAAATTGCCTAGGTCTACAAAGGAACAACGGTTGGTCAGATTCGTCATGTGAAGATATAGATTGAAATGAAGATATGCCATCTCATGAACCCTACAAGCTCCCATCTTACAAAGACGACTAAGTATAAAACCATAAAGCCATAATGAATGGGAGAAGGAAAAGGGGAAAGGGATAAGTATCTAACAGTCAAAAACCCTTTTTTTTTTCCGTTTATCAATGGCAATGTTTTTGAACCCCTATTGGTTTCTCACTAGTAAAAGGATAAACTGCAGATCACTGAAGTTCTTTGGCTGCAAGATGTAGATGACATAACAAGGGACATAGGTGGTGGGTACTGCGAACCCGGGACCTGGTGGCCAGATAACAGCCTAAGTATTGGTCAAGATAAAGGTTTGATACTATTTCAATAGTAGTCATACTAATATGTATTAATGGATAAATTTTTCATATTTATATGAATAGTATTCATACTAATATATATTAATGGATTGTTTCTATTTCAAATGCAAATGGTCTCCCAATTTGCAGGATGCTCTTCGGTTCACAAATTTCACTGAAACCACAAAAATTTTGACTGTAAGATGTACATAGCGCAACAAGAAACATGAATTTGCATTGTGGTTCCAACAAGATAAACTTCTTATCATCTATTCATCTTGTATTTCTTGCAATGACATGAGAAAAAGTCGAATCTCCATAAACATCAATATCTAAATTAAATTAAATGTAATGAAAAATTGGTGTGATTTAAGTAATTAAGACAACTTCAAATGTCCCTTTATTAATGCCAAGCTTTTCGAGCAACTAGTGAGTTATCAGTAGTTAAAGCATAAATTGCAGAGCACCGAAGCTCTTTGGCTGCACAAACATAATTGCTTAAGATTTGCAGAAGAGGAAGTTTTTGTATTTATTTCAATAGTACTGATATTAGTATATATGCATGGATATTATCAAATAGAAGAAGCTTCCCTCTTGTAACTCATTAATTCATTCTATTTATGGGACCCGAAGAATGGAAACATGGCGACTCCTCCAATTTATTTCCTTAAATACAGGACCGACGCCACATAAGTATGGCTTATGAAAAAATATTCTTAAATGTAAAATGTAAGAAAGGAACAGAGCAGGATTTATTTAAATTGAAGTAGTGGGCAAGAAAAAGAAAAAATTGTCGTTCATGTTTTAACGACATAGGGGAAGAAGGCACAAAATAAAATTAAAACAAATACCATATATTGGAAAATACTATTAAAAAATAAAGACGAATTATTCTATATCCAAATAAGATGGGTTACAAAATACAACTGAGGCTATTTGCCACAATGATTGTGATTTGTCCTGCTGCCAACCAATAAAAAATGTGTACATTGATGAAGCTTCTTCACAGTTCTCTTGACGTCCAAACCCTTTATTTGAAAAAAAATGAGTTTAATATCAATTTTGGGTTTTCTACTTAATTTCCACTGCCAACTACATCTATCTGAGTTTGTTGAACACCTTGTCTCTTCCAGATATGCCCTTCTTGCAATCGCTGGTTAATCAACATTCCATTCTTTGTCAAGTAGTAATTTTCCTCTGCCGTCGAAAACTTGGGGTTCAGGGTGCTTTCCTTGCAATGTTCCCGAACCTTGACATCTGAGACAACTTAGAAATGTGATTCAGGCCGATTTCAAAGTGGATGAAGTCATTTTATGTCACCATAGCTATGGCAGGGAAAAAAAAATCAAGTATGTTGTGACTGATATTGTCCCTGTATTCGATCATCTATTTGGTTGAAAAGCCTTCCTGAAGATTTGTATGTTTAAATTCTTTGCTTTATTACAGTAAATTGGAAGAAACGTCCAACCCAACTGAAAAAATGCAAATTTGTTGAGGTACATAACTTCTTCGGGCAACACAGATCTACCAAGTGCATCAAATGCTTTAGAACTCATCACCACAGGTCTGGAAATTGTATCAAATGTTGTAGATCTCATGAGAAAATTTTGTAGCAATAATATATCATTTTATCCACCCATACAATTTATGTTACCTGTCTCTAGGTGCATTTGCAAATGGAGTAATATTTGGTGTCATTTACGAACATGAGGGGCCATTCTTCAAGCCACTGTAAATGTGCCACCCCCGAGGAAGACAAAATCTTGTGGGATCTGTAGAATTCAATACACTTGCCAAATATCTATTGTTGGAAGAAGCTATATAGTTCAATGAAAAACTATTTTGTAGGTGACTTGGAAATCCATTACAACTCCCAGGAAGAAAACAAAGAAGTTCAACAAACAAATCTCCAGGTAGCCTTTTCAACCAGCCAAAGCATCAAACACAGGGAGAACACCAACCAAAACATACTTGTTCTTTTTTTCCCTCCTCTCTGACTTTCTCTTCTATAACAAAGTTTTTTTTTTACTCAAAGCTCACGTCACATAAAACCAATGTCTCTTCTTTCATATGGGCCTCAATCGCATCTCTAAGTTCTCTTACATGTCCATGACCATGAACATTAGAACGAAGGCACCCTAAAGCACAACTCTTTAATGATAGAGAGAAATGGCAATAAGTATTTAAAATCAACGCTGGATGATATTCCATAGATTTTTTTGTTAATTCATTTTAATGATAGATGTTCTCGATATTTTCTCTTATTAATGCCAACCTTTTCGAATATGTACGTTGAATAGTGACTATTAGCATGTATTTAAATTCCCATATCCGAGCAGATTCTCAAATCTCACATCTAATATATGCACAATATTAAAGAGGGACACAACATGAAGGCCTCTGTGGGTGACACGTTCATGGACTATGATGAACATTTTAAGCAAACTAAAAGACCACAAACAGAAAAAAAAGAAAAAAAATATTTTTGCAAACTCTAAATTGAGGCAAAATAAATTACTAGATCCAATAATATTCACCTGTCTATTCATTTTAATGGGATATGTCCTCGACCTTTCCAGTTACTAAAGCCTGTTTTTTCAAACTTGTCTGGTCGATTCTAGCTTTTGAAAGCATAATCAATGTCTATTGGGAAGGGCAGAAGGTAGCAGGGATGGAGGGGAGCGACAAATGATTTTAAATTTTCTGAACCCGGTAAATCATGAGCCTGCAAAACTGAGCCAGAAAAAAAAACCTACTCTCATAACTATGAAACCATAGCAACACATAATCCATGGAAAAAGCATCACCAGGTATGAAATATAGTTTGAGGCTGACATAGTTCCAATCACGATTGCAGAAACCCAAACATGAAAATTGCAAGAACACAAACAGGTAAGCAACAACAACAACAACATGCAAATAAGAAATCAGTAGAGATGCAAAAAACAAGCATGAACCAGTAAACCAACAATGTCGCTGAAACATATAAATTTAAAAAAAATGAAAAAAAAATGTATTGTAACAAGCCTGTTAAGTAAGCATTCAATGCTAAGCTTATTAGGTGAACATTTAAGTCTGTCAGAAATGCTCTCTAAACATGTGACAAAAAAATGCAATGTGGAAGATCTCTGACGTATCCCCAAAAAAATATTATATTTTTTTGTAACAATAGTTCGAACACTAGAGAATGTATTGGAAGGCCAAACTTTGGATATGCCACCATATCAAACATTGCCATAGATTTACCTAGCATAAAATGCTAAACCAAACATTCATATTAATGCTAGCATTAATCCACTTTCAACGAATGCATAACAAAATATATGATTCATAAAGACCATGTATGATCAAATACTTTGGATATGCCAACATATATAACATTGGGAATAATGAAGCTGGCAATAAGACCTCCAATCCCTTATCCAATCAGATCATGATAAATATGGTATTTTTTTAATATAAAAATCGATGTTTTCAGTTCCCTGGTTCCAACAATAGAAAATATGGAAATATTTCTGGTCAAAGGACAAACTAATATGAAGTCAACAATTTATCGATCACTATAGTCCATCTATGCCTATGACAGGGACTAAAAAAGAAACTAAGCACGACCTTAGAAAAATATCTTATAAAGAAAAACAAAAAGGAATTTAAGCGACATAATAACGAGAAAGGGATTCGAAAGAGATTTATTTTATTATATCGAATTACAAAACCAGATGTCCCCTCATGTAAAGTGGGTAGCTAGATAATACAATGGGATGCATAAGGAATTCGAAAGTATGTTTTTTATTAGTCGAGACTATCGCTTTCGTGTAGCTGTCAAATTCTTTTGATTTTCCATTAGTTTGTCTATTTTTATACATTTATGGGTGATTTTTGGTTTATCACTTCTTATTCATTCAAAATCCCAAGTTTAATTTATTATTTGAATTTATTTCAAAAAATCAATATATTGTTTTCATTTTTCTAATTCGACGTATTCAATTTTTCATTGGTTCGAACCATTTTGATGTGATAGAAATCCTCTAGTGTGTGCAACTTTTTAAAATTATTTTTCAAAGCTAAAGATTAGTTTATAAAATGAATTTATATGACATGATACTTTGGTGGTTGTGCTCTATAGCATTGTAGTATGGTCGACAACTCCTCCTTGACAATGCATTCAATGTTTGGAACTGCATAGGCTGTAGTCGATGCCTTCTCCTCTAGAAACCTACATGCATTAGAGAAATGTGGCAACTTACAGGATTTCTTCTTGACTTGCACCTCTATTTCCTCCTAGCTTCCACCTCTCTTTCCTCATCAAATTATGTGCTTCTCCTTTGTTATGATCTCTATCTGTAACTACAAAAGTTTATAGCCTAGATTCCACCTCCATTTCCTCATCAACTTGTGTGTTGCTCCTTTTTATGATCTCTATATATAACTACAAAATTTTATATTTGTAATTTGAGGAGCATATTTGAAGAAAAATATACACATGTACTATTGAAGAAGTATTGAATGAAAATAATGATAGACCATCCCAAGTTACATATTTATTGTATATTGAAGAAGCATTACATGGAAACAATGATAGACTAGCCCAAGATACATCTATATAATCTTTGAAAAATCAGGTAGCTATAACTAATTAAAATAATTTTGGTTTGATTGGAAGTAGTGGTTAGAGTAGCAGAGAACATCTTTAACAAAAAATCAAGTCAATTCTCTACGGAATTTTGTTGGTGATGCTGAAGGATTCTTACAATCTTTGAATTACTCAGTCACTGAATGTGAAAATAGGTCGTATGTGGCTCTATGTAACTTCAATTCTTCGTCCATGCCCGAGAAACCTTAAACCGACACATAAAAAAACTCAAACCTATTCATTTACATTCTAGTTTATCTACAGTTTTGTTCCTTTAATTCAAAATAAAATGAATCACAGATTCTTGTATGGATTTACAAACCCCTTCATTTCTAATCCATCGCAGTAGAACATAGTGCCCCTAATTTAATTGAACCCCTTCATACTCTTCCAAGTGAGTCATTTTGTTGGAAATATTTTAGTTTTCGTAAAGAAATCCCTATCTATGGCCGAGTCGACCTAGCAAATGAGCGTTAAAGAGACAATAAAATAAAAAAGTAGACGTTGAGTGGCTATAAAGATATTCATTGAATTGATGCAAGGATGTTTTTCCCAAGCTTCACACCATCCAAGGTATTATATTTTGGCCCTACCTATGAATAGAGAAAATATAGATTTGCTTTACCTAGAACCAAGTAAACTTGATCTCTAGCTGTTGGTTATGGGGGTGCTTTCTCATGTGTTGGCTAATATGTTAGTGGTGGAGAAACTAGTTAAAGTGTAATAGGTGTGACTTAAACAATTAAAAACACCAGAGGAAAGCATATTTCCTTTGGGAGCGTTACCCTAGCAACCTAGCCAATAATAGACCTAATTCACCATGAAAACCCTAGCAACCGATGACTCTAGAAATGGAAGGTATGCTAAGAAAGGTGTTGCCTCTACAAATGGCCCTGGAACTCGATAAAATACTTCCACTACCACTGCTTACCCATCCAAAAATAGACCTAATTCACTGTGGCAACCCTAGTGACTGATGGCTCTAGAAACGAAAGGTATGGTAAGCAAGGTGTTGTCTCTACAAATGAACCTAGAAATGGATAAAATACTTCCACCGTTGTTTCTTACCCTGTAGCTGCACATTCTGTTTTAACCTAGCTTATGTTACTACGGTTCTATAGATCAATCCACATGCAAATTTCACCGGGGTTATTGAAGCTAACCACAAACTGAGCCATATTTTTTACCTCATTGACCTGTAGTTTCTACTCCGATGGTATTAACAACGTTCCTAGCTAGTCTTTCTATGCATCCTCTAGGTTCCTGGTTGGTCTTGTCATGGTATATTCCTAGTTGGTATTTCCATACACCCTCCAGGTTCTTGGTTGGTATTGTCATGGTTTGTTCCTAGTTGGTCTTTCCATGCACCCTCCAGGTTCATGGTTGGTCTTTCCATGGACCCTCCCTTATGTCTTTTTTTCAATCTTCCTCTTTGCTTCATCTTTTGGAAGGTCCACTTCCATAATA
>JZKD02S1641123.1:105524-153906 GCA_000966675.3 Picea glauca | reverse complement strand
TCGTTGAGGATGTCCGAGTTGGTGCGCTTGTAGTGAGAAAGCTATTCTAAACAAAACAAGGAAGCTCTCACCATTACATGGAAATAACTAGAGTTTTATGCCCCAAAATATGGCGAGTTCAAGTGTCAGCAACTATGGAGACCACAAAAGGCACGCATTCAAGATTATAGAGATGAGCACGTTGAGAGGACAGGTGAAAACATAAAAATGAATAACATATTTGATTTTTTAACCATGAAACAAAGCAAAAATAATATTCAAGATGGATGAAGAATTGGTTTTAGAGGACCGAAAAAAACAAATATTTGTTATATGAAAAATATTGTTCGAATTAAAAAAAATGAGATCTAATATATTATATATATATATATATATATATATATATATATATATATATACATTTTTTTTATATATAATGTATAATTTTTTAAGGTATTAATTTCATATATAATTTAAAAAAATAAAAAAAATAAGTTTTTGAAAAGAATCTTAAATTCAAATATTTTTTTAAGAAAATAATGTAAAAAAGTACATTATAATTTTTTCTTTGCTTATTAAATAATTTTAATGATATTGAATTTTCAAAAAATTAATAAAGTTTAAATTTTTTTATTAAAAAATAATAATTATTACAGAGTCTTTAGAAGTTAGAAAAGTACCCATGAAAGTTGTAGGTTTGCTAAAACTACAACAGATTTTGTTGATTTCCTTTAGTAATACCAAATATTCTAACTAGATTTAAATCAATTCTGATGTAAGGTTAAATAAATTTTGGATTACTTTTAGTCATACAATCTATTTGTTAAGAGATTCTCAACAACACACTAATCTAGGAGTTAAGTAGGTTGGATAAAATCTATGGAATCCAACTAATTTACAAACTCCTAAATATTAAAATCTATTGACTCACTTAGATAATAGTCTCTACCTTACAATATTACAACTTTGTAAAGAATCCCATAATGAGAAATAAGACAAGTAGGATTTATTCCAAGACCCTCTCTTAATGAGTACTTGTCTTGATCTTTGTTAGGTAGAGTGTTCATTAGCATCCCTTAATCATTTGGAAATCTTCTAGGATACTAACTCCATCAAGTTGTCTCAGTAGCTCCCAAGCTTAATTCTCGAGTCTCACTTTTGAGCTCTCAATTCACGAATCTCCTGAATTTAACTACTAGACACCCACACACATGTCACGCAAGATTATTAGCATATGGTCACTCACATGTCTTCAAAAAATAATAAGGGATCGTTCCCTAAATCCACAACTCTCAAACTAACTGAACAACCATCCATACTGAGATTTTACCTACGCTTGATCCCTTCTAGCTTTGAAGAGAAAATTTCTTCAGACCAAGAAATAAATTCGTTGTTTAATTGCAAATACTAACAATTGACCATCGTATGGACATACTTCCATCTACCCAGATACATGGGTGACCAACTATTGTTCTCATCAATTCTATAGAAAAATAATATGAGTATGAAATGTATCTGAGCCAATCTTACACCACAACCTCTTTGATAATTGATTTTAGAGATTCATCATAATTTGTTTCACAAACTAGGAATAAAACTAGCATACTTGAAATAAGTAAAAAAATATCCTCTACTAATTACTCGCTGGCAGAATTTGTTTATGAAAAGATGAAAAATTGCACCAAAAAATCACTTGATAAAGGGGCCTTTTATTTATCTCTCTTGAGGGAAGCTTATGAAAACAATGTGAAATTATTTGAAAATAGTTTAATATCTGTGGCTATGTCATAAATGATTCTCCACAACCACATTCACCTTTGTAATTTGGATTGATAAAAACAAACTTCGACATCAATATATTGTCCGCAAAATCCATCTTAGTTCTGATGACATGCATAAGTGCCTTGGGATCAATCAACACTCAGACACATTTATCTTCCAATACCTCAACAATTTTTCCTTTTTCATCGACATAATTAAGTATATAGGAGAGGTGATTGCATCCATGCACTTTTACCCCCAATCTCAGAAATTGTTTCTCTCTCATGTGTATGAGCTACCTAATCCTAGCAATCATTTCCTCTTTCAATGGCAAGGCTCGACGCCTCATGCTTGGGGATGCCCAATTCATTTTGTAATGGATCTTCCCCAACAATGATCTTCAAACTCCAAATGTTATTCCATGACACTTATGCAAATATTTAGAGCGTAGAAATACTTCACACGGAAATTAATAGTGAATTTCAACTCACACAAACACAAAAAAATATATTCACAAAAAAAACACTAAAACTAAAATTTATCTAATGTGCTACAAAAAATTACATCTATTTCATATTCTCGAGCCCTCCATGAGGGAGTTAAACCCAAACCAATTATAATACCAAGATAAAATGAAGGAGAGTCTAGACATATTGTACACATGAAACTATTCACATATTCTGTATTAATTCAATGAAGCATTACACACATATAAATACATTAATTTTGGCCTTAAGATAAATTGGCTATCTTAGCCATACAATCTATTCGTTGAGAGAATCTCTCAACAACACATGAATCTAGGTGTTAAGTAGGTTGGACAAAATATATTGAATCCAACTAACTAACAAAATCCTAAATATTAAAATCTATTGACTCACGTAGAGAATAATCTCTACATTACAACTCCTAAATATTAAAATCTATTTGCTCACGTAGCATTACAATATTACAACCTTATGAAGAATGCCACAATAATAAACAAGTTCCATTGCAATGGTGATGTTCCTGCTAAATAGTTTTTGGTATATAGTTTTGAATTAATGCATAAGTTTGAATTACATTGTATGTCAACATCTTGAAGTTGCATATGCTAATAACAAAATTGCATTACTCTTTCTTCCTAAAATTAGTGTTGTATGTGAAGTGGTGTGGCATTACTTATCAAAATTACTTAAAATATATTCATAATAGCAATAAAATTATACTAAAACCAACAAATAATGACAACCTTTTGTTATAATATAAGGTGACAAATTTATCTTAAATAAATCATCAACCAATTATTATTTATTCTATAAAATAAATAGTCAATAAAATTGAAAGGATGTTTGTTAAATAAAAAATATCTCTATATAGGTGAGTTTAACATTAACTTGAAATTAGAATGTTGTATGCTAATTTATTTATGAAAAATATAACAATTATGTAAAATAAAGATAAAATTAATGGTTTTTTTCTTCTCCCACCTAAGTGAAGATCATCCCTCATATTTAATAAACTTAATAGTTACAAAGGTTAACATATTAATATATAGTGAAGAGTTTATGTGCTTAAATAGAAATATAAGCTCAAGTAATCATCCACTTATCAAATTGTTATTAATTTTCTAACTCGTTCACAAGATTCAATAATGACTCAATAAATTTGATAATTTTACTTTATTCATAACCATATGAATAATGACCATGAAATTATTTCCTCTTATTATAAAATAGGATGGTATTTGACTCCTCTGCCATTATTTTGGTTTTATACAATATTCATTTAACTTTAGTTGTATTCTATTTTATTAATATTTATAGTAACTTAGTATATTTTATAACCATTAATTATTTTTCTACTCCATTTAAATTTTGTAATTGTTATATATATATATATATATATATATATATATATAATCTATGACATAATCACTAATTTCAAACTAAATTTATGCATATTTAATGGATATTTTCTAAAATCATTTTTTTATGAATTGAAATATAGAAGAAAGATATCAATGACTAGTTCATAATAATTTTTGACACGTGATAACCACAGTGATAATTGAATTTAAAAAAAGTTGGGACCAAACCTTTAATGTATATCATTACCATGTAATTTGCAATCAGAACATATAATTACCATGAGCATGAATTTACAATCCAAACAGTTGCAATGTAATTAGTTCTTTAAAAAAAGCCAAAAATTGGCTTCTCTCAAAAAGTTGAGTAATCCACTTCACATGGTATACACGTATATATCACTGGAGTGGTTAAGCTCTGAATTTGCATTCACTATTCATTCATCCAACTCCAATTTTCATTCAGTATGGATGCATCCAACTCCACCCACTTCATGGTACTCGAGATTGAATCATGGTCCAGATTATTGTTAAACAGATCGCAACTTGTGGGATGGGGAGAAGGAAACAATGGAACTTTGTTCATGGATGGTCTACCAGGAAGTAGTATACACAACCATCTATGTTAGTTATAGAGAGTTATAGAGATAGCTTGGTTGTGGTATATAAATATGAGGAAAATATTAAAATATATTAGGAGATAAGAAACATGGAGATGATAAAAGAGTAATGTAGGAGCATCTTACTTCCAAAACCAACCTTGTTTGACTAGACCTAGGGGTCTTGAGTTTGTTGTTTAAATGTTTTAAATTCCTATGTTTTGTGGAGTTCTAGAAGAATGTTTAGGATTGAGAATGTATGTAATTGAGCCATTTCTCAAGATTTGTGAGGAATTAGGGCGATCTTAGGGTTGGTTATATCTTTCTTGAGTATTTTGTGGATCCTATAGGGATATTACGATGTAAATTAGCATCTGAATTGAAATTGGTTTCAATCCTGTGTGTATACATGCATTGTAAGCCTACGGGAATGGTATGGCTAAAATAATGTAGAAATAGGGCAAGGAGAGTGGTCGATTAGAGAGAATTAGGCCATAGAGTGAGAAAGGCCAATAGAGGAAAGAGGCCTATTGTATTTTGTATGTGCAATATGTACAAACGGTAAAAGAATCACTATGTTTTGAGTGTCCAATGATGTGTTAAGGCTTCTCTTAAATGTATCTGTGTGAATGGTGCAAGTCCAGATCGAATTATGTTGATTGTAAGTGTAGGTATCAGATGCAAGGCGCATGAAAATATCATTATACATTGTTGATCATGACATGATCAACACTGATCTGTTGAATCACATTGAAATCGAGTAAGATCAAGGAGGAACTGAGTCAGAATTCAAATTATATGCATATGTGGGTCAAAGAACAAAGTTAAAACCCTTTCACAGGTGAAGAGGAACAACCATTGTTCGATCAAGGATAATGGTTAATTGTGTCCATTATATTTGGCATCATGAATTTACAAGGTTGGAAGAGTATCGACCATGAGATCTTGATCGGGATCAATATTCATCAAATCAGAAGAAGACTAAATAAGTGAAGTGTGAATAATTTGATAGCTCGATGCCAACATAGCTTAGACCATCCACGTAAATAAAAGATATTCATTGTAGAGGGAGATCAGACTGTAGATAGTGCTCGACACTTTATGTGTTGAACTAATGACTATTGGAAAGATTTTAGGGTTCGGTTTCCAGTAGACCGGATCTATTGGTAAACAAACCTTGTGACTAGATCAGCCAATTACCATCATATCGGGAACAAGAAAATTCAAAGAATAGAGAGAAGTCGAACATTCTAGAGCTGCTATACATGAGCATATGTTTATAGTCAATAAGGAAGAGACACATGGCCCACTAAGAAGATGAAATGTGTTAGGGTCCATTCAAAAAATGGAGCGTGTGAAAGTTACGGATCAAGGTGACACGTGGCAGACTAATCCGTAGTGACACGTGGCAGGTCCACATCAGTAGGTCCACATGGTTTAGTGCCACATCATACCATATCAGAGTAATTTTAGTGTATTAAGGATTAAAGTTCTGGTCATCCAGTCCTGATATAAATCACGTTGACGTAAGGGCATCTACGTAGGAAATGACACGTGGGTGCAACAAACTTATTGTCCGATTGAGAGAAGATCAATGGTAAATATTGGAGAACATGAACATTATGAGGTTCATTCAAGGTCATCCATTCTATGATGATCAATAGTGAGGATTCTAAGAAAGAAGACTTCGATGAGAGATCGATATCGACCATTCTGTGATGATCAATGGAGGAAAGTGAAAGGGGTATAAAATTTTGATAGGTCTACAGGAGAACTGAGCCCTATGGTAATAATTTTAACCCTACGGTCATATCCCAAGGTCACATGGTGTATGTGCTACAATAAGATCACTTTAGAAGAAAGGTTGTTGGTTATGTTAGAGGTTTTTATGGAGGTGCTAATGAATTGGCATGAAACAGAGAACACAAAACTCTATTCAAGGAGGAATATTGGGCCTATATAAGAATCAAGAGAATATCTATATTAAATATGCACAAAGTTTTATTTTTAACTCTTCACCTGTGGGTACTAAGATCCCTAAGGAGGTATCTGTCAATATATTAGAGCCTAGTTTTTCTCTAAAATAGAAGAAGGAAATCTGCAACAGAAGAATGCAACCAACGAAGAATGTGAGTTTATTCAAAGGGGATAATGTACATAGGAGTACATTATTAATTTTAGAAGAATTATGATAAGGATTTGTCCATTCAAGTGCATTGAATGAGGGGAAAAGATCTCAAACAAATCTTGAAAGATATTATTGAATGTTTTTAAACTCTAGATTTTAATTAATAGTGTTAATGTTAATTAGCAGGTAGTAGCAGAAGAAGAAGGGTAATGATGAGTAGCCCTTACAACCAGTAGATTTGTGAAAAAGAAAGAAAAGATGGCTATATAACCTTGCAATAGGGATGTTGTAGATACTTCCAATTGAAGAGTGGAAGTAAGGAGGACAATTAGAGTTCTTAGAGGGACTAAGCAAGAGTACAAAATCCATAGAATAGTAGAGGAGTGCTCAGAAGGTGCCAGTGGAGAGAACCAATAAATCAAAAAAGAAGATATCTCAAGAGAAGATTTGTGAGGTATTAGGTAGCAGGTAGAGGAGAATTTCTATAGAGGCTTGCTGCAACTCAAATTGGACAAGGAGAAGTTAATAATAGGAGGAAGGAAAAATGACTATTGATGCTCATTATGAAGGTTCAAGAAGAAGCCACATCAAGGCAAATAAATATTCCCAAGAAAATGGAATAAAGAGGATGAGTCAAGAGGACCTTGACATAGTATTGGCTAAGTTCATAATACAAATCAGTTACATTGGACAATTTATACAAAAGAGGATTGAGTAAAACCAGAGGTAAGGATGGAATCTAAAGAAAAGAGTCAAGTGGTCCGTGATGCAATTATTTGCAAGGAAGTTGAGGAGAAGCTTGATGATCTTGAAGCACAAACTTAAAACTACAAACTTAAAATCCTTTCACATGTGAAGAGGAACAACCATCGTATGATCAAGGATAATGCTTAATTGTGATCATTAGATTTGGCGTCAGGACTTACAAGGATGGAAGAGTATCGACCGTCATATCTTGATCGAGATCAATCCTGATCATCGATCTTCATCGGATCAGAAGCAGGATAAATAAGTGAAGTGTGAATACTCCGATAGTCTGATGTCAATGTAGATGAGATTGTCCAAGTAAATAGAAGATCATCAATATAGAGGGATATCGAACTGGAGAAGGTGCTCAACACTTAATGTGTTATATCAGATGTGTTGAATGAACAACTAATGGAAAGAGTTCGGGGTCTAGGGTCCAATAGACCAAATCGACTGGTAAACAACCCTTATCACTAGATCATCATTTTACCGTCGGATCGAGCATAGGAAAAGTCCAAGTTCAAAGAGAAGTCTAACAGTCTCAAAATGGTACATGTCAACATACATGTATAGCCAGTAAGGAAGTGACACATGGACCAATAAGAAGACGAGGCATGTTATGGTCCATTCGATAGATGGAGCATGTGAAAGTTATAGATCAAGGTAACACATAACAAACTAATCAGAAATGACACATGAAAGGTCCACGTGGTTTGGTGCCACATCTTATCGGATCAGGGTCTTGTTAGTGTATTAAGGGTCCTAGTATATGTCATGCTAGCATAAGGGCATTTGTGCAGGACATGACACATGGGTGCAACAGACCTACCGTCCGATTGAGAGAAGATCGATGGTAAAGATCAGAGAACATGAACATTCCAAGGTGCATTCAAGGATTTCCATTTTGTGACGATCAACGATGAGGATTCCAAGCTAGAAGAATTGGATGAGAGATCGATATCGTCCATTCTGTGATGATCAATGGAGGAAAGTGAAAGGTGTAGAAAATTCTGATAGGTCTACGGGAGAATTGAGGCACTATGTCACATGGTGTATGCGCTACAAGAAGATCACTTTAGAAGAAAACCCCACAGTTATGTTAGAGGTTTTTATGGAGATAAGCACATGTTCCGAGTGTTAATAGATTGGTGTAAAACAAAGAACACAAAACTCTATTTAAGGAGGAATCTTGGGCCCATATAAGAATCACGAGCAACTTGATATTGAAGATGCACATGGTTTTATTTATAACTCTACACCTTTGGGTACTTAGATCCCAGAGGGGGTTTCCATCAAAGAGGTTGGGTGAAAATAATCAAAGATAACAAATATTGCGTAGTGGAATGGTGATAACTCTAAATTCTGTTGCAAATTTCATTACAAGATTGTTAAAAAAATACCTTACAATATTGTTAAAAAAATATCTTACAAGATCGTTAAAAAAAATATTATGAAAAAACAATTTCACTTCACATGTATATATTCCACTGGCATGAATTTAATGAACTTAATGAATAGATGTTGTATTTATCTAATATTAGAACTCGAAACTTAAGTTATCTATGGTTGGAAAAAAAATTGCATTGCGTGCATGTTTGTAATTAAAACTCCAAGCTTAGGTATATCCTAAGATTTAAAAATCGCTTTCGATTAGAGCTCCGTGAAAAGTAATTTATTTATTATGAAAAAATAATTATTTTGTTAAGGATGTTTACAACATGGAACAACAAGAAAAATATTTGTAGTCAAAGGAAAACTAGTGGATGGTCAACGATCGAATGCTATAATCGTCACCTGAGACAGATATTAATAAGATGAGTAGGAGTTATTCCAACTAGAGTTTGAAAAAACTCTCATATAAGAGTTTGATGTCAACTTCACTCAAAGATGAGAGTTTTAACTCGAAAACTCTCTCTATCTAGAGTTTGAACAAATTCTAATATCAGAGTTTGATGTCAACTTAAATCTCATATGATACTTTTAAATTCTCGTCCCACGTTAATGTCTTGATCAATACTTTTTTAATGTTTATGCCAAGTACTTTAAGTTCTTGGTTGAGATGTGTGCTAACCATACTCTCTGCCAAACAAATAAAAATCAAATAACCTTATGATTAAGAAAATGTTAGTTATCTTCATGTTTATACCGATACTGAAGTGATTACCATCATCTAAACATATACATATGGTAATTTGTTAAAAACCAAAACTTTGAAGAAAACTTACCATTCTAATGAATCTACTTTTCTTTTACTGTGTAAAGAAAGAAAATTTTGTTTCTTACAGAGAAATATAAATCCTTGTCCTCTTCAATCGAGAATTATGTTAAACTTAGCTCTATTCATAAATCACATAAAGGAAATAGAAAAAAAATCTGTGACTTCCACTAATCATCTAGACATGGTGAGCTCATCTAGACATGGTGAGCTTGACTACATTGTTAAGAACATCTTTCTAGTTTTCGAGTGTTAATGTTTAAAGTAAACGTTTAATAGTTAATGTTTAAAGTAAACGTTTAATAACAATTCTTTTATGGTTATAAATTTGATAAGAATTTCATATAAATTTTAGATATAATTATATTTTTATTATTATCTAAATTTAATACATGATATTAATGATAACAATGACTCTTTGTTACAACATAGTTAACTAAATGCTTTGCAACTCAACATTCATTATTTTCAATTTATTGAAGGATAGAAAACCAAAGTTGAAATATATAACTTATAAATTTCAATGTTCACTTCCAATACCACTATACTTTAGTTAAAGGATAGAAACCCAAAATTCCACTTCTTTAACCTTCAACACTCCATTAGTAATTTTTCAAATTCTCCTCCCAAAGTCGCATTCGTGATTTACAAGTCTTGAAAGGGAGAGATTGATTTAACATTACCCAATTTATTTCATCTCAAAACCTAGGAAAGACTAAAGTTAAAGCTCCTAGCATTATATGTCAAGAATACATGATTTAATTATATTAAAGATATATATTATTTTAATTAGATAACAAATATTTTAAATTTTTAATCCAAATATTTTTAAAATACTAAAAAAATATATTATTTATTTTAACTATAATTTAGATTTATATCAATTTTTGAATTTTAATTATATAGTTGGAATATCATTATGATAGCAACATCATGTGCTTTTACCACCCAAAAAAAATTAAATAAAATATTTAAGTCGGCTATAATATATGTTTTGATATGTATTATTAAAAACGCAAGGACATTAACAATTATGTCACCTTTTTAGTTATAATTTCAAATTTCAAATTTCAAATTTCAAATATTAATTTAAACTATGCTCATATTATAAATGTGAATGGCATTTTCATATATGTTATTATCATCCCAGAATGATTTTTTATATATTATTAATATCTCAAAAAATGTTTTGATATTTAATCATTAAAAACTTTCATTTCCCGTGATTGCAGAAGTATTGTCTTTTATATTGTCTTCACACTAATAATCATTAAAAAAAAAAAACATGAATTGTTACTTTAAAAAAGTAATGTCTCCGTGTTTCCGAGGTATTCTCTATTATATTGTCTTAACAATAATAAACATTGAACAAAATCTTAATTATATTAAAAAAAGTAACATCCCCGAGCATTAGCTATAGATTCCATGCAAATGGATGACTTTGAATTGTTCATTGTTTTTGTGAGAGTGTGTTATTGTTTTTGTGAGAGTGTGTTCAAGGGACTTGATAAAGTCAATGAATTAGAAAATTTGTTAAAATGTTGATAAATGTAAATACATGGAAGTTGATGGATGTAAATACATGGACAATTGAATTTTTCAATAAAGTGGTATGATAATGATGATGATGATGATGATGATGGTGATGGTGATGGTGATGGTGATAATCATGATGATGACGATGACTTAGCATTGTTCATTGTTTTTGTGAGTCTGTTGAAGAGACTTAGTAATGTCACTGCATCAAACAATTTGCTAAAAAGTTGATAAATGTAAATACATGGACAATTGAATCTTTCAACAAAGTGGCATGATATCTGATGATGATGATGAGTTTTCCAAGACTGGAGTGTTTTCACTTTCAACCTCTAGACAAAGTATTATTTTAATATTAACGTAAAATGTATCTATCTATAATTTCTTTAATAGATATAGTATCTACTAAGACTTTGAATTACAACCAGGGGTAGTATCGAGTTAAATATATGGAATTGAAGCTAAATGTTACTTGAAATTACATGGCTTCATTCAAAGTCACCATGACCACAAGGGATGCTAGCTTTCTTGTTGATGACCACATTGGATATTAACCTTCTTATGAGTACTATCTAGTTCCAAACCACCTATTGATATTGGAGTAGGTCCTAAAAGTGATTGGATAAAATCTCATCTTCCTTAAATACAAAGAAATATGTCAACTGCACAAAAGACAAAGGATCATTTTAGGTGGCCTTGTTTTCTTTGAATAACAATGATGATTCACCTGATATTAAAAAATAACAACTAATTATAAATATCCTCAATATCAATTAACAATTGATTATAACTATCCTCGAGGTCAATACACAACCAAATTAAAGTATATTTTAACACCTTAAAATAATTATAAATATAAATATTTTATTTTTAATTTAAATATTTTACCATTTAATTTACTATTATCAATGAAAAACAAATTACAATTTACTATTATTATCTTATTATACATTCTTGTAATAAGATAAGTATCCTTAAGGAAGATCACTTGGAATAGTCTTTTTTATTCTTTTTTCGTGAGGGAGGCATGGCGATTCTAGGGTTTTACGCACACTGATAGTAGGAGGATCTATGTAGCTCCCTGGTAGAGGGGAAGGAAAGAACAGGTTTCATGGTAAGGAGGTTCAGTCTCCAAGGATTTCATATCCAAGGACAGGGAAAGCCTTAGGGGAAGGGTTAACAGAGGAGTCTCGAAAGTCATTGAAGGACATAGTCAAATGCATCCCCAAAAGAAGGGGCAATGATATCGAGACGGGTGGAGTCTATAAAGGGCATACATAATCCTACAAGAAAGAAACAAACTCGTCAAATCAGGGACAGGACGAAAAGGAAACAAACCTGCAAAATAAAAAAAGCAGCTTCAAAACATATCCTTACCTAATACTGTGGAGAATCCTAAGTACAAGGTAACATCAAATGGGATAGGGAAGTACATCCAATGGATGCATGACCATGCCCTAATCGAGAAATTTATGGGGATATAGCCCTTATAAAAAGAACTTCAACTTTGGATAAAGGAAAGATGGAAGGTAAAGGGAAAAATAGACTTTCCACTTGTGTCAAAATCCTTCTTCACAACAATTTTCACACAATCGGGAGAGAGAGACAAGGTGTTCGAGGGAGGGCCCTACTTTTTTAACTCAAAAGGCCTCCACATGTGACTCTGGATAGAAAGGTTTTCCTCGGAGAAAGAAAACTTCATAGAGGCTCTGGTATGGATCAGGATGTACTCCTTGCCAAGGGAATTCTAGGAACCTAAGATCCTAGAAGGTATAGGAAACACATTAGGATCCTTTGTCAAAATATTAGAGGTGACAAAGATGACCAGATATATCTCTTATGCTATAATATGTGTTTATATGAATGTGTCTAATGCTCTCCCTGAATCCATAATAGTGTCCTACCAAGATGAGGAATGGACCCAACCTCCAGACTCTGAGCATATTCCTTTCCGATGTAGGAAATTTCATGTCCATGTCCATCTCCTTAGGGATTTCCCCATTAATGTTTCCCCTCAAGGAAATACAGGAAAGGAAGAAACAAACCCATATGGTTTTACCAAGATCCCAAGTAAAAGGAAGGCAGGGCAACGCCATCCTAAACAACCAATGGTTACAAAGGACAAGAACACTAGCAACAACTTCAATATTTTGGAAGGAAAACCTAGCGAAATGAGAGAGGAAGAACAACAGAAGGAGAGGAAGGTAGAGATCCAGAAAGCTTCAGAAATAGAGGCAGACATGCCAAAATGGCGTAAAACAAGGCCTCTCTGCAGAAATTCTCCCCTTCGAAGGCTAGGACCACTGGTCCATAGCACTGGAGTGGCCCCAATTATGGGAGCAAGGTCCCTCTCCTTTTTGGTGCGAAACATTCTGATTTGACCACCCAAAATTCCTTACAAACTTGGACCTCTGGTGTGGAGACATGAAAGACCTCCATGGAATGAAAATGTCCCAATTCCAATAGAGACTAAATAACGTATGTATGTGTCTCAAGAAGTGTAATAAAAGGGTATTCGAAAACATTTTCAAGGAGAAGAAGAAACTTGAACATGAAATGGAGGAGATTCAACAAAAAGGCATTCGGGAAATTTATTCCCCATACCTCATTTTGAGGGAAGCTGAAATCAAGGAAGATTTGGTTAGAGCAGAGCACCACGAAGAGATTCTTTGGAGATAAAAATCTAGGATCCACGGGTTAAGAGAAGGAACATAAATAGAATTGTGTCTATCAAAGAGAATGATAACAACACCAAAGTGACAAACAAGGATATTGGGAATGAAATACTAAACTATTACCAAGACCTTCTCTTAGAACCAAAAACAAATAGACATGAAACTATCATTAAAATAACTAAAGTGATCCCCAGTATGGTTCCCCCAAAACAATCCCAAAGCTTGATGAAACCATATTACTTAGAAGAAGTTGAAGAAATTGTTAAAAGTATGGCCCCAGGGAAGTCCCTTAGGATGGATGGCTTCACCACTAAACTTTTTGAGGTAGGATGCCCAGTTCTTGGAAAGGATATCTGGGAAGTGTCGAAGAATCATGCAAATATAAATCTATTATGCAGGCCTTCAATGCCACTTTCATCACTTTAATCCCGAATATCAAAGGAGCATGCCCAACAAATAAGTTTCACCCCATTTTCTTATGAAATGTCATTTATGAAATTATTTCGAAGATGATAGCCTCTAAGCTTAAACCTATCCTCCCACTCATCATTTCCTAGGAGAAAGGAGGCTTTGTAGAGGGAAGGAATATCCTAGATGGTATTATAGTAGCCCACATAGCTATTCATTCCCTCAAGGTGTCAAAAAAATATGGGATTATGATGAAATTGTATATATCTAAGGACTATGATCGGATGAACTAGGACATCCTTCATAAGATGCTTCTAGATTTTGTCAATGGGGAAGACTAGGTGGCTTAGGTTATGAATTTTCTCTCTACAACCTTCTTCTCTATCATCTTGAATGCATCCCGCTCCAAGACCTTTAACGTTTCTAGAGGTATTAGGAAGGGATACCCTATGTCCCCTTTCCTATACATAATCCTAGCGAAAGGTTTATGTCGTAGCCTTTCCCATTCTAAAATACAAGGTGAGATCAAGCGGGAAACTGTCCTTTAGTGGGTAGAGGATTTGTATCATATTTAGTTTGTGGATGAAAATATTCTAATGGGAACACCTATGATAAAATAAGTGGATTCTTTCAAAAAAAAAATGTACCTCTTTAATCTTGCTTCTGGCACAGTCATTAACCAGGAGAAGCCCCAGGTTTTTTTCCTTAATAATCCCCCCGTATTCAACAAAATCTAGCCACCTTTATTGGTTTCTAACCCTCTTCCCTCCAAGATAAACATTTAGGAGCTCCCCTTCTCCCCAAAGCTCTTCACGACTGTTCCTGGGAGGTTATTATGGCTAAACTGAAATCTAAACTTAGCAATTGGACTCACCGCTCTCTTTCCCTACAAGGACATATCCAATTTTGTTCTCTTAGCCCTTCCCCTATACCTCTTCTTGATTATATATGCCCCGATGAAGTTGGTAAAAAAAAAATGGATCCTTTAGTGTAAGTTCTTATGGGGTGGCCCTTCAAAAGAAAATAAATGGCCTTTCATGTTGTGGGACACTCTATGTAAACCAAATTCCCATGGTGTACTGTGAATCAGGGACCCCCATGTTTCTAACAATACCCTATCAACATAACCTTGGTTGAAATCGATCAAGTCTCCTTCATCCCTATGGGTCATGCTGTGGAAGAATAAGTGCATTCTGAGAATCTCACTTCAAAGCTTAATCAAAATTGACGGAAACAAACCTGGTTCTATGATTTGGAATATTTCCTTGTGAATCTGTATCATGGTTCAATCTCAGTGCTTCTGGGAGGTTCATAATGGGTATTCGACGCTCTTCTATGACGATGTGTGGGATCAACATTGATTTTTAAGGGATGGCGTCAAGTATCAAAGCCCCAACCTTACCATGGAACGAGATGGATGGGTGAAGTTGTACCATTATTGGAAAACCCACCAAGGAATTTGTAACCCTTTCATAAAAGCTTTGAATCCTTTAGACGACTGACCAATTCAGTGCAACGAGCACACTAATTCAGTACAATGACCAATTTAGTGCAGTGAGAATCTTGCAAGAGTTTCAAGTTGAGTCCATAGATGGGGTGGACATCATCATATGGGTTCGGTGAGGAGATGGAAAATTCAGAGTAAAAGAGGCCTACTTATCCTTGTAGGACCCAGGGATCATCCCAAACCACCCTATATGGGGGGAAATTTGGTTGAATTCCTCATGGCCTAAAATTTCTACTTTTCTTTAGTTGGTTGCAAAAAAAATAATTTTAAGTTGGTATTTTCTCCTCTGCAAAGGATTTGTAGGACCTTCTAGATGTTCCCTATGTCTCGAAACAAAAGGGACTCTCAACCAACTTCTAGGAAAATGCAAATTTACGATGCAATTATGGGATCAAGGAATGACTAATTTCTGCATAACATACCTGAAAAAACACATTGTGACATAAACTATAGAATTTTGGAGTTATAACCCATTCATCAACCTCGTCATTAATATATCATAGGAAATGTTTCTAGGATTTCTCATGTGGAATGTGTGTAAAGAAAGGAACCAAAGAATTTTCAAAGATAAAACCCTTACGAGGAACCAAATTTGGGAAATCATTAGCATCAATGTGAAAGAATTCATCAGTGTAACTCCATGCTTGGCCAAAGATATCGAGCTGGAATTGTCTGAGGAAGCCATATTAAAAAATTGGAATCTATGGTCCTATATTAACCATAATAGTCTAGCTCTGAATGTGGTGAAAGATCAGATTCATGACCATTGGATTCCTCCCCAGGTTAGTTTTATAAAACTAAATTTTGATGGCGTGGATAAGGGGAATACTGGTCTGACAGGAGCACGAGGAGTATTTTTGGAACATAATAGAGAAGTAATACTAGTTTTTTCATCCAACCTAGGGACATCAATGAATAATGTAGTGGAATTGGCAGGGATTCGTCGAGGAATAATGTTAGCCAAGGATCATGGCTTCTCGGCCCTATCTATAGAAGGTGACTCCCAGGTTATTATCAGAGGCCTTCAAAAAATTTTGAATGGGGTGAAAGATGGTAGGGTTTCTCATAATTGAAGGATTATCCATGGTCTCTCTAAGCTTGGGGGCATGGTGCCTCTCTACCGGCCATCATCCCAAAGAAGATCAGAAGAAAGGAAAACTTGATGGGCGATTGTATGTCCAACCTCGATGTCACGCTTCAGGAGTCACATCGGATTTGGAAACCATGGGACACTGCTAGAAAGGATGGAAGTGCAGGCCAACATATGTTTCCACACCAACCTGACCATGTGGAGGGTTGGGACCGAGTTAGCTAGTCCTACTTCTCGAGAGACAGATCTACATCATGAAATAGGACAGGAAGACAAGTGGCCTAGAACATGTATCAAAGGTACAATGGAAGGGATGATTTTCACCCATGTAGGTGGCTCGTATCTCGAAATGAACTTGGAGGAAAGACGATAATATTTTCCCATGCACAAAAATGAGAACCTACCCCCTAATGAAGATGATGAAAACATGTAGAGGAAGTTCAAATATCGGGTCCCATGCGTGCTACAATTATTATGCATCATGTCGCACAAAATAGATCCCTCAGTACAAATAAAGATAAGACAATAATCAGTTGATGGAGAATCCTCAAGCTATGAGAAGTCTTAACGGTTCTATATCATTGGTAAAGAGTCAGATCATCTACTTATCCATTATCAAAACTTGCAAGATGTACCCCACATGCAACCTCCCTAAATCAGAGTACTTCCCCAGTAACTTTAATGCTTTGGTGTTTAAGGATAAATATGAGGGAAGGCTATACATAAGCCTTGTAATGAGATTCTCACATATTATCATTATGTCAATCCATCTACCAATTCTAACTCTAAAAAGAAGGTTCAAGTCCAGGTGGATAATGGCTTGCCATTGGAACAAGAAGAAAAAGAGGTCTCAGTAGGCCGCCAAGACAAGGAAACTTCCTCATCAAGGGGTGAAGGATGCCTCTCCAGAGGAGAGAAGGAAGCCCGAGTCATAGAGAAGTATTTTTGGGTCCACTGCTTGATGGAAAAAATTAGCTTGGTAGATGCCATTGAGGATCGATTTTTATCCCAACGTAGGATGAATGTGGAAGACGAGATAATAAAGGCAGCGACCAAGTGGGTGGCGGACCCAGTGAACCCTCAAACTAGAGATACTCGATACTTCAGGATGGTCGAAGCTTATTGGATGCTCAAGGCATTAGTATCCTAGGCTCTGAGTGAAACTAGGAAAGAGAATGTTGAAATCCTCTAAGCTATTCACATTTTATAGGGTAAATTTGAGTTTTATTGCAGGGCCCAACACAGTATCGAGTTAAAATTTAATCAATTGGATCATTGCCCAGATTAGCATGTGAAATTTCAAGAAGTATAGTCTGTTGGGTATGTGTTATAGTCTTTGCATGACTAGATTCAATGCTTGTTACGTTGCACCGGGCGTGTAGGGGGGTTTGAGGGAAGCACCCCTGAGAATGTTTTTCCTCAGGAACCATGTCACATTTTTTCCTCGATTTTCATGTTTCCTTGATCATCATGTCCATTGTTGGGTGATTTTTTGGCACATGTTTTTTTTCTATGGTTTTCTATTTCTGGTTAAGGAATTATGGTTGTTGACTAATCCAGGTAATTGGGTTAGGGTTTTGGATGTCGCTGGCTCCGATATGTGTAACATCCTTATTATAACCCTTATAAACTATAATGTATTATGTAAATATGACTTAGGTTGGTGAGCCGATAAAGTTGAAAAGGGGCCAGAGTGCCTAAGAAATGTAACACTTCCTATACATTAATAAAATACACCGCTCACTGCAAGATCGACAAGGACAAAAGAGATAGGGGGCTATGATTCAACGACAGAGGGGGCTTGAAGGGCTAAGTCTTGTCATTACTATTTTATTTACCCATAATTTATTTTATGGAGAAGAGGGGGTTACATGAGCTTCTTGGGAGGGAGTCCATGTGGCTCTTGTCTTCATGTAATTATATAAACATCCCTTGGGGGCTGTTTTGGGGTCGTTCTTCCCTTGTTTCATCCTCTTCTCAGTGGTTCACTCATTCTTCTTCCTCTTCACTCACTACTACTAGTTCATGTTCTCTTGGGCTAAGAATGGAAACAAATGATAGGAAGAGGAGAGCCATCGTTGAATAACTGTAATGATTTATTAATCATTCCCACAGGGAATGGATGTCTTTGTGCATGAACTTGATGGCATTTTGGATGGAACTGTCCATAGTTGAGAGTCCTTGGAATTTCCAGTAGGGATATTTCTTGACCAGTAGCACTGGAGCCCTGGAGAAAAATGGAATAGCCTCAAGGACTGCATGGTAGAGAAAGATGTTCATTTCTTGGGGTTGTGCAGGTTGAGGGGGAAAGAGAGATGGAAATTAGGATCGTTGTGAGGTTGGGAAACCTGAGAGCTACTTAGCCAACTACTGTGTATTTATACTTGGCCTAGGACCCTCCCTTGTTGATTCATAGCCCTGGCTCGGGGGTGACCTGCTGTTGAGAGTAAATGAAAAGCATTGTCTATGGTTGGGAGGAACATCCTTGGTCTGCAGCCAGTTGGTTAATGTTTACTTGAAAAGATGAGTGATATCTATGTTTTCTTTTTAATGTATTTCGTTGCGTATTTTAATTACCATTTAACTAAATATTAGACTATGCATGCTTTTTGGATATTGTTGTGCATGTCGTTAGATCTTTTATCTTATGCGTTCTTATTAATGAAAGAAGGTATCAATATGAATACAGATCCCAAGGGTGGGATTGTAGGTAGAATGCCCCATCCTGTGGGTGGGTGGGTATGTTATAGATTTTTATCAGTTCTTCTGGTTGAAACACCGAGCCGGTATGGGCTGGTTCTATTGGTCAGAGTGTCGTGGTTGAGATAAAATTATAACCGTGAAGATGAAAAGCTCAGGAGGAATGGTGTTGCAGAATCTACGTAGGATTTAGATCATCAGAGATCAGTTTTAAGGGGCTCGAAGGATCATGACCATCCCCCTTAGAATTCGAGAGTGATCTCCACTATAGGATCAGGAGAGATCCAAGATCGTTGGATCGAAGGATAGGTGAACATGGGTCATCTGATGTATAGGAATCAAAGGTTAAGGTCGCATTCGTTGGATCCTATGGGAGAGAGCTATCAACGAACATGAGGCATTGCAGGCAACCAATTTGCATGGGAGATAATTTCCCAAGGCGGTCCCGCAATACAAACCATGGTTTCACCAAGGGGTTACGTGTCATCATTAAGAGAATTGTGGGGCGAAAAGTGGGTTACTCCAAACTACCGACGCATGCCCCCAAAAATTGAAAGGAATGCAGTGATGTGACATGTTAGTACTGAAGCAAAGAACCTCTGAAGAGAAGAATTAGTTGGGGGTCGTCGATCTGTAGGAGGAAATGCGTCAACCAAGAAATCGTAGTTGTCGATCCGAGGGAAATAGGCGTCAGTAGATCATGAGCTTTGGATAAAAAAAAATCGGAAAAAAGTTGAAGTTTGAGTTTTCCAAAGTCTAAAGGCCTGAAGGAACTGAAATCGTTCATCCTTGTAGCAGTAACTTTCGAAGTCCCAAAGTCTGGGGTTAATATGGGTCGTCCGATAAGGGAGACACATGGCGATAGTTTGGATTGTTCGGCAAATTGGAGTTCAGAAGAATTGGAAGTGTGCTAGTGTAGAAACTCCAAAAGTCTTGAAGCCCGAAGAGCCAAAGTGGTGTGACACGGTGACATCACCAGGAGGTGATGTGGAGTCCAAAATTTTTGAAGTGACGTGTCTTGTGGACGTCACTGGGGATGACGTGGACACATGGGATGTGCGCCATGTGTTAGTAAGTTTTGAGAATGGGGATGATTGAAATGTTAGATAGGATGTGACACATGTCACCCACCTAATTGGACCATGTGTCCTCTTACAATATTTCTCTATGTGGCGATGGATCGTGGACTTTGTAGAAATTACTCCGAGAGTTTTCATTTGAGAGTTGAAACTCCCAAAGCTTGGAGAGCTAGAGACCTGAAGTAAACGTCGACTGTCGGATTGTCCGAAGTAGACCTGAACCGTCAGATCAGGAGAACAAGTGGCGTGAAGATATGGATTTTGGGTAAGGTCCCAAAGTAAAAGTTGATCTTCGGATCGTCCGAAGTAATTTCCCACTGTCTAATTCAAAAGGACGCGTGGTAGAATCCTGTGTATATTGGGGGAAGTAAAGTTTGAGATTTGAGAATTCCAAAGTCCAGAATTTCGAAATGACCACAATCATCGATCTGGGAGAGGTAAATATGAACTATTGGTTCCCAATAGGTAAATCTCGGTCGTTCGTTTAGAATCACCGTCAATATCGTGAGTTCAAGGTCACCTCGCATTGTGGGGATGGGAGGTGCTCGGGATTTACGAAATCGAGGGTGGGATGCAATCGAGACCATTGTTTTGGAAAAAGGACACATGTTGGCTCAAGGGAAAAAAGTATTTTGGTTCCAAACCACCTTTGAATGTGGTCGTGATCGCATGTCTACATGAGGTCACTGCCTATGGTCACATCTAAGGAGGGGCAAAGAGAAAAAGGATCTAGTGCCAACTCTGTGATTTTTCACAAGGGAGAAGGAGAGGTTCATTTGGTCCATCAGACCTATGACAGAAAGACGGAAGGGCCTATTTTTAGATATAGAACGAAACCATCCAGGTTTTAGAGAGACAATTCGGCTCGAGATTGAAGAACCTTGACCGGGAGGTCGTGCATCCTTAGGATAAGGGGGTCTGCATTAAGAAACAAAGGGAAAATAAGAGGCAATGATGAAATCAATAATTCCATTGTTTTCCACATCTCTTCATATGTAAATGGTTTGAAGGAAGCGCCTCATAAATATTTAATTCGACAAAGAGTTAACACTAGAATAATAGAGGGAATTGATAGAGGGTCAAAATATGATTTGTTTGTAAACTGAGAACACAACAGAGGCATGATTCTGATATAATGAGTCAATCCATGTTTGTGATCAACTCATGAAGATAAAATAACTGACACACAGTCATGATTAAAAAATAATTAATTCATATAAAAAGGAAATTTTGTATTAATTAAAGAATAATATTATCACTTAAATGAAAAGGTACCTGTAAATTTAATTGACAATTTTTGTATGATATGTATAGCTCTAACAAGATGGATGCTTGCAGGTTTATCATGATTAGAGGTATAACCAGATCAATTCAAGAATAGGATCAGATGTTAGGGTCATGGAGGCATGACTTTGCTTACAAAAGTTCGATGAGGTACTAGAAAAGAAAGAATCCTCACATGGGACATGACGCTAGCAGGTGAATAATGTCATTACTGGGCATAGAAAGGAAAACTAAGGCTCCATAGCCTTGAAGGTAGATATGTGTAGATAGTTTCAATATTGATGTGGAAGGAAACAAAGAGCTTGAGAGGTGGTGTGTGAATAATCTCTATGTGTCAAGCATAGGAGTTCTAGGGAAGGATTTGTTAGATATGAATTATCTACTGTCTAAAATCTTAAATCAGAGTTCATAATGGAAGCAATATGCCAATGCAGAGGAATTGGAATGCTCTCTCACTTCAAAAATGGAACTAAATGAAAATGGATTTACATTGGGGAATGGTACTAAGTGGGAAAGAATGGCTAGGTGGAAGATGGCTGCAAAAGTGTTCAGACCTAGGGAACCATAGTGCAGATGAAAAGAATGGGATAATACAAGGCATCAAGGATCTAAAGGAATTCAAGGAAAACCAACTACAATAGAAATAGATAAATAAATAAGTGAATTTAAATAGAAATGAACTATAGAGCATGAAGCATACAATGAAGTTAAATTTCATATGCATTAGTAGGCATGCTGACAGTAAATGCTTGGTGCATATAGATGTGTAATTATGCATATGTACATGATTGGATATGCATATATCATGCTGGTGAACTTAGAATAGTCTGTTGTTATGAAATAATGTTTGAGTGTGATTAAGGATGGATATTCAAGAAAAATTATACATCATGGTTAAATATGTGGATGTTGTTGTTTCTTATAATTTCCATCAAGGTGAAGACCCATGAGGATGGTAGGAATGGTGATCAAAATGTTGAAGGGGGAAGTCTTTGAGATTCTACAAATATCAGTTGGTCAGAAAACAAGAAGTAGGTTGGTAACTACCAAGCATGTATGCATTTAGTTTTTGTTGATGCATGAATGTTGAAGGGGATCGAGGTAAGGATTCCCTCACTTAATTTTGAGTATTTAAATTGATATGTAATGGAAGAAGGCCTAGAGTGTGTAAGTATTGTTGATGCTATAATGAACTTAGATAAAATGTTAGTTGCATATTATGTTATGATTGGTTATGGGATCATAACCAGGTAAATCATACACATACTCCTTATATAACAATGAATATCCATAAAGCTAGTCATGTGTGAGACCATAATATGGTTGGATATGGAAGGGCTATAGCACTATGTGAGTGCTCGATAGTATCTACTGTATATCTGATGTTTGGATTGCAACCTCTTTGCCAACACTGAAGAGAACTTAAGGATTATATTTTTAGTGTTGTGCTTAGGTGGAAAAGGAAGGTAACCAAATAGTTAGGAAAGCAATAGGAAGTGTGTGGATGATGTGTTGAATCGTTGGCCAGAACTTCCAACTCATCATGGTGGAATACATAACATAGTTATGTGGTATTATGTAGTCAATGCATGGATGCATTGTGTATATGTGACCATGGGTATTGGCACATTGATTGTTATCTCATTAATTGTTGCATTATGAAAAGTCTACATGACGGATCATACATGTGTATGTAATGATGACTTCATTCCAATTGATAGTTGGATTAATAGAAGTAATTGCATTATAGTTGTAAACAATTATGAGAGCACTTTGTGATTTTGTTTTGAATCATTTCCATGAAAATATATATCTTGTACATGGGATATTGACAATTTGTTTGGCTGAGGAATGTTCAAATTGCAGGAGGAAAGGGTTCTGGGATATGGCAGCGTTGTAAGCCCATAAAGAAGACCAATGCCTACTGCTGCAAGAGTCAAATTGTTATGAGCAGAAGCTCATGTATAGAAGTTTTATTTTTCCTATATAAAACAATTTTGAGAATTATGATTTGATAATTACTGAAGAATTGTTTCGACCAAATGTGAATTGAAGAAATTGCAGGTAGAATGGTCTTTGATATGACAGGGATGTAAGCACATAAGGAAGACTGATATCTATAGTTGCAAAGCCAACCATTATGAGCAGAAATATCATGCTTGGAAAAATTTATTTTCCTGTATAAAACAGATTTGACATTTATGTTTGAAATGGTTATGATGATATCTCATGATGACTATATGTGTATAATATAGATGGGATGTTAGATATGCAAGATGGAAAGAATAAAAAAGGCTATTGTTGTGACATGAGAACCATGTGTCCCTAGAAAAATTCTTTTGCAAGAGAACCTTGGTCAGGAAATATGGATCACCTGAGGGACTGCATAGCAGAAAAGGGGATGCCTGAGCCTGGGCCTGGAAAGTGAGTGACCACAAGGAAGAGGAGACTTTGATAGCTCTTGATTGTGGTCATGCACACAATGGGTATGTCAAGGAAAATAGTGAGCCAAGTTAATGAGACAACCATATGTATGTAGATCCATGAACCGCACAGATAAGTATTGTATTGGATTATGAAAATTCACTCTTACAATAAGAGAAAGAATGAGAATTTTATGCACAAATTTTGAACTGACATGCTCACTAATCTGAAATATTGTAGGAAAATGATGAATGTTGAAGATATAGAAAAGTACCACACTATGAGAGAAATGAAGGTGATGTTGGAGAAACTAAATGACAAAGGCATGGAAGGAAGAAATTCCAATGGAATTGCTACAACTGGATTTCTGGAACCCACAACTCTGAAACTTCCTGGCCAAGTGCACTGAAGTTAGGGAGAAGTGGAACAGCCTGAGGGACTGCATGGTAGAGAAAGGAGTTCATTTATTTGGTATTTGTTAGCAATGAGAGTCACCCTCATATTGTAGAAGGATAAGCCCAGTACCCATCATAGTTTTTGGTGGATGTTTGGTTTATATGAATGGAGTTCAATGGAAAAAACTTAATATATGAATGATGTTCAACATAGAACTGGACAAGAAACGTACAAGGCAGTGAGGACCACAACTAACTTTAGTCAGTGAATTGATTTTAAGTGCGAGAAGAGGGAAGACTTAGTGATAAAGGTGGAAAAGACTTATATGGGCATCAAGCCTTCAAGCAGCTTGGAGAAGAAAAAATCAGACTCAAGATCACTCTTAAGATCAACTTTCAGAAACTGAAATATGTCCAAACAACATAGTCACAACAACAAAATGATCAAACCTACATGACCATGCATCTACAACAACTCGAATGGATCCTCCATGCCTGAGCCATTCAGTGTAAGAGGGAAAAAGATCACAAGGAAGCTGACTAAAACTGGTCATGATACCGTTGTAATGAAACCTACATTACAACAACATAAAAACCCTTGACTGGATCCTCCATGCCCAAGTGTTTTAGCATAGTTGTTACAGAGAGATGAAAATAGGATGACTTCTATTAATCTGAAAGTCTCAAATATTATACATAACCAAGGAACAATTATGGCATCAAAACATTACAAAATAGGGAGCTCCGCTCAACCAGTTGACAACCCTAAAAAAATGTAAAAACTATATATTTATACTCAGAACAATCCCCAACTATCAAGAGTGTGATCTGATAACTATAATTAAATATTTGTGTCGACGCCTTCTTCTGTCAGACTAAACTTGTGTCCCTCCGACAGACGTGAGCTCAGATCAACATGGGTCTACGGGGAAATCTGCTCGTAGGGGAACCACATGTTGACGGTTCAGTCCCTACGGTCGGGCCTTCCATGCCTTCGATTTATGGGGTGAGTCGAGGTTTCGAACACCAACCTACCTTCCATTAACTGATTTTCCTTGGATATTTAACGAGTCTTAATTCTCAGGGGTGTGACCACTTACTGCTCTCTAATAGGATTCCATATAAACATGAAATTACGGGGCCGCTGAAAGGTGGTTTGGGTTCAGACTGCTTTTGGGACCGCAATCCATCACATTTTGCCACGTAGTATTTTCTCCATACTATGGTTTCCATTGCAGGACCGCTCAAGAAAAATATTGCCCGAGCATGTTGCGTCCCCACAATAGACTGTGGTTGTTGATCTGGTCATGATTTGAAATCTGGGCACACCGGCTAAATTTGACACCACAACCAAGATTACTCGCCCACCACTTTATGATCTTCCAAAAGTGTGCGTTGGGGTGGGCCGCTACTTTTGGCATTGAACAATAACACCTCTCGGAGGATGATCTGACATGGAGGCTAGATGTCACCATGTTGATGTGTCGTGGATGAAGAGGTAACATGTGTCACTTGAAAATAGGTTGGAGGTGTGTCTGAGAATACTTGAAAAGAGTGAAACGTGTCAAAACCATAAGGGTGTCACCTGTTTTTGATGATATCCGACATGCATTTGGCGCTTTAGGGCTCAGGAGCTAGCTCTTGTTTACCTGTTGTGCTTTTACTAGGAGATATGGATCTAGCAACACATGGCTCTTTGAATTGAACGATTGATATCCACTCCAAGTCTCTGGGCTTTGGGAGAATCAAAACTCAAACATGGGCTTCCAAGTGATTTTTCCTAGATCCATTTATCTGATGATGTGTGTCTTCTTGAATGGACGACCAAGATCCACTTCAGGTCTCTTGGCTCCAGGAAAATCAAATCTCAAACTTATTTTTCCTTCTATGTTTTCACTTGGAGATATGGATCTCATGACACATGGCTATTGTTGATCAACGACTCAGAGTCGCTTCAGGCCTTTGGCCACTTTGGCACTTCGGGAACTTCAGGCTTTTGGGACCTTGGGGAGGTACTATCGCTAAGATCAATGACTCCCTCCTGATTTTTAGATCAATGGTTCACGATTTCTTTAGGAGTTCGGGATTCAACTCTCCAGAATTTTTATGCACTTCAATTTGAAACTCTCGAAGCTCATTTCTCCAAACACATGGATCGGATGCCACCTATCCCCCTCGAGATCAATGACTCATACTCGCTCCAGGCCTCCAGTCTTTGGACCTTCTTCTCTGGCGCTATACTTCACATGATTTTGAACATCCGAGTGCTCATGAGCCTTTGATTCGAAATAATCTTGGAATATCCCCCGCTGAAAGATTAAAATTGGTTGCTTCTTTTAAGCCTGAAATGGGATGCTTTGTATGTCACCCTTTGTGTCCATGGTTGTGGCCTACACGATCAAGAATATGGACGACTAGTTGTGGGTTGGGAAAACAGGGAGACCCGTGACTGAATAAGGAGACAATTGTTCATCCTTTGGGGAAAACATAGGGGCTTGGGGCCGAGACTCCTTTCGGGTAGGACATTAAGGGAAACTAGGGTACACAAATGAACAAGGGAACACAAAAGATGAATTTACATGCTGAAAGGGGACAAACTTCAAGAATCAGCCTACGAAAAGGATAAAGACAAGGAAAATCTACAGACTTAGGTAGAAACCACAAACCCACAGGACTCTGACAAGTTCATCTGATAACATTTGGCTCCACAGGAGATGGCATGATCCCTATGAGTTGCCAAGAACAAGTAGTTCTAGTGCCTTAACTGTTGGGTTATGGAGTCGGGCTCAAAACATTTTGTCAAAGGCCGACATGTATACTATTCTACTTATAAAAAAGGAAAAAAAACACACATGCTACGGAAAGAGCTTATTTATGTACAGTCCTAGGCTAACTGATTTTTACACACTCCTAGGTGAAAGAAAACTTCCACCATATCTATTCAAGTAACTTCCTAACCGAAAGCCCTTTTATTCTGTCAGTGATTGATAATAGAGAATGCAACCCTGGCAACAAAATGGTTACATTCTTAAGCTTTTCTACTAATGATGAGGCTAGGATAAAGCTGGGCAGCTTCAAAACATAAAGGAAATACAACTCTGTGTATTCCTTCACAGGTTTATAGGACTAGCAACAGAATCTAGAAAATTTATAACATGCAACCTTCTCTGCTACATAGTTGTTCACACATTGCTGGATGTCTCTCGAAAGTGTAGGTGGGTGAGAGGCTGATGCAGTTTGAATGCTCCCGTGCGATGGTTGCTCACTGATAGGCTCTAGATAGGACATAAACTTCACCTTCTTATGCTCCTCTAGTTCTTCTATTTCTTCTTCTTGGCTCTCCCAAAGGTCAAATTCATAATCATCATAAATAGGAACCATGGGAAATCTCTTCTCTTCATCATGCTTCTCAGGATGGATGATTTCCTCACAATGTTTTTCCTTAACGAATAGAGGACAGGGCTCTATTTTATTCTCTTAGAAATCCTACATAGCCAACTCAGAATCTGATTCATAGCTGTCATATACAGGTCGATTTCTCCCCTGGTCATCAAACTACGATGTGGGGCTCTGCTGATCTTCATCGGAATAATCATTAAATCTAGGGACAATAGGAACCTTAGTATCAGAATGCAAAGCCTCTACAACTATGAAATATTCATTATCATTCTCAGTAGGGATGCCAAGAACATCTGCCTCAAGGACTGGAAACTCCTCTATGCTTCCTTCAGATTCCAACCTTTCTAGTTGGGAAGTGAGATATTTTACCAATTTCATTACTTCACCCAAAAAATATTCATCTTCCTAATGGTCCTCATCCTCACAGCCTTTATTAGACACAACCATATCTTGATCATGGCCTTCACATTCCTCACAAAAATTATGATAGGTTAACTCAGAGGAATAATACCTTTGACAATGCTTATTAAAGGCTGCATGAAACTGTTCCAACGAGGAGATGATAGTAGGGGGCAAGGATTGATACCATTCACGGGCATCCCCGTCTAATGAGAACATGAACATCTTCATTAAAAACTCCTCATGATGTATCTCCCACTGATGCATGAGTTCATGAAACTCGTGGAGATGTCGAGCAGGGTTGTCCTCTTTACGCTCTCTAAATATGGGAAAATAATCACCCCCTTCATTCATAGTAGGGACAACATTAGGAAAACCATAAAAAATCAAAAAATCAAAAGGGGCAAACCTCTGAGCGAGGATTTGTCCATTTCGAACCAATGGAGTTGTCGATTGATTCTTTAATCATGGATTCACCAGTTGAAAGATATGAAGCATGAGTGTGTATGCTCTTTGTTCACCATCAAAAATCAAATATGATCATTGTGTTCTCCCAGAAGTCTACTAGGTGTAGCCAAAAGAAGTCACATGGAAACAATGGAGCAGAGACAATGGAGTCGCCATGTGCAAGTGCAATCTTCAAAGGTTCTGATTTCTAATGCACCTTCAAAATCGGAAGTTTGTTGTCATTCTACCCAGGGAAAATCTTCAGTTCATCCCCGATAGTGGCACTGTGAATGTTAGCACTGAGAGTCACCCTCAGATTGCGGGAGGATAAGTCGAGTACCCATCATAGTTTTTGGTGGATGTTTGGTTTATATGAGTGGAGGTCAATGGACAGAACTCAATATATGAATGATGTTCAACACAAAACTGGACAAGAAATGTATAGGGAAGCGAGGGCCACAACTAACTTTAGTCAATGAATTGATTTTAAGTGTGAGCAGAGGGAATACTTAGTGAGAAAGGTGGACAAGATGACTATGGGCAGAAGGCATGCAAGCAACTTGGAGAAGAAAAAATCAGACTCAAGATCACTCTTAAGCTCAAGTTTCAGACACTAAAATATGTCCAAACAACACAGTCACAACAGGACAATGATCAAAACTACATCACCATCTAGCTACAACAACTCGACTGGATCCTCCATGCCCAAGCCATTCAGTGTAAGTGGGAAAAATATCACAAGGAAGCTGACTAAAACTGGTCATGATACTGCTGCAATCAAACCTACATTACAAAAACATAAAAACCCTTGACTGGATCCTCCATGCCCAAGTACTTTAGCACAGTTGTTACAAAGAGATAAAAAGAGGTTGACTTCTATTAATATGAAAGTCTCAAATATTATACATAACTAGAGAACAGTTCTGGCATCAAAACATTACAAAATAGGGAGCTCTGCTCAACTAGTTGACAACCCTAACAAAATGTAAAAACTATCTATTTATACTCAGAACAGTCCCTAATTATCAGGAGTGTGATTTGATCACTACAATCAAAGCTTTGCGTCAAAAAATTCTTATGTAAGACTGAGCATGCATCCCTTTGTCAGACGCGAGCTCAGATCAGCATGGGTCTGCAGTGAAATTTGCTCGCAGGGGTACGACAGGCTGACGATTCATTCCCCACGGTCGGGCCTTCTATTCCTTCCATTTATGGGGTGAGTCGAGGTTTCAACCACCAACCTACCTTCCATTAATTGTTTTTCCTTGGAGATTGAATGAGACTTAATTCTCAAGCGGCCACTTACTTCACTCAGATAGGATGCCATATAAACATGAAATTGTGGGGCCGCTCAGAGGTGGTTTGGGTTCAGACTGCTTTTGGGCCCGCAATCCATCACATTTCTCCACATAGTGTTTTCTACATACCATGGTTTCTATTGCGGGACCTCTCAAGAAAAATATCGCCAGAGCATGTTGCGTCCGCACAATAGACTGTGGCCACTGGCTTAGTCATGATCCGAGATCTAGGCACACCAGCTATATTTTGCACCACCGCCAAGATTACTCGCCCACCACTTTAGAATTTGCCAAAAGTGTTGTTTGGGGTGGGGCGCTACTTTTGGTGTTGAACAATAACACCTTCCAGAGGATGATCTGACGTGGAGGCCAGATGTCACCATGATGATGTGTTGCAGATGGAGAGGTAACATGTGTCACTTGAAAACATGATGGAGGCGTGTCTGAGAATACTTGAAAAGAGTGCCATGTGTCAAATCCATAAGGGTGTCACTTGTCTGTGCTGATAGCCAACATGCATTTGTCTCTCCAAGGCTCATGGGATAGCTCCTATTTACTTGCTATGCTTTTCCTTGGAGCTATAGATCTGATGAAACGTGGCTCTTTGAATTGGATGGTCGATATCCACTTTGGGTTTCCGAGCTCCAGGAGAATCAAAACTTAAACCTGGGCTTCCAAGTGATTTTACGTAGAGTCATGGATATGATGATGCGTCTCTTCTTGAATGGATGACCCAGATCCACTTCAGGTCTTCAGGCTCGGGGAAAATCAAATCTCAAACTTATTTTTCCTTCTGTGTTTTCACTCAGAGCTATGGATATAAAGACACATGGCTATTGTTGATCAACAACTCAGATTCACTTCGAGCCTTTAGCCACTTCGACACTTTGGGATTTCGAGACCTTGGGGAGGAACTACCACTAAGATCAATGACTCTCTATTGATTTTGAGATCAATGGTCCATGATTCCTTTGAGATTTCGGGCTTCGGTTCTCTGGAATTTTTATGCACTTCTCACTTTGAAACCCCCGAAGCTCATTTCTCCGAGCACTTGGATCGGATTCCACCTATCCCCCTTGATATCAATGACTCATGCTCACTCTGAGCCTCCAGTATTTGGACCTTCTTCTCTGGCACTATACTTGGCACGACTTTCAACTTACGAATTTCCATGACTTGCTGATTTGAATTGCTTCTGGAATCTCCCCTGCTGAAAGATTAAAATTGTCTGCTACTTTTAAGCCTGAAATGGGATTCTTTGTGTGTCACCCTTTGTGTCCATGGTTGCGGGTTGCATGATCAATAATCTGGATGACTGGTCGTGGGCTGGGAAAACAGGGAGACCCATGACTGAAAAAGGAGACGAGTGTTCATCCTTTGGGGAAAACAGAGGGTTTTGGGGACGAGACTCATTTCAGGTAAGACATTAAGGGAAACCCCGGTGCACAAATGAACAAGGGTACACAGAAGATGACTTTACATGCTGAAAGGGGAAAAAATTCAAGACTCGGCCTGTGAAAAGGATACAGACAGGGAAAAACTACAAACTTAGGTAGAAACCACAAACCCATAGGACTCTGACAAGTTCATGTGATAACATGTGGCTCCACAAGAGATAACATGCTCCTTGCGAGCTACCAAGAACAAGTAGTTCAAGTGCCTTAGCTGTTGGGTTATGGATTCGAGCTCAAAACATTTTTCCGAAGGCTAACATGTATACTATTCTATTTATAAAAAAGTAAAACAAACACACATGCTCCAGAAAGAGATTATTTATGTACAATCCTAGGATAACTGATCTTTACACAGTGCTAGGTGAAATCAAACTTCCACCATAGCCATTCAAGTAAATTCCTAATCGGAAGCCCTTTTATTCTGTTGGTGGTTGATAATAGAGAACTCAACCATGACAATAGAACGGTTACATTCTTCATCTTTCCTCCTAATGATGAGGCCAGGATAAACATGGGTAGATTCAAAACATGAAGGAAATACAACTTCATGTATTCCTTCACAGGCTCATAGGACAAGCGGAAGAATCTAGAAAATTCATAACAGGAAACCTTCTTTTCTACACAACTGCTCATGCATTGTTGGATGTATCTGGAAAGCGCAGGTGCGAGAGAGGCTAATGCAAGTTGACTTCTCTTGGGCAATGGTTTCTCACTGAAAGGCTCTGGAAACGAGATAAACTGCCCCTTCTGTTGCTACTCTGGTTCTTCTTGTTCTTCTTCTTGGCTCTCCCAAGGGTCAGATTCATAATCATCATAAACATGACCCATGGGAAAGCTCTGATCTTCATCATGCTTCTCAGGATGGTTGATTTCCTCACAATTCTTTTCCTTAACGAATAGAGGATAAGGATCTACTATATTCTCTTGGAAATCCTGCATATCCAGCTCAAAATTTGATTTGTAGTTGTCATATACAGGTTGATTTCTCCTCTGGTCAGCAAACTACGATGTGGGGCTCTGTTGCTCTTAATGCGAATAATCATCAAATCTAGGGACCACAGGAAACTCAAGAGAATAATGCAAGGCCTCTAGAGCTATGAAATCTTCATTATCATTCTCAGTAGGGTTGCCAAGAACATCTTCTTCAAGGACTAGAAAATCCTCTATGCTTCCTTCAGATTCTAACCTTGCTAGTTGAGAAGTGAGAGATTTTACTAGTTTCATTACTTCGCCCAAAGAATATTCATCTTCCTCATGGTCCTCATCCTCACAACCATCATTAGACACAACCATATCTTGATGATGTCCTTCACATTCCTCACAACAATTATGACAGATTAACTCAGAGGAATAATACCTTTGACAATGCTTATTAAAGGCTTCATAAAACTGTTCCAAGGAGGATATGGTAGCATGGGGAAAGGATCAATACCACTGATAGGCATCCCCATCCAATGAGAACATGAACATATTCATTAAAACATCCTCATGATGTATCTCCCACTGATTCATGAGTTCATGAAACTCATAGATATGCCAAGCAGGGTTGCCCTCTTTCCGCTCTCTAAATATGGGCAAATAATCGCCCCATTCATCCATAGTAGGGACTGTTAGCACTTTGTAAAAATTTTCCGTATGAAAAGACAAATGACAGAGGTAACTATTTCAACCATCTTTTGAGCCGAGGCACTAGCCTGTTCAACTCAGAGAGGGATCTCTCGTGTCACTTGATATATCTGTGGCAATCGGTGGCTAGTTTTGGTTTTTTTGGGGGGTTTTTACAAAGTTGATGGCCAATAAGAGGAGGGACATTGAGGGATATGGAGTCAAAATTTTGAAATTGAATGAAACATTGACTAGCCTATAGAAATTTCCATAGGATAAAGGTTAAATGAGGCAATGAATCTGAGTTATAACTTGAATTTAATTAGAGTTGTAACAGGAAAGAGAAACATATAACTACATCAGAGCATTATAGGAATGAATTGTGAATTAGCTAAGAAGAAACATACACAATTTAAATTTATTAAACCAAGAGCATCAAATGATGAATTCTGGGCCTCTAACTCTCCAATTTAAACAGAATACAGTGTAAATGGAATTAAGGAAACACATGAAATACATACAATGAGGGAAGACAAAACTCATATCACCACCATTATAATCTTTTCATAGAGACTTCAAAGCTATTGCATATGTATTCAATTCAACCCCAGAAAATTACCAAAATCTTCCTGCATAGAGGGCAGGCTCCTCTTTTTTCCATGCTTTGCATATCCTTGAGATGATACATATATAGGGGAATTACTTGTGGAATTAAAAACATTTAGACTTCCCCATAATTCTAAAAATAGAGATAATTTACAAAAAAGAGTGTTTTATAATAGCAGTTACCCTATTTTAAAGGGACCATTAGGAATAGGTCTGTCATATTTGGGGCCCCTTTCTTCGATTGCCATCTGTCCAAAATTTGTTGGAATGTACTTAATCCTACCTAAGAATTCATTTTAGCTTGGGAATTTCCTCTTTCAAAGTGCTCAACCAAGCGATTTTATTTTCTCCGGCGCTCTCCATCATCTTGACTCTAATTTTGTTTCTCTGTCGTTTTCTCCGCTTCTTCTTCGCTGTCTGCTTGTAGATTTCATCCACATGTTCATTGATGACTAGGTCCCTCATAACATGGTTTAATATGACCCCCGACTTTGATTTAGTTGCGGGCTCTGTATGAAATTTGGTTTCTAATATCTGCGCAACCCACCTTTCTTTCTCACTTATTGGTAAGTTTGACACATTAGTTGAGAACCCCGTTGTACTGGAAATTATTCGATCGATGTTATCCATATCTTCCAACCTTGCAGAGGCCATGATTTTGTCTCCCTTAATTCTATAGACCTCAAGAAATCGATCCAGCTCGATATTAATCCACTTATGCATTGGACAATGATTTCCCAGAGTAGGATAAAGCTACCCATATCTGAAGATCAGTAGTCCTTGAATCCTAATCATGAATTAATGGCATGGTACATTGGTTTTCCATGCTTCATCAATATACTTCGAATGATGAAATTTTGATTTAGTTATATGATGATGTTCGATTGACATGTCGGATGGGAAGTACCTGCACCAACGACATGAGGTGATTTGAGTAACCATCACCTCCCCCCACGATTTGTTGATTTGACACATTAAACCATGCGACATCGGGGTTGTTGAGAAAACGGTTTCAGGAAAACTTCTTTTCGCCCCATTGCACTTCTAAGGGAACCATGCATCCACTATTAAAACCACAATGGTTTTCCCTAGTCTTCCCTCACATAATTAAGTTCCGCGCTAGTTCACTGCCCAATATGGGCCTCAACCGTCGATTTGGGTCGCTTCAAGATCAACGGTTCGTAAGACGCCTTCCTTCACTCTTCCACCATATTTGTCCATATTACCTCCATATATGACCCGAATCTCCAAATAACTCCATGTCTCTACACTGACTTAGTCACCTGCTAAATTTAAACTCATATTTGAAGCATGATCGTCATGGTGATAATAGGGACAACACTAGGAAAAGAAGAAACAACAGAAAAATCAAAAGGGGAAAACCTCTGAGCCATAAGTTTTTCCATTTCGAATCAGTGGAGTCGTCAATCGATTCTTTAATCATGGAGTCACTAGGTGAAATATATGCAACATGAGTGTGTCTGGTGTTTTTTCACCATCAAAGACCAAATCTGATCGTTGTGTTCTCCTAGGGGACTACCATGTGTAGCCAGAAGCAGTCACAATGAAACAACGGAGCCAAGACAGTGGATTCTCCACAGTGGAGTCGCCAGGTGCAAGTGCAATCTTCAAAGGTTCTGATTTCTGATGCACCTTCAGAATCACAAGTGTGTTGTCATTCTACCTAGGGAAAATCTTCAATTCATCCCCGACAGCAGCACCATGAATGTTAGCACTGAGAGTCACCCTGATATTGTGGGAGGATAAGCCCAATACACATCAGATTTTTTGGTGGATGTTTGGTTTATATGAGTGGAGGTCAATGGAAAAAACTCAATATATGAATGATGTTCAACACAGAACTAGACAAGAAATGTATAGGGAAATGAGGGCCACAACTAACTTTAGTCAGTGAATTGAGTTTAAGTTTGAGAAGAGGGAAGAATTAGTGAGAAAGGTGGACAAGAATGCTATGGGCATCATGCCTTCAAGCAGCTTGGAGAAAAAAACTCAGACTCAAGATCACTCTTAAGATCAAGTTTCAAACACAAAAATATGTCCAAACAACACAGTCACAATAGCACAATGATCAAACCTACATCACCATGCATCTACAACAAATCGACTAGATCCTCCATGCCCGAGCCATTCATTGTAAGAGGGAAAATGATCTCAATGAATCTGACTAAAAGTGGTCACGATACCGTTGCAATCAAACCTACATTACAAAAACATAACAACCCTCGACTGGATCCTCCACGACCAAGTATTTTAGCACAATTGTTACAAAGATATGAAAAGAGGATTACTTCTATTAATCTAAAATTCTCTAATATTATACATAACCAGAGAACAGTTTTGGCATCGAAACATGACAAAATAGGGTGCTCTGCTCAACTAGTTGACAAGCCTAACAAAATGTAAAAATTATCTATTTATACTTAGAACAGTCGTTGATTATCAGGAGTGTGATCTAATGACTACAATCAAAGCATTGCATCGGCAATTTCTTCTGTCAGACTGAACATGCATCCCTCTGTCAAACGCAAGCTCAGATCAACATGGGTCTATAGGGAAATATGCACGAAGGGGTACCACGGGCTAATGGTTCAGTCCCCACAGTTATGCCTTCCATGCCTACCATTTATGGGGTGAGCAGAGGTTTCAACCATCAACCTACCTTCCATTAATTTCTTTTGCTTGGATATTGAAAGAGACTTAATGGTCACGGGTGTGGCCACTTTCTCCTCTCGGAAAGGATGCCATACAAACATGAAATTATGGTGTCTTTCACAGGTGGTTTGGGTTCAGACTTATTTTGGGCCCGCAATCCATCACATTAGGCCACGTAGTATTTTCTCCATACCATTGTTTACATTGCGGGACCGCTAAAGAAAAATATCGCCCGAGCATGTTGCATCCTCGCAATAGACTATGGTCAATGATCTAGTCACAATATGAGATATGGACACACCTAATAGATTTGGCACCACCGCCAAGCTTACTCACCCACCACTTTAGTATTTTACACAAGTGTGCTTTGGGGTGGGGCGCTACTTTTGGCGCTAAAAATAACACCTCCCAGAGGATGATCTGATGTGGAGGACAGATGTCACCATGATGATGTGTTGCAGATGCAGAGGTAAGATGTGTCACTTGAAAACAGGTTGGAGGCATGTATGAGAATAGTTGAAAAGAGTGCCACGTGTCAAAAACATAAGGGTGTCACCTGTCTGTACTGATAACCGACATGCATTTGGCTCTCCAGGGCTCAGGGGCTAGCTCATGTCTACATGATGTGATTTTACCAAGAGCTATGGATTTGGTGACATGTGGCTCTTTGAATTGGACGACCGAGATCCACTTCAGGTCTCCAGACTTCGAGAGAATAAAAAATCAAACCTGGGATTCCAAGTTCTTTTACCTGGAGCCATGGATCTAATGACGCATGTCTTCTTGAATGGATGGCCGAGATCCACTCCGGGTCTCTGGGCTCCGGGAAAATCAAATCTCAAACTTATTTTTCCTTCTTTATTTTCACCCGGAGCTATGGATTTGACAAGACGTGGCTATTGTTGATCAACGAATCAGATTCACTTCGGGCCTTTGACCACTTCAAAACTTCGGGCACTTCGGGATTTTGTGACCTTGGGGAGGCACTGTCGCTAAGATAAATGACTGCCTGTTGATTTTTATATCAATGATGCAGTATTGCTTCAGGATTTCGATCTTCGTCTCTCTGGAAGTTTTATGCTCTTGTCACTTTGAAACTCCCAAAGCTCATTTCTCTGAACACTTGCATCAGATGCCACCTGTTCCCCTCAAGATCAATGACTCATGCTCACTCCAACCCTCCAATATTTGGACCTTCTGTTATGGCTCTATACTTCACGTAACTTTGAACTTCTAAATGTCCATGAGCCACTGTTTCACACTACTCCTGGAATCTCCCCCGCTGAAAGATTAAAATTGTCCACTTATTTTAAGCCCGAAATGGGTTGCTTTGTATATCACCCTTTGTGTCCATGGTTGTGTCTTGCACAATCAAGAATCAGGACGATTGGCTATGGTTTGGGAAAATAGGGAGACTCATGATTGAAAAAAGAGACGAGTATTCATCCTTTGGGGAAAACATAGGGGTTTGAGGACAAGACTCCTTTCGGGTAGGAAATTAAGGGAAACCAGGGTGCGCAAATGAACAAAGGCACACAGAAGATGACTTTACATGTCAAAAGGGGAAAAAATTCAAGACTTAGCCTGCGAAAAGGACAGAGACAGGGAAAAACTGCAGACCTAGGTAGAAACCACAAACCCATAGGACTCTGAAAAGTTCATGTGATAACAGGTTGTGAAGGGCTGAGAGGGAAGGAGAGCTTGTTGGTTGGAACTGCTGATAGAAATATAAATTATGAAGATCTTCATACATGTTTTGGGTCGGAATGCCTATGCATACATGTTTTAGGCTAGAGTTCCTATGTATATAAGATTGGGCTGGATTGCCTATGTGAGTTAAGGCCAGAGGGGCTAGAATTGTAATGTTAATAGCATTGGAATGGTGTTATGCATTGAGGAAAGTTCCAAAATAAGGGGAGGGGGATGTAACATCTCATTTCTAATGCTTATAAACTATAATGTATTATGTAAATATGACTTAGGTTGGTGAGCCGGTAAAGTTGAAAAGGGGCCAAAGTGACTAGGAAATGTAACACTTCCTATACATTAATAAAATACACCACTGGTTGCAAGACTGACAAGAACAAAAGAGATAGGGGGATATGATTCCATGAGAGAGGGGGATTGAGGGGATAAGTCTTGTTATTATTACTTTATTTACCCATAATTGATTTTGTGGAGAAGAGGGTGTTACATGAGCTTCTTGGAAGGGAGGCCATGTGGCTCTTGTCTTCATGTAATTATTTAAACATCCCTTGGGGGATGTTTTGGGGTCGTTCTTCCCTTAGTTTGTCTGCTTCTTAGTGGATCATTCATTCTTATTCCTCTTCACTCACTACTACTAGTTCATTTTCTCTTGGGCTGAGCATGGAAATGAACGGTAGGAAGAGGAGAGCCATCGTTGAATGACTATAATGATTTACTGATCATTCCCAGAGGGAATGGATGCCTGTGTGCATGAACTTGATGTCAATTTGGATGGAACTATCCACATATGAGAGTCCTTGGAATTTCTAGTAGGGATATTTCCTGACCAGTAGCATTGGAACCCTGAAGAGAAATGGAATAGCCTTAGGTACTGCATGGAAGCGAAAGGTGTTCATTTCTTGGGGTTGTGGAGGCTGAGGGGGAAAGAGAGATGGAAATTCAGATTGTTGTGATGTTGGGAAACCTAAGAGCTACTTAGCCAACTATTATTTATTTAGACTTGGCCTAGGACCTGTCCTTGTGGATTCATAGCCCTAGCTTGGGGGTGACCTAATGTTGATAGTAAATGAGCAACAACATCTGTGTTTGGGAGGAACATCCTTGGTTTGCAACCAGTTGGTGAACATTTACTTGCAAAGATAAGTGTTCTCTGTGTTTTTTGTTTAATGTATTCTGGTGTGTATTTTAATCACCGTTTAACTAAATCTTAGATTGTGCATGCTTGCTGGATATTTCTATGCATGTCGTTATATCTTGTATATTATGCGTTCTTATTAATGAAATAAGGTATCGGTAATAATACAGAGTCCAAGGGTGGGCTTGTAGGTAGCATGCCCCGATCTGTGGGTGGATGGGTATGTTACAATATGTATATTGTATTGTAAACAATGTTTCGCTATGAATGGATATAGAATATGTTGGTATTCTCGGTTTGGGTTTCCAGCGGAAAATTATTTGTGTATTGTCTGTATTTGTCATTGTATATTTTATTTTCTTTTACTGAAAATATGTTTGTAGCAAATATTGTACAATGTTAAATTCTACATCTAGTATCATAGATTTGTTGGCTTCGGTGAGACACCAATTTGGTAAAGGGTTTGGCTCGGGATTGTGATAAGCCTTGTTACAGTGGGAGATCTGTTGTGTTGATTTTTCGGGTGAAAAGAAATGGCGAGCAGTTCAAAAATGGATATTGAGAATTTTAATCGGAAACGTTTTGAGTTGTGGAAAATTTGTTGGTGGACAAAAATCAGTGGATCATAGTGGATCCATGTACTGCACCTACAAGAACTTCAACAAATGATTGGAAAAGGTTGCACTGGAAGGTGAAGATCACAAGCCGACTGTGTCTCTCAGATTCAATATTACTGAATGTGTCAGAGGAAGATACATCCAAATATTTATGGGATAAGTTGGGGAAGTTGTATCAGTCAAAGTCCCTAGTAGATAAATTATTCTTGAGAAAGAAGTTGTATAACCTGAGGATGAGAGATGGAGACTTGATGGTAGAGCATTTGAATGCCTTCAATATTGTGGTAAGTTAGTTAGTATCTGTTGAGATTAAAATTTCAAATGAAGATAAGTGTATCGGTTTACTTTTCTCTTTACCAGACTCGTGGGATAATCTGGTTGTGGCCATAGGTATTAATACAAATTTCTTGAAGTTTGATGAAGTGGTCTCATCCTTTTTGTTGGAGGAGATGAGACAAAAGAACATGGAAGGACATAGTGCGCTGCATTATTTGCAAGAGGGCATTCCCAGGAAAGAAATAGATCTAAGTCCTCAAGTGGGAGATCTAAGTCTAAGAGTATATTTAAATCTCCCAGAAAGTTTGTATAGGTATGTTGGAGATGTGGAAAATAAGGGAACTACAAGAAGCAGTGTATATTCAAAATTGAGAAAAAGAAGGCATGTGAAGAAGTTCCTTCTACATAATAAAAGACCTCCAAGGAAGAAGGAGGGACTGTGTACTTGGCTTCTTCAAGCACACATGCAAATCATGAGGCTTGGTTGGTTGAAATAGGTGCATCCTTTGATATGAATCCCCAAAAGGAGTGGTTATGTGAATATGAAAGGTATGATGGAGGTAATGTTTTCCTAGGTGATAATTCGACAACCAAAATCATAGAATGAGGAAAAGTCAAGTTGAGGCTCATAGATGGAAGGATTATAGCACTACCTGGTGTTTTGCACATCCCGGGTTTGGACATAAATTTGATTTATGTAAGAAAAATGGGCGATCCAGGGGTAAAAACAATATTTGAAAAGGAAACTTGTAGGATTGTTTGAGGAGCAATGGTGTTGTTCAAAGGAGTTCAGTTTGGAACACTGTATAATTTGCAAGGAAGAACTATTAGTGATGGGTGTAATAGTTCCATTTTTCATGATATTGGAGTTGAAGAAGAAAGAAATCCTACAGTCTCTGGAGAAAAGGTGTTTCTATGGAATCAAATACTACGGCATACCAGAGTGAAGGGTCTTCGACTAATACATAGTAAAGGTATGGTTGAATATATGTCTAACTTCTCTCTGGATTTTTATTTTTGTAAACATTGTGTATATGAGAAACAGAATTGGGTAATATTCCCCTCTGGTGCAACAAGGGAAGAATAAATTTTATAGATAGTTCACAATGATTTGTTTGGACCTGTGTCGGTTCCATCATTGGGGGAAAATGTGTAATATGTCTCATTTATAGATGAATTCTTGAGGAATAATTGGATATATTTCCTCAGGAAGAAGTCACAATTTTTTGACAGGTTTAAAGAGTTTAAGGCTCTTGTTGAGAATTAAACAGAGAAAATAATTAAGGCGTTGAGGACATATAATGGCGGGGAGTTATGCGAGAATGAATTTGAAGAATGATGTAAGAAGTGCAGTATAGCAAGAAAAAAGACTACTCCATATACACCTCAAAAAAATGGAGTTGCAGAAACACTGAACAAGACGCTGATGGAAAAATCATGATGCATGCTCAGTGGTGTCAGGTTAGAGAAATAATTTTTGGTAGAGGTGGTGGGTACTACATGTTTCCTGGTCAACAAATCAACCTCATCAGTGTTATATGAAAAGACTCCACAAGAGGTATGGACTGATAAGAAACATTATCTCACACATTTCAAGGTATTTGGCTGTGAGGCCTATGTTCATTTTCGAAAGGAAAACATGAGTAAGATAGATAAGAAGGATGAAAAGTGTATCTTTATTGGGTATAAATATGGTCTCAAAGGTTCTAAGCTTTGGAACCCAGAAACTACAAATATTATGTATATCCAAGATGTGGTATTTAGAGAAATAAAGGATGTTGTTAAAAAGGAAATCCTTCCAAGTAAGGAAGAACCAAAGAAAATAGAGTTTGATTTAAAGGATGATGAACCAAACTCTACAAAATAACATGAATCAGAAAAAGAAGATTTTCATACTCCAGTATTAGGGAGATTGGTTTGAGAAAGAAGGCTACCAGAAAGGTATACTCCATCTCATTTCCATTCAAATTTTTCTTTGTCTATTATCGATGATGATCCTAGAAATGTTAACGAGGTAGTGGATTCAGAGGATGGAAAACTATGGGAAAAGGCCATGGATGAAGAAATGGCAACCTTGGATAAGAATGAGGCCTGGGATCTAGTGGAGTTTCCGACTGGAAGAAATCCCATTAGCAACATATGGGTATTTAAAAATAATATGAATGGAGAAGCAAAAGTGGATAAACACAAATCTCGGTTAGTAGCAAAGTGTTATTCCCAGGTTGAGGATATTGATTTTGGTGAGACTTTTTCTCTTGTTTCCAAGTTAACTTCTATAATATTTATGTTATTTGTTTCTCTTGCATTTGATTTTGATGTAGAATAGATGGATGTGAAGACAACATTCCTACATTGGGATCTAGAAGAAGAAATCTATATGAAGCATCCAAAGGATTTGTTGTGAAGGGAAAGAAGGATATGGTATGCAAGATGAAAAATTCCATGTATGGTTAAAAAAATCACCAAGGACGTCGTATCAAAAATTTAATACTTATATGTTGGGACTTGGCTTCACAAGAAGAAAAGAGGATCACTGTGTGTATTTTAAATTAAGTGGTGATCATTTGATTTATTTGGTCTTGTATGCGGATGACGTGTTACTGATAGGAAACAAGAAAGAGATTATCCAGGATGTGAAAACTTAGTTGTCCTATAAATTTGACATGAAGGATCTCGATGCTTCAAATTTCATTTTGGGCATGGAAAATAAAAGAGATTGGAAAAAGACGAAATTCTAGTTAAATCAAAGAAAATATGTCCAAACAATATTGTAGAGGTTTAATATACAGGAATGTAAACTGGTCAAGGTCTATATTCCTATTGATGTAAAGTTATCTTCGGATCAATGTCCCGAGACACGTGAAGAGGAGGAGGACATGTCTCGTGTTCCATATGCGAGTGTAGTTGGTAGTTTGATGTATGCAATGGTTGGTACTTGTTAGGGTCCTAACCCGCACATAGGTAGACCAATATATTTAGATGTAATAAAGGTCAATATTAATAAGGCCTTTCAATAAAATAGAATAAGGTGGATGTAAGAAGACCCAATAGAATCTTTCGTTTCTAGAAGGATCTTCCTCTAGATAATTCTTTTAATATACATATTTAGTATAAATAGGAGTCGAGGGTATGAGAACCCTAGCTTGGATAATATTGTAATAGAGAATTGCTCAACTGGAGGTTGCCCCCTTGAAGAGGCCTATGAACATTCCTTACAGAATCAAAGTGTTATTTTTGTTGTTGTTCTTATATCATTTCAGTGCTATTGTGGTGATTGTTCTGATTATATTTTTGTTATTCTGCCATTAATATCATTTTATTTTTGTGCTGCATACTTTTTATATCTGGTATATTACAAGTGGTATCAGAGCACTTTCCTCGGCAGAAAGTGTGGGTTAAATTCTTTTTTTAGGGTAGTAGAGACGTATTCCAATGTCTTTAAGCCACATAGATCTGTTGTTACATGCATAAACCCGCGGTTGAGGGATTCATACATGCAGGAAATACAAGTGGTTCTTAAGTGCACATCTGTTGGCCACCCTTGTAACCCCTGTTGGTACCCCTTCGAGTGGTAGCGCATCAGATAACACCTATGTATGGATTGGCCTAGATTACCTGAAGCCCTCTTTAGATAAACCAATTGGCCGCCTGACTGCTATAGTGTCACCAAGAACAACACTCGAGAAGATACTCTCTAGTTCTTGGGTAGTTGGGTAGTACAGCTAGGGGTACAGTCTATCCTCCTTAGTTAGTGCCCTGTGATATTGGGTTGAGTACTAATGTTGGACCCCGCACGTATATCAAAGAGATATAGCATAGGGCAAACCCTTGTCTGTAGAACCCTTGAATACCTAACCCTTGGGGACAGAAACATAAACAAATTAAAATAGATAATATCTATTGCCACGCAATTGTGTTCGGGTTGCCAAATCACTACACATTTCTTCCTGGTTAAGCATTTGGGCATTTCATCATTGTAGTATTCTTAAGACCAGAGTATAACTTCGCAGGTGTAAAAAAACAAAAGTCTAGAAAAAATTTCACCATTATTTGAGACATATTCCTTTGGATTCATCTTTTCTCCCTTATCACATTCATCCATATCATTTTTAGGGTCCTAACCCGCACATAGGTAGAACAATATATTTAGATGTAATAAAGGTCAATATTAATAAGCCCGTTCAATAAAATAGAATAAGGCGGATGTAAGAAGACCTAATAGAAGCTTCCGATTCTAGAAGGATCTTCCTCTAGATGCTTCTTTTAATAGACATATTTAGTATAAATAGGAGTCGAGGGTATGAGAACCCTATCTTGGATAATAGTGTAATAGAGTGTTTCTCAACTGGAGGTTTCCCCCTCGAAGAGGCCTATGAACATTGCTTTCAGAATCAAAATGTTATTTTTGTTGTTGTTCTTATATCATTTCAGTGCTATTGTGGTGATTGTTTTAGTTATATTGTTGTTATTGTACCATTACTAGCATTTTATTTATGTTCTGCAAACTTTTTATATCTAGTATATTATAGTACTAGACCAGACATTGCACATGAAGTGGGAGTTTTCAGCAGGTATATTTCAAAACCAGGGAAGGAGCATTGAAAAACAATAAAAAGGGTTTTCAAGTATTTGTGTGACATTGTTAGCTATGGATTGTGCTACCAAGGAAGACCAGGATTGGATAGAGTGTTGGAGATAGATGGCCTTGTGGATGCACACTGGGCTGGATATCTAGATCATAGGAGATCTACAAGAGGATATGTGTTTAACCTATTTTGAGGAGCAATTAGTTGGATGAGAAAAAGACATGTTATAGTGGCACTTTCAACCACAAAAGTTGAATACATGGCATCGAATCATGCAAGTAAAGAAGCAATATGGTTAAAAATATTGTGTCCAAGTATTGGGTTGGTACAACACGCTTTAAGGATAGATTTTGACAGTCAGAGTGCAATTTTTCGAGAGAAGAACCCGACTTATCATTCAAAGAAAAAGAATATTGATATTCAATATCACTTTGTGAGAGACATGGTTGAAGAAAAGAAAGTGTTGCTCATGAAGGTGGACACTTTGAAGAATGTTGTAGAATCATTAACAAAATCTGTGACACTGAGAATTTCTCTTGGTGTAGAGGGTCCATGGGCATTGCTTCCCTAGATTGTTGACTATGTAACCCTGTATCCCCATATATGCAAAGAAAAAAACAAGTGGGAGAATGTTGGGTATGTGTTATATTCTTTGCACTACTAGATTTAGCGTCACATTTTTTCCTCGAGAAACATGTGACATTTTTTTCTCATTTTTTCTGTCACCTCAGTGTTCGTTTCCATTATTGGGCGGTTTTTCAGCACATGGTTTTTGCTTATGGTTTTATATTTTCGGTTAAGGAATTAGGGTTGTTGACTAGTCCAGTCACTAGATTAGGGTTTTGGATGTCATTGGCTCCTATATGTATATTGTATTGTAAAAAATGTATTACTATGAATGAATATAGAATATGTTGGTTTTCTTGGGTAGGATTTCTAGGGGAAAAATCTCTATGTAATGTGTGTATTTTCCATTTTATCTTTTATGTTCTTTTACTAAAAACTGGTTTGCAGTGAATATTGTAGAAGGCTAAAATCTACACAGTCTCCTCTAGGATCCCTCCAGTGTCCAATTATGGTTGACAATGATGATGAATAGCTTTAGGTAAAGGGCGGTCAACCCCAGGAAGAGACAATTCACCAAGCTAAGAAGGAAGCAAGGAGCCGCATATAATATTGTGATATAATAAATGTTTATTTTCCTTTTAACTAAAAAAGATAAGTATCCTTATAACATTAACACCACAATACAACACAAATCTTAATTATAATATTATAATACAATCCTGAACTATAGATAAGTATTCTTAGAGTGCTTTCGTTACCTATACATTACATTGACTATTTAAAAAAAAAAAAAACATTTATTTTAGAATGTTTTATATATATAAATAAATAAATATTTATTTTAGACTGTTTTATATTTTATTTAGAATGTTTTATATTAAAAAATAATAATTAGAATATTTTATAATTTAAAAATAATAATAAATTTTAATCAAAATTATTTATATTTAATAAAAATTTATTTATATAATATTAATTAAAAAAAAAATATTTAATTGGTTAAAAACAAATATATTAATTTAATGTTTTAACATTGTTATTATTTTTTTTTTAAATACGAATTTTCTATTCGTATATCAAAATATCAAAAGGTTTTTTAATCACTTATATGTAATTCAATTTATTATTTTGAAATATAATTAGTCTTTAAGTCGAATTTTTAGAAAGTTACGTGCATTAGGTTAGGTTTGAACGAAAGTATTTAATCATAAATTTTTTATTAAAATGTTTTGATTGATGATAAAATAGTGAAAATTATTAGAATTATATTTAGTTTTATAAATTTATTAATGTTCTATCATTATTGTTGGAGTTACAAGAGAGAAATATTAATGTTTTAAATGTTAGGAGAGAAAACTGAACCTTAGTGAAGATGACAGCATATCCTTTTCATGTTGTTCATAAGTAGTTTTGTTTTAAATAGTTTCACGTTATAATTACCAAAAAATCATAATAATAATTTATAATTTTTTTATAATTTTTTTTTTATTTTAATTTGATAAATTTATAATTTTTAATGCAAATTATTAAATTTAATGTAGAAATGCTATAATATTTAAATCATATATTTTTTAAAAAGACGGAGTGATTCACTTAACATAAGTGCAAGAACTATTATAGATGCAAGTTCAAGTAATGTGCAAGAGAAAACAAATGTTGTTAGAAGTACTTGACAAGAGCTATTATAAATGTAAGTTAAAGTAATGTACAAGAAAAAACAAAACAAATGGTGTTAGAAGTACTTGACGATAACTATTATAAATATATAAGTTCAAGTAATGTACAGGATAAAACAAATATTGTTGGAAGTACTTGAATTCTTGGTAAGGGAATTAACATCACTATTTTTAAGGATTAGGAAATTTATTATTATTTATTAATATTATTTAATTTATATTAATTTTTTATTATATTTATTGTTTATGAAATTTGTATAAATTTAAAAAATATAAATGTATATTTTTACTTGATTATGCTTAAAATAAATATTAACATAAATATGCATTTTCATGCATTAAAATATTAAAAATATTAATATATATATATATATATATATATATATATATATATATATATATATATATACTTTTATTATCAAAATAGATAATAAAAAATAACACACTACTCTAAATTTCAAAAGTTCAATCAACATTTGAAACATTTTCATATTATGGATAAATAAACATTTTCATATAAAAGTGAACAAACATTTTCATATTATGATGATGGTGGTGGCAGATGACAAAATTGAACTTCTTATTTAAATAAAATATATACAAAATCCACACGTATACACATCCTCAATCCATTAAAAAATAAAAAATAAAAAAATATGCATTTATATAAATATTTCTTTAAATTTAAACATAATAGTATCTTTGTTTCAACAACACTATTTTTTTTATAATATATGATAAAAATAATACAATAAGATTTTAATGGGACAGATGACAAATAATTTGTCATAATCAATATGGGCGATCATATTATGTGAAAATCGTATGTCATAAAATTACTAATATTTTTATAATATAAAATAAAAAAATACAATAGATTTTTTTTTTATGTAACATATGATAAATAATTTCTCATAATCAATATGGCGATCATATTATATGGGTGATCATTTGTCATAAAATTACTAATGGTAATTGCCTTTTACGGAATATATATATAAAGGTTATAAAACATGGAGATGAAGGGTTTTCATAGTCTTTAAGGTTTTTATAAGATAATTTATTTTCACATGTGAAGTGCCATGGTGGACTATTCAGATCCCAAATTGGGTCCAACGTTTTTAGATGAGGACGTTTAACTAGTGGATTACTTGTATGATTCACTATCACATGATCAAAATTTCATGAAGGAAACACACCTATTTTCTTTGTATCCATGCTCTACTCATCATGTTAATCATTCTTTGGGCACATGCATAGCCACCATGATGATCATGGATCCGTGTTTCACACTTTCTTTTGACATGTCCCTGTATGGATCAAAGGGAATGAGCTCCTTAATAGAAAGAGTCTCTTGCTCGATATGTGGCTTCTCATGTTGGCATTAATGTGGATCTTAATTTTTCTATCAACCCTCTCAACCCTTATAACCCTCCCTCCTCGGATGGGAGTTTGAGTTCTCAGTTTAGTGTACCAATTTTACATAGCTCTGTACAAGGTGGTGGTTTCATTGGTTCTATTCTTGGTTTTGAATAATTAAGAGGGCCTCTTCCACTTACAAAAT
>JZKD02S1641123.1:69357-91898 GCA_000966675.3 Picea glauca | reverse complement strand
CCTCTTTTATGATAGGAGTCAATATCACTTACACGTTATTTCGATAGAGTCTCTACCATAGATTGAAGTTGACACGGGTATCATGGAAACCACATTCACCACGATTTGGGTTGACAACAAAATCCTAGGGGTTTCGTGGGTCATTTGAGTATAATGGAGTGGTTGAGGTTAGAAATATTTGAAAAGGGTAAGTTAATCATCCTTGGATTCCAAGTGGATGATAACCTTAAAATGAGATTTACATTTGGATGATAACCTTAATATGAGATTTACATTTTTTTTTTATATCCACACTTAAGAATGGTAAGAAGAAATGATGAGTGAGTGAGAATGAAAAGCATAATCAATCGGTGTAACAACATCGTGTATATCTGTGTAATTATTTGTGTCCTCCACTTCTATTCATAAAACTATAAGCTAGAAAGAGTCACGATGAAGGATAAATGGAACTTCTTGGAGAATGTGGTATCCTTTGTAGTTATTTTGACGTTTTTTAAAGATCAAACCAAAGTAAGTCCCTTATTAATGAGATAACTAATATTTGTGTTGAAGATAAAAAATCTAATTACATATTTACCTTGGAGGTTGTGTGTGTGGATGTTTCAATGAGTGTCGTTGTTTGAGACTTTTAACATGTTATGTGAAAGAAAATGGATATACCTAAGGAGTATTAATGTTCACCTTGGAGCCAAACCATAATAGAAATTATAGTGATGTTGAAATGATCACTAAAAGTAAATTTTTATCTTCCAATGTATAAGAGTATTTAAAAAAAAAAAATAATTGTTTGAGGTGATGTTACAAATGGTAACATAGTAGGTTGCAAACACTAGGGCCTTATTGTTGGGTATGTGTTATATTCTTTATACGACTAGATGCAGGGTGTGCTACGTTGTGCTAGGCACATAGGGGGCACTAGTGCTCCCCTTTTGGGGTTGCAGGGGGGAAATAGACCCCTTGCATGGGGGTTCACAAGAAGCACCCCTGATTTTTTTTTCCTCGGAAACACATCTTATTTTTTCTTCTCTTTTCGTGTCACCTCGATTTTCATGTCCATTGTTGGGATATTTTTCGGCACATGGTTTTTATTTCTGGTTAAGGAATTAGGGTTGTTGACTAATCTAGGTCAATGGGTTAGGGTTTTGGATGTCGTTGGCTCCTATATGTATATTGTATTGTAAAGAATGTACGATAATGAATGAATATAGAATATGTTGGTTTTACCAGTTTAGGTTTCCATGGGGAAAATATCTGTGTAATATGTGTATTTTCCATTGTATCTTTTTTGTTCTTTTATTGAAAATATGTTTGCAGTATGATATTGTACAAGGTTAAAATCTACACTTATGGGTTATATATATATATATATGCATTAATAAATCATGTGATCATTGTAGAATTATTTAAAAGAGGATCTTAACATAAAATATGTTATGCACTTATCAAAAACAAAAATAGACAACACGGTTCATGGAAATGGGAAAACAACACCAAGTGGACCTAATATGTATGTAGATTTGAACAGTGAACAACCTCAAAACAACTCATTAGAGTTACCTGAAACCATGAGAAGTATAAATGACAAATTGCAGAGTATTAAAGCAGACAATCAAACATTGTTGAAAGCAAGTAAAGAGAAAGAGGAACTAAATGAAATCTTACTCAAGAATATGACTGAGATGAAACATAATAAGAATGTAGGACAAACCTCTAGTAATGCCAAGAAGGAAGTCTCTAATGATGAATCTCATAAATGAAGAGAACACCCAATGTTTAGTGATAAAGTAGCATCGATGACTAAGAAAAATAGAAATAACAGTTCTAAATACAATACCTTGCAAAAGAAACCACCTAAAAAAAAGAATAGAAAATGGTATAGCAGTGAATTGATTGGCAGATTTAAGAAAATCATACAGCCCAGTTTTTATGGTGAGATTGAAGACACACTAAATTGTCTACAAATAAGACATGTTAAAGTGTGTTATACCCAGTTTAAAAAAGGTCTCAAAATACGAAAACATGGCAATATAAGAACATAAATAACAGGAAGCAATTTAAGTACCCACATCATGCATCTCACGGTGCACAAGTTAAAAAACAAATGTTTAGTGGACAAAAATAACGTGTATCAACTCAGAATAATAGTCAACCAATTGATTCAGTAAATAAACCAGTCAAACCACCATTGCAATGTTGGGGTTACAAGGAACCTCACCTATGTAGATATTTTCATTTAAATAAGAACATACACTTGACAGTGCATAATGTTCAAGAGGAAGTGACAGTTAATGACATGGCATAGTGCAATAAAAAAATCAATGTGGCTTTGGATAACTGACATGTTGATCATCAGTCTTCCATGATATAAATTGAAGATATGATTAATAAAAAATATGTGTCTATTTTAATTGACCCCGATGCAATTTTAAGTTATGTTTGCGGTAAAACATAATAAGTCTTGTTTAGTATAACTAGCCATTGATACAAAACAAAAGGTAGTTGAACTAGTTAAAGGTTGTATGACAACGATGGATGTAATGGAAAAAAGGGTGGATTTGAATATGTTACCTTTGGGATCCTATGACTTACTCATAGGCATGGATTTTATTGAAAATAATGTGGTTATAGTAAATTGTAAAAACAAAAGTTTTGATTTCTTAGATGAATTGCGACATAATAGAACCATTAAGGGGATACCTCATGGTGTATCAATAAGGCCCATTTCTTCTTTGCAATTGAAACAAAATTCTAGAAAGGGTTGTGAAATATATGATGTACATATAAATAAAAGTCTAGACAAAGTGGTTGACCATTTTTTGACTGATGATCCTATATTAAGTAAGTTTCGGGACGTGTTTCTAGAAGAAATTCTAGGACTCCCTCCTAGAAGGGATATACATTTTACAATAGATTTGGTACCATGACCAACAACAGTTTCTAAAGTGCCATATAGGATGAGTATTCTTGAACTTACTGAACTAAAAATTCAACTTCAAGAGATGTTGGATAAGTAATATATTATACCAAGTGTGTCTCCATGGGGTGCACCAATATTATTCGTGAAAAATAAGAATGGAACTTTTAGGTTGTGCATTGATTATCGACAACTGAAAAAAATGACAATAAAAAATAACTACCCTTTACCCCGTGTTGATGACCTCTTTGACCATGTTGGAGAGGATAAAATCTTCTCTAATATAAATCTAAGGTCAGATTATCATCAGATCAGGATAAACTATGAAGACATTCATAAAATTTCTTTTAGAACCAGGTATGGACACTATGAATTCATAGTGGTACCCTTTGGTTTAACAAATTCTCCTGTGACTTGTATGTGTCTTATGAATAGTGTGATAAGAAAAAAATTTGATATGCGTGTGATAATGTTTATAGAAAATATATTGATTTATTCCAAAACAAGGGAAGAACATGAAGAACATCTAGATTTGGTTCCGCAAACCTTAAGGGAACATCATTTGTATGTAAAATATAGTAAGTGTGAATTTTACCAAAGTAAGGTGCAGTACTTAGGACATGTGATTTCATGAGAAGGAATTTATGTTGAACCTAAGAAGGTCAAAGCCATCTTAGATTGGCCATTTTTGAAATATGTTTAAGATATCCTACCTTTTATGGGAATTACATGTTATTATATGAGATTCATTAAGGGATTATATAATTTGTCTTACCTAATCACTCCTTTATAGAAAAAGGGAACTAGGTTTAAATGGACTGAAAAATGTCAAGAAAGTTTTGAAAAGTTAAAACATTTGTTAACCACTGCACCTATTTTAAAAGTAGAAGATCCACACAAAGATTTTGTAGTATGTACAGATGCATCAAAGGAAGGTTTAGGGGGGGGATTAATGCAGGAGGGGCATGTAGTTGCATATGAGTCAAGGAAGCTAAAATATCATGAAGAAAACTTTGCAATGCATGACCTTGAGTTTACAGTTATTTTACATGCTCTAAAATGTGGTGACATTATCTGTTGGGAAGTAATTTTTTACTAAAAATAGACAATGTCAGTCTCAATTTTTTTTTTTTTTTATCAAAAGCACTTAAATGCAAGACATGATATATTTTTGGAATTCCTAAGAGAATTTGATTTTATTAAAGAACACATTAAAGGGAAGAATAATAAGGTGGCAGATGCCCTTAGTAAGAAGTTAAATTCAATTTCTAGCAGCAACATCCAATCTGATTTTAAAAAAATTATTAAATGGAAGCACAAAAACATTTGGAGTACCAAAAAATTCGAGAAAACTGTCAGATTGATTCTCTAAATAATAAAGAGTCAAAATTCATTTGTAGTCCAGAAGGTTTAATTTTGTATAAGAACTTATTTTTTGTGCCAAACAATGCAGAACTAAAAAATTTAATATTAGGAGAGGCTCACAAGAAACCATATACGTGCCATCTGGGATATCAAAAGACAATAAAAACATTAAAGAAAGAATATTTTTTGCCCAAAATGAAGAAACAAGTAGTTGAATACATTACTTGGTGTCTAGAGTTCTAGCATGTTAAAGAGGAGTGCCAACACTCAACTGGATTATTACATCCCATGCCCATTCCTGAGTGTGAATGGGATGTGATCAGTATGGACTTCATCATTGAATTACCTATAACAAAGAAGCAAAATGATTTGATTATGTTTTTTATTGATAAAATTACAAAATCAACACACTGCATTCCAATAAAATCCACTTATAAAGCTACAAATATTGAAGAAATTTGTATGAAAGAAATTTCAAGGATGCATGGATTGTGTAAAACAATCATTTCTGATAGATACACAAAATTTACTTCCAATTTTTGGAAGACTTTGTTTAGTGGAATGGATGTGCAACTGAATTTTAGCACTTATTACCATCCTGAAACTGACGGTCAGATCGAAAGGACTAACCATATTGTTTTGGATATGTTGTGAATGTACATTATGGATTTCCCAAAAAAATGGGAATATTATCTTCACCTGATTGAATTCACATACAACAATGGTTGCCTATCATCTTTAAATATGAGTGCTTTGGAATTATTATATGGTCGTAGGTGTTGGAAAATGGTGAGTTGGGATAATCCCATTGACATGATTATTATAGGGCCTAACATTCTAAAAGATATGGAAACAGTAGTGTAAAAAGAGAAACAAAATTTGAAAAGTGCACAAGACAGGAAGAAAATTTAGACAGATTAAAAAAGGACACAAAGGGAGTTTAATGTTGGAGACCATGTTTACATAAAAATAAAACCCAAAAACAATTCAATCAATTTGGAAAGAGTTCTAAGTTATTACCACGATAATGTGGACCTTTTGAAGTGTTAGCCAAAGTAGGACCAATAGCCTACTAGTCCACCTAAAAATACATAAATATGTTTCATGTTTCATTATTGAAGAAATATGTACCTGGTATATCTCATGTCGTAAATTGGAATGTGCTCTAGGTGGAACTAGAAGACGATTTTCAGGTGGAACCGCTACATATAATCGACATGAAGGAAGCTCTATTGCAGAACAAAACCATTGCCCACGTTAGAGTGCAGTGGAGGAAATTTATCCTTGAGGAGGTGACGCAGACGCCACCCGACACACATCCGCGATCACCAGGACCTTCCTTTTCCCAAGCCCGAAGACTTAAAATACTCCTCAACCCCCTGTCGGGAGTTCTCAATACCCACAAAACTTCGTTGTGATTTCCCTTCTTCAAATTGGGAAATCGGACCTCGCGATATCGCAACTCCTGAGCTCACGGAATCGGGTCTCACCAAATCCCGAATCCCGATGATCACTCGTCCACGGATTTCTTACCCCTGATCGAGAACTTACCCGTCGGGAAATCGCTACACACGGGGTCACAAATCCCTCACCTCGCGGATCCCCGATCTCCGATGCCACCTGTCCTCTGCACTGTAGCCTGGACCCCACGCTTTTCAGATAAATCGGGAAATCGCGTTTCAGGAATTCGCGATTTCTGTTGCACCGATTCACAGGACCTTCCCAGTCCCAAACTCTGATATGCGATCCTCAGACACGCATCCTGCTGATCAACAACTCCGATCGCTTTGGGAAATCGCTAATAGCGATTTCAACCTATAAGACCCTTGTCTCCGAAATCCTGATTCTCCGATGGGCCGAGTCCCGATGACTCCCGACCTCCTCCCCTCCACACTAAAGCTTAACTCGTGTGCAAATTTCCCAGATCTGACGATAGACGGGATTTCACTGACTCCTTCTGCGAATCCTGACCGTTGATTTCTCTTCCTTGGAGATTTATTGAGGAGACTAAGTGTTTCTTATCGCTCTCAGAACTTATTTTTGGACACTTGCACTTGTATCCTCTGCTCGAGCTTTCCTCGACCCAAACTCCTAGGTTTTCCTTTTCACAATATTATGAAGGTGCTAAACCTCCTGAGATTTTCCACTCTGACTCCTTCAGATGGATTTGTGCATACTCCTCACGCTCAGCATTCAATAACTTCTTAAGTGTTGAATCCTTCTGACTCTGCGCACTCTCTGTAGCAGCAGTCTTCTATCTCCCTGGCTTAGATTAACAACTGATACTTCTTCTTCTACCTGCGCACTCCTTGCACGGCTTCAACAACCCAAATCGACTTCTGGGCGAATGAGAACAAATGTCAACTATTGAGCCTTCATCAACGCACTCTATGCGGATGAATTCGACTGCACCCATTGCAGGAATTTCCTGTCTCAGATAGAGAAACAATTGAAACTCATTCTATCTCCCTCTCAGACTTCAGTTTTGAAACATGAAATCACATGCACAGCATATACAAAGCAAATGCATAACCAGAAAGCAAACATTCATGAGCACATAAACCACATACACAAAAAAACAACACCAGCCATGGATTTGAATAAAAGACTCTCTTCTATTAAATCAAATCTATACATGGGTGTTCTTCACAATTTCTCTGCTTTCTCTTCCCTTCTGAATGCTTGATTCTAATGTTAAGATCATACAATGAGGGTGTCTATATCTGTTTCCCTCTCGAACTCTAAATCTGTCTAATCTAGACTTAAACATCTATCTACCTGCATTAAATCTATTAAATGCCTCCTATCTATTTCAGACAAGAGTGTATGGATCGAGGTCTGATACAATACAAAAGGCGCTCCTTCATAAAGGATTCATTTAATTCTTTGCGCTACAATCCCAAAGCACTTTCAAAATTTGGGTTTGTGTCTCCAACTGAACTTTCGCTTAATGTGCTGGCTCGCTTGTTGAGTTGGCGATTCTCCTGCATCATACTCCTCGGCTTGAAAACTTTCATGGGCTCCTGTCCATGAGCTCCTACACAGTCTATCCATGCTTCTGTATTATTGCTTCATTTTCCCAGCTAGCATCTTCCACTGGGTGGTTTTCCCATTTGACCAGGTACTCATAGTACTCTTTCCTTCTGGTCTTCTTACCCACTCTCTTGTCCAAAATGCACTCCATTTGTGGCTTTTCTGCTATTGGCATCTTCTTCTGCCACTGGATCTCTGGTTGTTTATCACTTCCAGCTCCTGCTTCATTAGCCTTGTATGAGTATAAGTTTGAGACATTGAACGTCGGAGATATTCCGATGTCATCCGACAATTCAATCACCTTTCTTTTCTCAGATGTGCCAAAACTAGATCACCAACTTCGAATTGAAGTTGTCTTCAATGCTGATCTACTCTGCGCTTATATTCTTGGTTTGAGTCTATCAATCGCTGCTTCACCCTGCTGTGAAGTTCTTTCATTGCTTCAGTGAATTCCTCTGCACTTGCACTGCTAGTCATAGTCTGTTATGACTCCCTGAGTTCAGAAACTCCCCTCGGTTGTGTCCCATACACAATCTAAAATGGGCTTTTCCCTGTACTCCAATTCACTGAATCGTTATATGTAAACTCTGCCTGTGGCAATATGTTATCCCAGCTGCTATGGTGCTCTGTCACCAAGCTCCTCAGCAAGTCTCCCAGACTTCTGTTGACCACTTCTGTTTGTCCATCCGTCTGAGGACGATAAGATGAACTAAATGCCAAGTTAGTTCCTAGCTTCTTCCATAGCATCCTTCAGAAATGTCCAATGAACTTCATATCTCTGTCCGATACTATGCTTCTCGGAAATCCATGGAGTCGAATGATCTCCTTGAAAAATAAGTTCGCGATGTGAGTCGCATCACTGGTCTTCTGGCATGGAATAAAATGTGCCATCTTTGAGAACCTGTCCACCACCACAAAGATGAAATCAACCCCTCTCTGCATCCTCGACAGTCCTAATACAAAATCCATGCTTATTGCCTCCCATGGTTTCTCGGGTATGGGAAACGGTTGATAAAACCCTGCATTTTTCTTTCTTCCCTTCGAATGCTGACAAATTCGACATCTGTCAACAAACCTCTTGACCTCTGCTCTCATGCTTGGCTAAAAATATGATTCGCTCAGCTTTGCGAATGTTTTATCATGGCCAAAATGTCCTACCAAGCCTCCACTGTGCTTTTCTTTCAACAAGTTCTCCCTCATGGAGCAATTCGGAATACACAGTTGATTGCCTCTAAAAAGCAATCCCTCCTGGATCATGTAATCTATCCAAGGAATTCGATCTCTGAGAACTGGATTCTCAGCTACTTCATACGCCTCTCCAAAATCTGCGTCTCCTGCGTACATGTCCCTCAGATTTTCAAAACCCAATGTTTTGACTAGGAACTCCTGCAGTAACAAACAGTTCATGCTCAGAGCATCAACCACTTTGTTAGCAGTCCCTGAAATGTGTTTAATTACAAATGTAAAATTATGCATATACTCTATCCATTTTGCATGTTTCTGGTTCAACTTCTCTTGTTGACTCACAAAATGTAATGCATTATTATCACTATACAATACAAATTCCTTTGGGATTAAGTAATGCCTCCACTTCTTCAATGCCTGTATGATAGCATAAAACTCCTTATCATACGTGGAGTATTCCAGCTTTGCTTCGTCCAACTTCTCAATGAAATATGCAACTGGCCTGTCCTCCTGACTCAAGACCACTCCTATGGCATATCCGATTGCATCAGACTTTACCTGGAATGTTTTCATAAAATCCAGAAACACCAAAACCGGCTGTTCTGTGATCTTTCGATTCAACAGATTGAAGCTTTTTTCTGCCTCTTCAGTCCAATGAAAAGACTTATGTCTTTTCTTGACTGTGTCCATCATCACTGCGCTAATTCCACTGAAGTTCCTAATGAATTTCTTGTAGAAACTTGCCAATCCATGGAAACTTCTCACCTCGAAAACATTTCTCAGTGATGGCCAATTTTTGATCACTTCTACCTTACCTAGATCCATATTCAATTCATTCGCCGAAATAACAAAACCCAAATAAATGAGCTCTGTCCTCATGAATGAGCACTTTTTCAGGTTGACCAACAACTTCTCTTGTTGTAGCTTCCTCATCACAATGGCCACATGTTTCAGATGTTCAGCCTTTGTCTTACTGAAGATCAGTATATCATCCAGATATACGACAACAAACTTCCCAATGAACTCCCTCAGGACTTCATTCATCAATCTCATGAATGTGCTCGACGTGTTTGTGAAACCAAATGGCATGACCAACCATTCGTACAAACCTTCGTTTGTCTTGAATGCTGTCTTCCATTCATCACCTTCCCTCATGCGAATCTAGTGATATCCGCTCTTCAAATCAATCTTTGAAAAATAATTTTCCCCACTCAGGCAATCCATCAGATCATCCATTCTCGGCAGTGGAAACCTGTACCTGATGGTAATTTTGTTGATCACCCTTGAGTCGGTACACATTCTCCAACCTCCATCCTTCTTCGGACTAAGCACAGTCGGAACGACACATGGACTCAGGATTTCTCTGACCAACCCTTTGTCCAATAACTCCTAGACCTACTTCTTGACTTCCTCATTTTCCTGTGGCGTCAATCTGTACGCAGCTTTGTTCGGCAAACTTGCTCCTGGTATGAGGTCTATATGGTGACTCACACTCCTTATCGGTGGCAACGAATGAGGTAATTCATCCACTATGATATCAGCGAACTCTCCCAGCAGTTCCTGAATCTCATCTGGTAAGTCATCCACTCTTGTGCTAGTTAGGACAATCCTCGGTTTCCTGACCACAAAGAATTGTGGATCTTCCTTCTTCTCCATCTCTTTAAGAAGATCCTTCCCACTCATGAGAAGTATTGTGTTGCTTACTTTCGGCTTTACCTCCTTGTCCTTTATTGGAAGCAACCTGTGTGTGCTCCCATCCTTTTCCAAAGTATATGTGTTCATCCTCCCATCATGAACCACATTTCGGTCATATTTCCATGGTCTACCCAGTAACAAATGACAAACATCCATGGGAGTGACATCACACAAGACTTTATCGTTGTATCCCCTAATTTTAAAGTCAACCAGGCATTGTTTAGTGACACTTACCTGATGTCCTTTTTGTAGCCATGATACTTTGTATGGACTCGGGTGATCAATCGTCTCTAGCTCCAACTTCTCTACCATCTCGGTCGAAACGAGATTATCAGTGCTACCACTGTCAAAAATAACCTTGCATTTCTAGTCCTTGGTTTTGCAAGATGTTCTGAACAGTCTGGTCCTCTGAGCTAAGTCTTCCACCTCCTTCCCAGGTGTCAAAAGAACTTTACGCATCATCAACGACCTTCCACCCTCTATATCTTCGTTCTCAACATCACGCCTATGCTCTTCAATGATTTGAACCTCTCCTCCATCCTTTTTCCTATCTGGACAGTCAACTGCCTTGTGTCCATTCTTTCCACATGTGAAACATGTGATGATTCCACCGCGGCCTCTTCCCCTACCTCGAGTACGAGGAAAAGTGTTTGCATCAGCATAACCGCCACCCTGCTCTGTATGTTTCCCCCTCTGTTCAACATGTGGTCCTCGTTGTGAGGTTCCACCTCTCTCAACCTTGCCCTGAGGTTTCTTCCATTCCTTCTTGGGCTTCAGATATTTCTCCTGGGCAACTGCCTTGCCTCTGGGCTGACTCCTACCTTGCCCTCTCTGGCCTTTCTTACGGCTCAACTTCTCTTCGGCTTTTAGAGCCATTTGGTAAGAATCCTCCACTGTTCGGATGATTTCCATACTTAATTCATCCTGAATTTCATACCTAAGTCCATTTATATACCTGGCAACTTTTTCATCCTCGCTCTCCCAATGACCTACTCTGATATTGAGCTTGTAAAATTCTTCGGTATACTCCTTTACCATCATCAACTTCTGTCTCAGGTTCTGCATTCTCCTGAACAGTGTGATCTAATAATCCCTTGGGATGAACTTTGCCTTCATCTTCACAATCATTAGATCCCAACTTTTGATATTTTGCTTGCCTTTGGAACGTCTATCGGTCTGAAGCTCGTCCCACCATAATGTTGCATGTCCTTTCAATTTCATGAAAGGGTGCCTGACCTTTTTATCCTCTTCGATATCTTCATAATCGAAGTAGGTATCAAGAGCTCTAATCCAATCTAGAAGCTCTTCTGCATCCAAGCTTCCTTCGTAAGTTGTAATGTCCATTTTCGTCTTTGAACTCATCCGGGCGATAGCTTTGATCAATCGCTCATTGGCTGCATCTTCTACTATGACCTCTTCTTCATGTCCAGCTTCCTCTTCAACTTCGGAATCACTAAGATCCCTTGCACCAACTCCACGTCTCTGAGCTGTCTCCATATCTTCCAATCTCGCTCTGAGATCGCGTATCTGCCTCTCCATCTCAGGATTCCCTGCCGGCCTACCTCTTCTTCTCACCTCCCTATCCTCCGGGTCAGGTGACTACCTTTCTCTTCTGGGCGGCATGGTGAATTCTTCTTCCTCCCCGTTGGAGAAAACAAAGAGTAAATCCCTTGCTTTGATACCACTGTGATGCAGACGCCACTCGACACACATCCGCGATCACCAGGACCTTCCTTTTCCAAGGCCCGAAGAGTTAAAATACTCCTCAACCCCCTGTCAGGAGTTCTCAATACCCACAGAACTTTGTTGTGATTTCCCTTCTTCAAATCAGGAAATCAGACCTCACGATATCGCGAGTCTTGAGCTCACGGAATCGGGTCTCACCAAATCCTGAATCCCGATGATCACTCGTCCACGGATTTCTTACCCCTGATCGGGAACTTACCCGTCGGGAAATCGGTACACATGGGGTCACAAATCCCTCACCTCACGGATCCCCGATCTCCGATCTCCGATGCCACCTGTCCTCTGCGCTGTCGCCTTGACCCCACGCTTTCTGGATAAATCGGGAAATCGCGTTTCGGGAATTCACGATTTTTGTCGCACCGATTCACAGGACCTTCCCAGTCTCGAACTCTGATATGCGATCCTCAGACATGCGTCCTGCTGATCAACGACTCCGATCACTTCGGGAAATCACTAATAGTGATTTCAACATACAAGACCCCTGTCTCCGGAATCTTGATTCTCTGATGGGCCGAGTCCCAATGACTCCCGACTTCCTCCCCTGCACACTAAATCTTAACCCGTGCCCAGCTTTCCCAGATCTGACGACAGACGGGATTTCACTGACTCCTTCTACGAATCCTGACCGTTGATTTCTCTTCCTTGGAGATTTCTTGAGGAGACTAAGTGTTTCTTCTCGCTCTCAGAACTTATTTTTGGACACTTGCACTTGTATCCTCTGCTCGAGCTTTCCTCGACCCAAACTCCTGGGTTTTTCTTTTCACAATATGACGAAGGTGCTAAACGTTCTGATCTTTTCCACTCTGACTCCTTCAGATGGATTCGTGCGTACTCCTCGCGCTTGGCATTCAGCAACTTCTTAAGTGTTGAATCCTTCTGACTCTGCGCACTCTTTGCAATAGTAGTCTTCTATCTCCTTGGCTCAGATTAACAACTGAGACTTCTTCTTCTGCCTCCGCACTCCTTGCACGGCTTCAACAACCCAAATCAACTTCTAGGCGAATGAGAACAAATGTCATCTAATGAGCCTTCATCAACGCACTCTATGCAGATGAATTCGATTGCACCCATTGCAAGAATCTCCTGGCTCATATAGAGAAACAATTGAAACTCATTTTATCTCCCTCTCATACTTCAGTTTTGAAACATGAAATCACATGCATAGCATATACAAAACAAATGCATAACTAGAAAGCAAACATTCATGAGCACATAAACCACATACACAGAGAAACAACACCAGCAATGAATTTGAATAAAAGACTCTCTTCCATTAAATCAAATCTGTACATGGGTGTTCTTCACAATTTCTCTTCTTGCTCTTCCCTTCTGAATGCTTGATTCTAATGTTACAATCATACAATGAGGGTGTCTATATCCGTTTCCCTCTCGAACTCTAAATCTGTCTAATCTAGACTTAAACATCTATCTACCTGCATTAAATCTATTAAATGCCTCCTATCTATTCCAGACAAGAGCGTATGGCTTGAGGTCTGATACAATACAAAAGGAGCTCCTTCATAAAGGATTCATTTAAGACTTTGCGCTACAATCCCAAAGCACTTTCAAAATTTGGGTTTGTGTCTCCTGCTGAACTTTCACTTGATGTGTTGGCTCGCTTGCTGAGTTGGCGATGCTCCTGCATCAGGAGGATACTTGTAAAATGGAAGAAGCTATGAGGAAATCCTACCCATCTATATTCCAAAGTTGGGATTCTTTATTGGAACACCAAGGATGGTGTTCAGTTCAAGGGGTGAAGGATGTAACATCCCTCCAATTTAAATATTTGAATAATTTAATGTAATTGTGACTATTGATTTATGATATTGAAAAAACATCTGATTAGTATTGTGATCATGATAAATAATTGATGGTGAGAAATATTTATATAAATATTATTTTAATTTTATTTAAAATTACTCGAGATAAATTGATGAGAGAACCTAGTTACGATAAGATAAATTATTTATTCGATGAGAAAAGTGAAAAAAGGATAGAAACCACTAGGGTAAAAGTGAATGTTTTCCATGAGGACAAGTGTAAATCTACCCTGAGAGTGTGGGAGGTTAGGAAACAATCTAGAAAGAAGTTAGGCCAAGACTCCCAAGAGTTAGGGAGGAGGCTAACTTGAAAAAATAAAAGACCTAGGCAACCTATTATTATTCTCTTTTTGGTAAAACAAGAGAGAAGAAACAAGTATGGTGTAAACACGATGTTGTGCAAAGTTTAGAGATTGGTGGTTCTGAGAAAGAATGAAGTTATAGAAATTACCTGGAGAAGGTTCTTGACATTTTCAGTTTCCTATGAAATAAAGTAGTTGGCTCAGGGGTAACAAGAGTTAGCAGTCTATGGTTTCTCTAGTCTATGGTTGGAAGGAGTTGGACTCTCTCCTCAATTTGTCCCAGTAAAACATTGTGGTTATATATCTTTATCTACCTTTATTATTTCATATCTTTAAAATTATTATCTTAAATACTTATAGTTTTAGATAGCTAAATCATTTTTAAACTACTTGGGTGCTAATATTTATTGTCTCTTGATATTTTGTTAGTAATATACGACTAAATATATTATAGTTATAAAAGAAAAATGTTGAAGTATGAATAACCAGAGAAATATTATCCAATTCATTGTTGTTATTATTTGTAGAGAAAACTTAAATACTCATATTTCAATATTTTTATTTTTATTTAGTAGAGAAATAGACTAACATAAACAACCATTGAATATGACTTGAAACCATAGTAAGAAAAATATTTCTTGTTTAAAAGTTATCTACAATAAAGGTGAAATAAAGAAAGACTCTAGTAGTTTTGCAAGAATATTATTGTAGCATTTAAAACCAAATCATTTTCTTGTTACATAGATAAATAGAATAAAAAATAATATGGATAAATAAATAGAATAAAAAATAATATGAATGGTATCTGTAGCAATAGATTATTTTTTTTATTATTTGAATGAATAGAAATAATGGAACTATGCAGCAATAATGAATGGAAACCTATGCATTTGAAGCATTATGTAACTACATAATTAACTTTAGCCATTATATTTGAATTACCCACATAGAAAATAAAAGAAGCTACCATAAACAAAGGTAGTTTTCATATACGAGACTAGAAAGCATGGCATAATTTAATAAACAATATAGAATATATGTAAGGTTTAAAGGGACGAAACCCTAATAAGTAGAGACGACTACTTACCCTATTGTACTAATCCTGGAATAACCGGCTATTGAACGAGTCTTCAGAAGGGTTATGTATATGACTTCTAAACGAGTATTTACAAGGGTGAGCTAACCCTTGCAAACTACAACGAATATTTTCTCTCCATAATGGAAGTCACCACGATGTGGGTTAACAATAAAAATTTGAAGAGACCAACTACATGGATGAGTCAGTAGTAACACAGGGTTTACCTCTTTCCTGTTTAAAATCCTAAGTATAGAAGCTCATAACCTTTATATTAAGTTTCCATTGCCTGATAGGAGTCTTTTTCCTGGATGTCATGTGGTCTATCTATCTCTGTAGCAGGACATAGAGGCATACATTATACACAGAAAGATAAATGTTTAATAAAAAGAGAGAGACATTTAAAATCAAAATTCATAGTAAGCAATGAATTGTACCTGCAATGTTTGAAGGAGTGAAACCACTGATGAGTGCAAAGCGTGACGATGGAGTAAACACATCCATGATCTTGGGATTGAGTAACTTGTTCCTATAATGGGTTTATATGTTGTGTGGGAGGAGAAATCCTCCTCCGGATTCATCTTGGGTTACCCTGTAAACCAAATACAAAAGGTGTAATGTTAATAAACTAATAATTGATAAACTCGAGTATCTCTGGCCTCTCTATTGGTAATACCATTTTTTGTATTTAAACACCATAGTACAAAGACTATAGTGGATGTCAATCTCTACCTTTACAATAGTATGGTTCCACTTGTCACTAGGAAGAGCTGGACTGAGGGTAGAGTAGGTCTACAAAGGTATACATACCCTATTCCCCTCTGGTGTGACCTCTAAAAAGGAAACACATGTTCTTAACCATTAAACCCAAGATATACTTAAAGAAATTTAATGTTCACCTTGAATAAACCATAATAGAAATTATAGTAATATTGAAATTCACCTTGTACCAAACCATATACCAAACCATAATAGAAACTATAGTAATGTTGAAACGATTACTAGAAGTACAGTTTTAGCTTCCAATGTATATGATTATTAAAAAAAAAAAAAACGTTTTCGGTGATGTTATAGTGGTGAACTCCCAAGGCCCAAGGTCCGAGATGAACTCACTGTTGATGTTATCCGTTGGGTCTCGTGGATACGTGGTGGCATTCTATTGGTTAGAGGGGCTTTTGGTTTTGGCGGTTTTGATGAACAGTTTCGTGGGGTGATGATATTCATTGTAATATGTTGATCCCTTCTCCCTTTTTCGATCTACGCCACATATTTGTCTAGATATACCTCCAATTAAACACAACCTTTAATTAGTTATAATGTTATAAAACTTAAATAAAGTGCCTATTTCTAGTTATTATTTATACAAAATTTAATATATAAATACGATTAAGACTTAAAATAAAATTATAACATACATAACACTACTTTTAACTAATACAACTATAATCTACTATATCAAAACTATTTACAATTAATATTACACAAGAATTAAATTATATACAAACAAACGAAAGCCTAAATAAGAACAAAAACTATAAAGCTAAAATAAAAATATTAAATTTATAGAAAATTTATCTTAAATTAGAATAGTTTATAACCGAATTAAAACCAAACTCAAAGTAATCTATATTTTAACAAAAATTACGGCAGGAGGTATTATAGCACAAAATGAAAAATAAGAATTAACTTAAAATTGAAAATATTTATTAATCAAGAAAAATTAAGAAGGTCGGATAATATAAAACTCAAAAATGGTTATTCTAACCAAAAAAAATTAAAATTTTATTTAGAATTTTAATTCGTGTTACAACATTAGGTTCCATGGAGATTGTGTTTCCTTGTGAGGCACTAAAGAACATTTAGAACAAGTGCCTTTATTGTTGGGATTCTGGAATCATTATTATCAAAGAAACATATAAAACTAAAAACCTTTTCTTTTATTATAAATCTTATATAAGAAATGATAAAGTTCTCAATAGGAAAAAATAGATATATTTTTGATAAAATATTTCAAGAAAGGGTAATACATGTTTTCTTTATTAAAATTTACTCAAGAATTGTTTAAAGTAATCAATCTAAATTTAGCTAAAACACTAGACTTCTAATTGATTTTGTCTTAACTCAAGGTTTGAAAAAAAACGTATTTAAATTTAATTTAGATAAACCTAATTAGGCCAAGATACATAAATCAATGAGAAATAATTAATAACAGAGTAATAATAAATATATGTAGAAACAATCTATATAGATATCACATATATTTTTTCACTTCCAACATGCGCCCATAGCCTTGGTGAAGTTATTTACATACCCCAAATTGAACTTCCTTTCACCACTTCATTTTTATAATTTCATTAATTTGAGATGATGGAAATCATTTCAGAATTTCCTTTCATCATTTGTTTTTGGACAAGACGGCGGAAATCATTATTGAATTTCCTTTCACGATATGTCTTTTAAATTTAATTTAATCACTTTGAAGTGGGGGCAATCAATGTGTTAAATAACACAAGGGATGATATATGTTTTTTTTAAGAGATAAAGTAGGACTTCCTACATGTTAAAGAATACTTCAAGATTATTTTTCCCTTAATAGATTTTATATGTTTTAATTTATGATTAAACTTTGACCTTGAGAGAACTAGTCAGCTATAGTCAAATATCAAAGATTAATTTTCAAAAGATTGCCCCAAGCATACTTTTTTTGATCAAAATAAAGAAATGAATAAAAAAATTCATCAATCTTGTAGAAACATGTTTATGTTTTAAATTCTACTGACATCCTCATCATCTTTGATGTTGTCTCCTTTTTCACCAAAATCCATTTTGACAAAGATGTCTAGATTATCAAAGAAGTGACTCGCCCTGAGAAAACAACGCTAGTTGAAGTTTATCTTTGTTCCATTGACTTTATCTACCAAGGAGAATTTTATGAAAAAACAAGAAGGGTAGCAATGAGATCTCCACTTTCTCCCATTGTTGCACATCATTTTATGCAAAACTTTGAGAAGAAATCTTTGGATACTCACCCCCTAAAACCATTGAGATGGAAAATATTCATAGATGATACTAATCTATTATGTGTAATATCCTCAAAATTTAGAATAATTGAATTCTTAGGGAACCTTAGAATAATTTATGTTTTTGGAAAATTCAGATTTAGAAATTATTTGCAATTTATAGAAAATCTTAATTTGGAATTTTTAATTGTTGTAATTAATTATTTGATGACTATTGGGAAAATATTTGACATTCCCAACTAACCTCTTTTATTTTGACACACGTGGGAGACAAAGTTTCTATAAATTAAATGTTGGAAGACAAATGTAACAACCAGGTTAAAAATAGATGACCATGACTCCATGAGTGTGGAACAGGTTTGAGTTTCCTCAAGGTTGATTTTTACAAGTGGAAAATGTGGGATTTTACCACTAGCAACCCCTAAAAATCATGGATTTGTAAAGCTGGGAATTTCCCAAGGAGGGAAGGAAATACCTAGGCACAAGAAGCATATAAAAACAATATATGGAGGAGGCAGGTTATTGCTTAGTATGTTGGAGAAAGGAAAATCTATCTTTGTTGTTATGAGCACTGTTAGTGTGAGGCAAAGGAAATTTATGATCTGTGGATGGTGACTGTAGATAAGGAGGATCATTCATTTTTCCCTTATGGACCCATGGTCAGGATGCGGGGTGAACAGGGAAAGTGAAATTGGTTGTTATGTTCTACGGTTGGGTGGAACATGGTTGTTCCATTTGTATTACAGCACCAAGTTTGAGAAATGTATCTTGACATGCATTCTTTGTCAATATTATGTTTGATTATTATTGGTTAGGAATGTGATGGTTTATTATAGTTCAAGGATACTATATTGTTTTAATTGAAGAATGATGATGGTATATATGTGTGTGTGTGTGTGTGTGTGTGTGTGTGTGTGTGCTCATCCATACAAAAATAACAGAACTATTGTATGTTCCTATTAATCATTAAATATGGTATACATATATAAATGATTGTATATATACATATATATATGCTCATGCAAAAGAAATTATAGAACTATTGTATGTTCCTATTGGTCATTAATATATATAAATGACTATACATACATATATGTGTTCATGCATAAATGAATGATAAAACTATTGTTATATTCCTATTTACCATTACATTATATATATGTTTAATTACTATTCAAAATCTATACAAATACCATAGAGAATAGAAAGAATGAATAACAGTCCATATACATTCTTTATATTATCTATCACCACATAAAATAGTGATTCAATAGTTTACTGATGTAGGAGCATCGTACAAAACCAAAGCACGCGCCTAGCCAAAGGAACAGTTAGACGCGCAGATGAAAAAAATGACACATTTTTATGAAAACGTTTTAAATTTTGAAATCTGAAGTATTTATGTAATAACTAGGAGAAACGTACTTACATTTATGTCTTGGAGATATGAACAGATCTGGAGAAATTACTCTCATCTGTCGGATGTAATAGGCATTTAAGTCTGTTAATGTAAAGTAGGTAGATAATTTAATAGATTAGACGATTTAGAAGCGTAGGAGGGAAAACGGATATAGACACCCTAACCCTTGTATCATTGCAACATTAAGATGATCATTCAGAATTCATACACTGTTGAATTGTAGCAGAGAACTGTAGAGAAGAACCCATGTATAGGAGCACTTGAGTTAATATATAAAACTTTGACTCAATTTTCATGGTGTTATGATGATTAGTGTTTACATTTGTTGAATGGTATGTTTACAGTTGATTTGTTTCTCTATTATGCATTTATCTCAATGTTGTGTTGTGTGTATGATTTCATGTTGAATGTATGAAGTTAGAAAGAAAGGAAGAATGAGTTTCAATTGTTTCTCTCTCTGAGAATTCCTGCAAAGAGTGTAGTGAATGTTTGCAAGGTGTGCATTGATGAGGATCTAAGTTTTATCTCAGAAATATCATGAGAGATATCGATGTTCTCATACCAGCAGAAGTGCAAAAGAAGCACAGAGTCATGCATGGTGTGCGCAGGCCGGTTGAGGCCTTAGAATTTATCAACTAAGGTGAAGGCTGAAGGACTGTTGTTGCAAAAGATGCACAGGTTCGAAGACTCAGATAATGAGAGGTTAATTGAAAGCTTGCCGCAAGGAGTGGGAGCAAGATTCCTTTTGGAGGCTTGAATTTGCAAGTGAGAGCTCAGGAGGGATATTACCTTTGAAGTGTTCAAAGGGAGGTTGAGATTGAAATCGTCTCGTAGAGGTTAAGTTCAGGTGGAAGAACGCCAAGTCATTTTGGCCCGAGATCCTTGAGAAGAGTGAACAGACGATGAAATTTTTTCGTGAAAGAAGTGTCGAAGTTGCGGGAGTCATTGGATTTTGCTGAGTTGCAAGGTGGTTAGAGGCCGGTGAAACCCATCACCCAGGATTCGAAGGTCAATATGAGCCATTGATCTCATTTCAACCCACATCGTTGGATCATTTCGCAAATTTGGGGTTCGTGAGTTTTGCAGGGCAGACCAAATTCTTGGTTTCACGAAGTCCCGAGTTGCGAGGAACAGGGAAGGAGATCCAGACTGTTGGATCCAAGTCATGAGAGAATCGTTGGATCAGAACCTTCACAGGGTATCGCGTATCAGGGGTTGAAAGAATTTATTTTCTATTGCGAAGGCATGAAGTGTTGAGCGTTGAGGGCTTGCATGAACACGTGGCACATCCTTTAAGTGGGGGTCACGTGGTTGAAAGGTGGCGTAACAGCAAGCGCCTAGAGAAAGGTGGAAATGGGTGACAGGTGGAGGACACATGTCACCTGGGAAGGAGTTAACCCATTGTTGACTTATCGCGTCTTGGGGATTTGCAAAGGAGGAGAATGAGGGCTAAACACTCCAACTCATGAAGTTGTGAGTTGCAAGGGGTGCTAGAGTTAGGCCCTAGCCGGTGGTCGCTTGTAGAGGCGCTAGCGAGGAAGGAGCCATACCCATATCACATCTCGGGTATCAGAGGTTTGGAGTCGAGGGTATTCGACTCACAAACTCACAAGATCGCGAGTCACGAAAGGTGCTTGCACTAAGTCCCGGGTTGTGGTCACATGGAGACATAAGGCTCGCGCCTGGTGTTAAGTTGCAGAGGGCGGGTTTTCACGAAGGACTTGTGGATCGGATTCGTGAGGTTCCAATAGGGATATGAGGGAGATGCTTTAGCTCGAGTAGAATTTAGAACGATCCTGTGCAGATCTCAGACAGAGGGTCGGGGGTCTACGTCATTTAAAACTGTATTGCAAAAATAACTATCACTTTCAAATGAACCTTATTCAAAGTATTTACAAAATAACCTATGTATTCAATCGATCATGGTTCAAATATTACAATGGAGTACCATAGGACAAAGACTCCATTACCACTTGTATTGTAGACAAAATCTAAGAAGAATGCATAAAATATGTATGCCTAGATAAGAACTTGAATACCTTTTGAGCAAGAGGTGTTTCTTTATCCACTTCCCTTGATTGTATAGACCTACGAAACAAGAAAGATGAGGGTTTAGTAAACAATAATATCATGTTAATGAAAATCGAATATTAAGAATAAGTCAAAGACAATACTTAGCTTGAGTCCAGTGAAGAACCAGATAGCCACTTGTACTTGTGCGACAATCTTCCCATGATCTAAGAGGAGGAGGAGTGGACCCAAAACTGACTGATGGGTACCCTCGCAAAATAGAAAAAGGGACCCATCATTAAATTCATGTAATTGTGCATAAAACTCACTTATAAGCAGAGAAAGAGAAAGTAAATAACTAGCATCGAAATAGATTTTGCTCGCTCAGATTTATCAGTAGAGAGGCACACTTTTCTATTTCTCTGAATCCCTGTATTTATTCAGAGTTAAATATTTAAAATCTAACAAGGCGCATATGATGCGTCGTGTGTGTGTTCAGATACTCATAAGAGGAGCATAACATGCAACTCATGTATTCAAACGATTAAAACCTTATTTGTATTGCTAATTATATGCATAAAAAGTAAATCTACAAATTTCCATAGAGGATTAATACTGATGTATATATCTATTTACACAGAGCGTATATTTATGAATTTCCACAGAGTATATATTTACACAGTGTGTAAATCTACAAAATTCCTACAAATGATTAAGACTAATATATACCTTTACACAGAGTATAAATTACGAATTCCATAGAGAAGTAATGTAAATACTTAGAGCGTAATTACGAATCCCCACAAAGGGTAAATAACGTGATTTGCATACATAGAACATGAATTACGATTTATATAGTGTTAATATATTTTACATGGAACGTAATTTAAATATTATCGCTTAGGTATACATAGGAAGTAGTTTACGAATGTCGAGAGGGTTGATTTTTGATATAT
>JZKD02S1641123.1:56441-68469 GCA_000966675.3 Picea glauca | reverse complement strand
TGAGGAATTTCCCATAAAGGGTTATTGAATGTATATATGCATAAATGGTAAATACGAAAATCCCCTAGAGGTCTTTTACAATAGACAAACCGGGATAATAACAATCATCATAGAAAGTCTCGGGGTCCTTAGGATGAGTTCCAAACCATAAGTAGTAGGGTGGTAACGATGAAAAGAGACAGACCAAGGTTCAACACTTAAAACTTTTTTGGGCCACAAAGAACTGTAATGAGTATGGGGTAGAAAAACAAAAACCAACTGGGGAGAATACAAACACCTCCAAGCCCGAACCTTAAACATAGAGGAACCCTGGAAGTAAACATGCTTAAGGTGGTGCTGCTAGACATTTGGCTTAGGCTGATGGATAGTTGGTATGTATTGTTGGTTTTCATTGATTTCAACTATTGGAGAGTGATAGTGTATATTGATTTCAACCCTTAGTGACTGATGTCAACCCTTGGAGAAAGTCTGGTAGTGAATTCTGGTAGCACAAAGGTTTGGGTAATGGACCCAAGGTTGTTTCATGTATAATGGTATGAGTTTTAATATATTATAAGGTAATACTATTCTATATGGATAGTACATGTCATTCCATTTTATGTGGTATGTGGAACGTCACATAACTCCTCACAGTTAGAGAGTTGTGGCCATGAGAAGTTGGAGAACCCAAGTTTGGGTAATGGACCCAAGTTTGTTTGATGGACAATGGTATGATTTTTGATATATTTGAAGGAAATACTATTCTATATGGATATTACATGTCATGCCATCTCCAATGGTATCTGGAACATCACATAACTCCTCATGGTTATAGAGTTATGGCCATGTGAAGTTGGAGAACCCTCATGATTCATCTAGAAGCCCCAAAAGGTCAAAGTAGTCAAAGTTGTTTAAGATATTTTTAGAAGGTAAATAATAAATTTAATGGAGGAATTACTAAGTTGACAAGTGGCTAGAAGGGGGTTAGCCCTAAAATAAGGAAAGTGGCTTAAGATGATTAGAAGGTAACCCCTTAAGGTATGGTGAAGTGATGAGTGTAATATATGTCAAAGTGGATGCAAAATAAATTATTTAAATAATAAATTTAATGGATAAATTACTAATTGGAAAAGTGGTTAGAAGTTGGTTAACCCTAAAATAAGGAAAACGGGCAAAGTGACCTAGAAGATGCTTCTAAGGAAGATACTTAGAGACTCTAAATAAGAGGAAAGGATCTCTAATTTTATATCACACTTGAGTATATTGAATATCTATAGGTGAATGAGGTAACCAAATAATATATAAACCAAATTTTAGAGGGAAGGTGAAGAAAAGAAGGTCAGAATTCAAGGGAGGATAAATTATTTTGATGATGCTTGCTAAGGTATGTTTTTTACAGGTCATCTCACAATTTTCGCAATAATTTTTTTTCTAGAATGATTCAGAACGTGAAATTGATATAAAATTGAGGAAACATATCAAAGTATCTGTGGTAAAAATTTCATCTTGTGGGTCGTTGTATTTTTGGAGTTACACTCTGTGGAAAATAGGGTTTGCGGCTAGTCCTGAAACTAGTCTAAAACAAGTGTTTCGGGTAAAAAAGTCATAAATTATTCATAACAGATCCAAATTTAGTAAGACAAAATGTTTTGGTTAGAGTACATTATGTATTATTTCTTGTAACAATTTCAGATCGATTCAACAAATATTCTGTGTGGGGCACGCTCTACAAGGTCACTCTCTACAATAAGCCAGAATTCAACAAGGTATGCCATGTTTTCTATAACTCCTTTTCTGAGAGGATCCAAGTAGTGACACTTGGAGGAATTGAACAAAAAAAATTGAAGAACATTGTGTACTATTTTCAAATATTTATTCATTACATACACCTAGTTATGATTATTTCAAGTTAGGGTTGTTGACTAATCCCAAACTAGTCATGTGAGACTAAAGAAACATTTGATGAAAATGATAGTTTCTTGTTGTGAAAGTTAAGGAAGGTTTGTAGGTATGTGATCACATACACCAGGTCTATTAAAGAGTTACAAATCATATTTCAATGATGAAATTGATGAGGGATTTTGGTACATCTTGATGAGTCATAGTTGATGAGTAGTTGATATATGATTGGTACATACTTGGTACATGGTTGGAGGCACTTGTTAGTAGTACTTTTGACGCATGGTTTATGGATGATGTAGCATACTTATATTGGTATATTATTAGCAGCACATATTTATCTTGGTGATGATTATGATTTGTTGTGTTATGGTTTGTTGATGCACATATTTGAGATTTGTCTTGGTGATTGATCTTGGTGATTTGATTCGAATTGGTTGATAAGATTGATGAGACAAGTTGTTGTGATAGGTTTTTTCGACAGGTTGTTGTGACAGGTTATTTGTAGAGGTTTGGTGCATGGTTGATGCACTTGTTCATGGTAAATATTTTGTACAGGTTTGGTGCATGGTTGCTTCACTTGTTCATGGTACAAGGTTTGTACAGGTTGGTGCATGGTCGATGCACTTGTTTATGGTACATGTTGATTACAGGTTGAGTTACATGTTGGTGCATGGTTGATTCACTTGTTTATGGTACAGGTTGATTACAGGTTGAGGTACAGGTTGATGCATGGTTGATGCATGGTTTAGGTTTATTAGTATAGGTTTAGAACGGTATATCTCACAATGATAGTGTGACAGTGGTTCCATCATTCTACGTCTACTTCAAGGTGGTTGGATGGGGTAAGGACAAGTGGTTGTAGACACCTTCCAGTTGTAGCCGGAGAACATAGGGGGTTGTAGCCTCCTTTTGGTTGTATTCATAGAATTGGGGAGTTGGATTTTCCCTTAGGTTGTATCCTAAGAAACTAGGGGGTTGGATCCTACTTCTAGTTGTAGCTGGAAAACAAAGGAAGTTGGTGCTTCTAGGGAATTTAATTCTTCAATACATATAAGAAAAAACATTCTGTGGTTTTCTCTCGCTTTGGGTTTCCATGTAAAAAACTGGTGTATTGTGTATGTGTATGATTGTTCATTTATTGATTGCTTATTTACTCTGTAGTTATTGGATGATAATGCTACATTGATATAACACTTGGATTATATGGTTAAAATAGATTAAATTTCTCTATTACCGATTCACCCCCCCTCTTAGTAATCCAATAGGTGCAACGTTAATACAAGGTAAATCCTCAATAGAGAGCAAAAACAAGGAGTTTTTTCATATACCCATCTTATATTACATTGCATCAAAACATAATATTCATTCATGAAATATAGAGAACATAAGAAATAGAGTTATTTTACTTACTTTGCACATGGAAGAACTAGAGATTCATTTCCTTCCCCATCTTTTACTAGGGCTGAGCTTCCCAAGTCATTGGCCATACAGAGTAGGGAAATGTTATCATACAACGAAAATGGGTGACTTTTCATACAACTTAGAGAGAAAGTGTTACGGTACCAAAGGGAAAAACAATGAATGAGGGTCACCTCGAGAGCCTTGTAGTGGATTAAACACAATAGGTATGGACCACCCCTCTTCCATGTGAATCCATGGATATGGAAAGTCCACATTCGGTGTGGTTTCCTAAGCATTAGTTTTGGAAGTACGATGTAGGCATCCCCATTAATGAAAACAACCAGAGATAAATGGCCACAGGACTAGATCTGACATCTGCCATTAAAATGGTTTTGAACCTATTCAATGTTGAGCCATGCCACTAGTCGAGTAGGGTTTAATATTGTTAGGAGTAGTTTATGTTTTTGGTGCTAGAAATAAATCATAAGTTCTAGGGTGTATACCCTATATCAAAGACTTCGTTGGTATGGTATCCATATAATAGTCCCTATGTAAATGATATTTATATGTTTTGCATAGAAAACGCTTCGACACACTATGTTATAGAAGTACATTGTGGTGGATAGTTATATGTTAAACGATATAATCTTTAGAAATAGTGTTATTTTTATGGATAATATTAGTGTCGTGTGTTAAAGGAATACATATATATATATATATATATATATATATATATATATATATTGATAGGGATAGGTTTAGTGTTAAGGTTTCCATATGATGGTTTATATGGTAAACAACTTATATATATATTGATATGAATAACATTAGTGTTATGGTATTCATACTATGGTCGATACAATAAGCAATTTATATCATCAGGGATAGTTCAAATGTATATATAGTTTACAACACTTGGACCTCAGGGAAAAGACAAATTATTTTAATTTTTTATTTTCTGTTAAAGAAAAACTAACAAATATGTTTATTGTTACAAACATAAATTTTTTTGGTCTGTTGTGATAATGTCAGTACATAATGAAGAAGAAATCAAACCTGAAGAGAATCGTAATCAAGGACTTCCTAAAGAACTTGGGCATAACAACAAAGGAAGTTCAACCACCCAGGGTTTGGAAACAATGAAGAACCTCATCAGGGAACTACAAGAGTTTAAAGTAGATAATCAAAAGATGAAAAATCCATAGGAAGACCAATTAGAAATAAATGAAATGTTGCTGCACAATATAGTAACAAAAAAAATCCCAAAGGACAATGAAAAAGAGGAAGAAGTCAACAAAAGGTCCTCTAAAAACTCTGGTCATGAAACAAAAAATGAGAACAGTTCTTCTGAAGACACACACGTGGCAGGAAACAAAACATCTACATGAAGAAAAAGAAAACAAGTAGATCACCTAGAATGTGAATTCAAGAAAATAAAACCATCCACCTTTGACGGAGAATCAAGGATGTGTGAAGAGGTTGAAGCATGGCTACTAGATATAAAGAAATACTTCCAAATTTACAATTACTCTAGTAATATGAAAGTCATAATGGCCATTTACAACTTGAAGGGAAAAACATGTATCTGGTAGCAAGACCTAAAATTTGCTTAGGGATTGAAACAAAAACAGATGGAATGGTAAGATTTTAAGAAATATTTCAAGAATAAATATTTGTCAGAAATCTATTACGAAAGAAAGAATAAGGAATTATACAAGCTAAGACTCAGACAAATGACCATGGACGATATGATAAATAAATTTATAGAACTATTGAGATTTGTAACATACATCAAGGAAGACAAAATAAAGATACAACAATTTTTAAGTTGTATACCACAGTCATTCAAATTGAATTTGACAATCCCAAGACTTTAAACAAAGTGTTTAGAAAGGACCAGATGTGCTATGATCAGTACACACATATCTAAAATTCCCAAGGCATGTAAGGAAAACAAACAAGACAGAATGAATCAACGAAAGAAAGGATTCCAACCAACCCCTTTTAGGAATATGGAAAAGAGTTTCCAAAAGAAGGAATATCATTCAAACACCTCGAGTGCTCAAGGGGGAGGTAGACCACTTAATATGGGAGTCAAGAAAGTTGGGGACATCCCCATAGAACCATTAACGTGCTGGGAGTGTGGAAAACCTCACTTGAGGAGAAACTGTCCATGCTTAATTTCCACAATAAGAACTACAGTCCATAACCTGCAAGAAGCTTATATAGTAGGAGATATGGGAAGAAGTGTGCACATAATTAATGCATCTGTGGATGGCAGGAAAGTTGATCATCAATCCACTATCGTGGAGGTTGAAGGTAAAATTCATGATAACTGCATTTCTATATTAATTGACCCAAGATCTAGTATGAGTTATGTTACTCCTGGTTTAGTTGAATTGGAAAAACTCAAGAAAGTAAATCATGATAAGTCCTGGTTAGTACAGTTAGAAACAAAGACCAAGATAAAAGTAACATATTTAATTCCTGAATGTAAACTCAACATAGATCGTCAAAGTACAAAGTTAAATATGAACATTTTACCTTTGGAATCTTACGATATAATCATTGGAATGGATTGGTTAGAGAAACAGAAAGTGATTTTAAAATGTTACAAAAACTCACTTACTTACAAAGATGCAAACAACACAACTAAGACAATATAAGGGATCATAAAACTAGTTTCAGTTAGGTAGATATCAGTCATGCAGTTTAAGAAATGTATGAATAAAGGTTGCCAAGTTTATGCTGTTCAAGTAACTAATCTGTTAGAAAAGGAAAAAAAACCAAGTCTAGGAGACTTTGAAGTCCTACATGGGTTTAGAGATGTATTTGGGTACCAAATACCACAACTCTCTCCAAGAAGAGAGATAGAATTATCTATTGATCTACTACCTAGATCTTCCCCAATATCTAAGGCACCTTATAGAATGAGTTTACCCGAATTAACGAAGCTGAAAATTCATCTGTAAGAAAAGTTAGATAAAGAATGTATTAGACCAACTATCTCGCCTTGGGGAGCACCGATTCTTTTCGTTAAAAATAAAGATGGCACTTTGAGACTATGCATTGACTATCGACAACTAAATAAGATGATGATTAAAAATAAGTATCTTGTACCCATAATTAACAACCTGTTTGACCAAGTGGGAGGAGAAAATATGTTCTCTAAGTTAGATTTAAGGTTTGTTTATCACCAAGTCAGAATAAAGGACGAAGATATAAATAAAACAACATTTAGAAAATGGTACAGACCGTATGAGTTTGTCATAATTCTGTTTGGTCTTACTAATGCACCAACAACCTTTATGTGTTTAATCAATAGTATATTCAGTCAATACCTAGATAAATTGGTATTGGTGTTTAATGATGATATTTTGGTTTACTCGAAAGAAAAAGAAGAAAATGAAGAACATCTGAAAATAGTATTGAAAACCTTAAGTAAACACCAGTTGTATGTGAAGTTTGATAAGCGTGAATTATACCAAAGAAGATACAGTACCTAGGACACATGATATCCGAAGAGGGTATTGTTGTTGATCCAGAAAAGATAAAATCCATTATGGAATGGCCTATCCCTAAGGATGTAGCATACATCAAATCATTCATGGTAATTACTGGTTATTACCGAAGATTTATAGAAGGATTTTCTAATATCACGTACCCAATTTCATTTGTACAGAAAAAAGGAATAAGATTTACTAAAAGGACTGTTAACTAAAATGAATGTTAACTACAACACCTATCCTAAGGGTAGCATATCCTGATAAAGACTTTACTGTTTGCATGGATGCAAGAAAAGAAGGCTTGGGAGGTGTCCTAACACAAGATGGACATGTCATATGTTATGAATCATGTAAACTGAAAGAACATGAATGGAATTATGTTACACATGATTTGGAGTTAGCAGTCGTAATAAAATTCATAGAGATATCCTTCCAAATAGCAGGTCGAATCGGAAGAGGTTGTAGTGTGCCCAGAGATTTGACTGGTTCTCCCTTGTTGCATTGACACACATCACATCCAATGAAAAAATTACAAATGTCATGTTTCATACCATCCCGGAAAAAAGAACATTTGACCCTATCATAGGTTTTGGTGAACCCGGAGTGCCCCACTGTGGGTGTAGCATGAAGCTCAGAAAGCACCGTGGATTTAAGATTTGATTGTTTACTTAAATACAAATGACCTTTGTATTGAAGCTCATCATGGAGCCAAGATTACCCTGGGGAAGTTGGAGCATTGAATTGCAATTGTTGGATGAGATGTGAACTTTTGGGATCTTGTATCCATTCCTGGAAAATGACTTGGAGCCAATCTGGTACAATGAAGGAAAGAGAAAAAATGGATCCTTCATCTTCATATTGTCGGGAAAGTGCATCCACAACAACATTGTCTTTTCCTTTCATGTAAATGATCTCATAATCAGATCCAAATATCTTAGTCACCCATTTTTGTTGCTTCAGGGAGGAAGTGCATTGTTCCAGAAAATACTTGAGGCTTTGATGGTCTGTCTTAATTTAGAAATGTTTCCCCAATAGATAAGGGTGCCACAGATCAACGACATGTAGAATAGCCAACATTTCCTTATCATAGATTGATTTTCCCAGATTTCTTTCATATAGTTTCTTATTTGTAAAGGCCAAATGTCGACCCTCTTGCATAAGGATAGCACTAATTCCTTTCCCTAAGGCATCACATTCCAACAAAAAGGTCTTTGTTAAATCCAAAAGGGATAGGAATGGAGTGGTGGACATGGTCATCTTCAAGGTTTGAAAAGATTGAGCAGCGGTTGGAGTCCAAGTGAAAGAGTTCTTTTTTAGGAGAGAAGTGAGAGGTGTTGCAATCTTTCCATAATTCTTAACAAACTTGTGATAATACCATGTTAAGCCCATAAATCCACGCAATATTTTGAGAGTCTTTGGGTGAGTCCAATATTGCATAGCTTCAATCTTTTTAGGATCCACCCTAACACCATCCTTGCCAACCAGATGACCCAAGTATTCTACTTCTGAGGCGCCAAAAGCACATTTAGACTATTTCAGGAAAATTTGGTGCTGAGAGAGTAGATGGAGAACTCGATCCACATGAGAAAGATGGTATATCTAGGTTTTTATATAGATGAGGATATCATCAAAGAAAACTAAGACAAAATGATGGAGAAAATGATGGGAGACATGATTCATGAGGCTTTGGAAGGTGGAGGGGGCATTAAAAAAGCCAAAGAGCATGACCAAAAACTCATAGTGGCCCTCATGAGTTCTAAAGGCAGTCTTGGGAATGTTTTCCTCTTTCATATGTATATGGTGGTAGCCTAAATGAAGATCAAGTTTGGTAAAGAATTGGGTGCCACTCAATTCATCCAGGAGGTCATCAATGACAGGAATGGGAAATTTGTATTTAATGGTAAGTTTGTTGAGGGAACGTAAGTCAGGACACATTCACCAAGAACCTTCTTTATTCAATACCAAGACCATGGGAGAAGAGTAGGGGCTCTTACTAGGGTGGATAATGTCTGCATTAAGGAGTTCCTGGACAATTTTCTCAATTTCATTTTTTTTGGGAAAAGGTGTGATGATATAGACAGATATTGGGAGGAAGGCTTCTGGGTACAAGGGGAATGGAATGATCATGAACACCACGGGACAGAGGGAGTCCTTGGGGAGTGGAAAAGACCACTTTATGTTTAGAAAGGATGGCTCGGAGGTCTTGCGGCACCGAGGGTGTCTATGTTGCTTGTATGGCATGGAGTTGGGCAATAACACCAGAATGACCTTTTTTGAGCATCTTTTCCATGTGATGGGAACTAATGATCTTAGGTGAACCGGTGGTGATGCCTTGGAATTTATATTGGTGGCCCTCCTGGTTGAATTTCATGGTTAATTCCTTAAAATCCATGAGAATGGGACCCAAAGTCCTTAGCCAGTCTCCACCCAACACAATGTCACAATCGCCCATGTCGATAGAAAACATATGATATTTCATGTGGTAGTCACCAATTTGGAGACACACATTTTCACAATGCCCTCCACATTTCATGGAACCACCATTGGCAATCATGATTTGGAAATTATTGACAGAATGGATTTAGCAATGAGTTTCTTGGGCAATGCAGTGATGAATAAAATTATGGGTGCTTCCACTATCAACCAAAATGATGACCTTCTGATGCTTGATGTAACCGATTAGCTTGAGGGTTAGGGGAGCGGAGAAGTCAGTGAGATCATTGAAGGAAATGATCGGTTCTACTTTGGAAGGGTCTGAGCGAGGGGTTATGTTAGTGGTTTCAGGTGACTCAGACACAAGGGGAGTTTCAACATCCTCTTCCGAAATATCCTCGGAGATGGCGATAAAAATATTTTGTTCCTTACACTTGTGGCCCGGGAAATATTTTTCATCACAATTATAACAAAGGCATTTGAGTTGGTGTTCAACCATTTCATCCCTGGACAATTTTTGGATCTTTAGTGGAGCAGAGGGAGTAGTGGGATTTACTAGTTTAGGGCGAGGAATAAAGGAGGGTTTTCGATTTCGAGAAGATACAACCTGTTGTACGTATTTAGCTCTTTTAGTATCCTCCACCCAAATCTAAGGCCAAGCCATGAGGACATGGGCCCAAATATCATACTTGAGGCCACTGATAAAACACTCTCGGAAAAAGGCATCAAACATTCTCTCTGTCCAAAAATCCAGGCACTCAAAGGAAGCTATAAAGTCTTCCATTGTTCCTGATTGTTTTCAACTTTGTTAAATGGCTCAAATGGTTGGTTTCAGTGTCAAAGCATTCATAAATCTCTGCCACAAAGTGTGTCCAAGAAATATGCCCTTGATGTGAAGTTTTTCTCCATTGCCACCATTGCCAACCTTCTTGATCTAGATGGAGAACACCATACCGAAGTTTGGCCAAGTCATCTGTAATGTCGTATAAAGTGAAATAATGTTCCATTTGGGTTATCCAACTAGTGGGATCCGAGCCATCAAATTTGGTGTCTAAGCCATCAAATTTGGTCACATCCACCCGTGGAAGGCGTAGGTCACGTTGAAAGTGATGGTGATGAAAGTTATGGGAATGAGAGGAATGTTCACCTTCAGTATGTGAAGGTGAGTTAGAGAAAGTCTTATCTGTAGGGATATGAATCTTGGTGCAGAGTGACAAAATTATAGATTCAAGTTGGGTGGTAAGGTCTTGTTTGATTTCCTCCATTGAGGACTGCATGGTTGTATTGATGGTGACAACATTGACACTGATTTGTTTCACTTCTTACTGGGTCTTGGTGAGACTAGATTGCAAGGTATTGATGAGAGCTTCCAAGTCTTGGCTATGGGTATGGGCCATGAGGACGAGGGAAACGAAAAGGGGCGGGTGGGGTCAATTTTTTTTTCTAAAAAATGATATGTATGAATGTGATAAGAGAGAAGAGATGAATCCAATGGAATAGGTCTCAAATACCGGTGAAAAAATTTCCATAATTTTTTTATTTTTTTTACACTTGAGGAGTTATACTCTCGTCTAAATAATACTGAAGTGATGAAATTCCCAAATTCTTAACTAGGTAGAAATGTGCAGTGATTTGGCAACCCGAACACAGTTGTGTGACAATAGATCTTGTCTATTTTAATTTGTTTATGTTTTTGTCCCTAAGGGTTAGGTATTCAAGGGTTCTATAGACAAGGGTTTTACCTATGCTATAGCTCTTTGATATACGTGTGGGGTCCAACAGTAGTACTTGACCCAATATCTCAGGGCACTAAATAAGGAGGATAGACCGTACCCTTAGTCATACTAACCAACTACCCAGGTACTAGAGAGTATCTTCCTGAGTGTTGTTCTTGGTGGCACTATAGTAGTCAAGCGGTCGATCGGTTTATCTAAAGAGGGCTTCAGGTAATCTAGGTCGATCCATACAATGGTGTTGTCTGATGCATTGCCACTTGAAGGGGTACCAATAGCGGTTACAAGGGTCGCCAATATATGTGCGCTTAAGTACCACTTGTATTTCCTGCGTGTATGAATCCCTCAACCGTGGGTTTATGTGCATAACGACAGATCTCTATGGATTAAAGATGCCAGCATACGTCTCTAACCTGAAAAAAAAATTAACCCACACTTTCTGTCGAAGAAAGTGCTCTGATACCACTTGTAATATACCAGATATAAAAGGTATGCAGAACATAAATAAAATTCTAGAAATGGTAGAATAACAACAATATAACCAAAACAATCACCACAATAGGAATGAAATGATATAAGAATAACAACAGAAATAACACTTTGATTCTTAAGGCAATGTTGTTACACATTATTTTCATCATCCCTATGATGGTTAATGATGTAAACCTATATATTCCCTTCAGAGGGGTCAGTGGCATGAGTTCTTGAAGAGAGAAGGGAGAAGAACTTTTCTTGAGAAAAGAAGTTGCATTTTCCCTTGTAAAATCCCTGTAAAAAAGGAACTTCCCAGGTTTCTATATAGGCAGTGTGCGAGAATGCCTAATTCTCACAGGTTGCATCATAGCTAGGGTGCGAGATGTTCGCAGGTTGCTCTATAGGCAGGGTGAGAGAATGCCTACACGTGGGAAAAACAAGCATTTTCTCGAATCTTCTAGAATGAGAAACTTCTATGGTTAGGTGGCATCCAAATGGTTTGGATCTTACTCGCTTTCATGATTTAGTGGGATCATCCTAACCTCCTCACCTTATCCTCTTCAACTTATAAAAGGAGAGGAGTTCTCATGGAGAAATTTA
>JZKD02S1641123.1:33274-56431 GCA_000966675.3 Picea glauca | reverse complement strand
AAAATATAAGTGTACTTATGTTCTTCTCTTGTTTACTATGTTCTTGTTTATCTATGTTTTATATGGGTTAATTCTTGTATGTTGTCGCATATAAGTATTTGTTGTTATTTTGTTTAATGCTTCTGGCACATGTAAGTGTGGTGTCAATAGTCATCATTGTAGCTATGCATGGGTATTTCAGCTGTTGATAGTCTAGTATATTAAGTTAACCTTGTGATTTTTATTATGAGTCTTCAAGAAGAAGAAATAGCCATGCATGCAAAGAACACTTTGTGTGCATCAGAGGCTAGAGTTACTTGTGCACATAGGGAAGCAGTTTGAATGCACAAGTAGGATAAATTTGGTAATGACGCTAGAATGGGCATGCACACAATAAAATTATGTGTTCAATGTTCTTTTGTGCAGTTGTTTGAGTTATTTATGTTGCGTAAATATGTTTTAAAAGGATTAATTTAGTGTCGTGCATCTAAGTTTGAGGTTGAGCACACTACTTGGGGTGATAATGCGTAGACTAGTGTTTAGTATAGAATATGTGGAGTGGATTTTTTTGTAGTAGCATTGCCAAGTAGTATGCTAGGGATGTTACAGTTTGGTTGATTCAAAGAAATCTTAGAGCATGTTGTAAGTGTTGGTAACAAGAAACGTTACAAGTTGGTAATGAGACTTAGTTGGGAGACTGAGTATGTTACAGATTAGTATCAGAGCTATAAATAAGGAGGATTTATAGTAGAGAGACCTAGCATGGGTGGTTGGGGACATTACATATTGGTATCAGAGAATATTTTTGAAGAAGTGTGTGGTGTAGCTCAACTAGGGAGGTTGGGGATGTTATATATTAGTATCAGAGATATTGGTTCAACACTGGACTTGTATGGTTCATAGGTCAACAAGAAGCATAAAATCTCCAATTTCAACACTAAGCCTGTATGAGTTGAGTTATACCTAAGGAAACATTTGTACTGGTAAGTGGCCAAATTTGAATTCCAACGTTGCCATGGTGCACATTAAGTAATAATTCACATATGCATATTAAATTGATGATATTGCGGAGTGAAAGACTGGAACAACGTAATAAGTAATGGTGCATGGGTGTGTGCACTAAAGTTTTGGGACTACGCACAATAAATTGTGATAAATGTTCATTAGTGATACGTGGTGTGCATGAAAAATATTGACATCATGCATTGGTGTGTGTTGAATACTAGTGCATGCATGATCTTTAGCAGAAGGGATTCTGACAAGATAGTGTCGAGTTTTCATGAATTTATTTCATGAATTATCCTAACAAATATTGTTGTCTACATATTTTGCAGAATTATAAGCGATCAGAGTAGGACAAAATGAGTGCATAAAGTCAAAATAATGGAAGAAGTGCAAAAGAATTATAGTCCTGACAATGAATTCGAGGATCTATATGTCAGTTTGGGTGATGATGGTACATAATCTAAGGAGGAGTGCATGAACTTGATAGAAATCGTAAAAATACTACAAAATGATGTCCATATCTATAAGGATGATAATTAAAGGCTTATGAGATCCAAGGAGAATAAATATGACTTCAGTGTTAAGTTGATGCAGATCCTAGACATAATAAAAAGTAAAATGTATAAGGAGATAGAGAATAGTAGGTTGATAAGTCATTGATATCATGATGAGAAAATGAGAGAACCTCACTCACAAAAGCATTCTTTTAGGAATGCACACAATAGTTTGATTCCATCTCCTATAAAAAATAATAAAGTAAATATTGTTGCATACAAGCTACAGGACACAATTAATAAGATCAAGACTCCTACCTTTTACAATGAGCACAAGAAGGATGAAGATACAGACAGCTATTTGTTGGGTATGAGGAAGTACTTCTAGTTGAATAATTATTTTGCACAAGTAGAAGGGAGGATTTCCATTTATCATCTAAAAGGAAAACATCAATGTGGTGGGATCATTTTGTGCAAGTGTAACACATTGATGAAAATAAGTTTACTTGGAGGGAGTTCAAGAGGTATTTCCAAAATAAATTCTCAACCAAGTGGTACTATGAAAAGAAAATGAAGGATTTATTTGAACTCAAGCTTGGGAGTATGACGATAGATGAGAATGAAAGAATATTTTTAGAGCTACTGAAATATGTTGTATTCGTCAAGGAAGAGAAAGTTAAAATTTAGAGGTACCTGAGTGGGTTTCCTTCAATTATTAGTGACAAGATATAGTATGATGACCCTAATACATTGGAGGAAACTATAAGGCGTGCTAAGTGTCTTTATGGGGCATTAAAGGGGAATTTTGACTTTACAAAATGCTTGGGAAGATAAGATGAATAAAAATATGAAACAAAGAAAGAAGGGGGCTAAGCCACATATTTTCAGAAACAATGCACAAGGAAAACCAATTCTCGAAGATCCCATAATGTCAGAGATAGTTGGGAAAAACCCGTGGAAACAATCTACTCATTGTTGTATTTATGGTAGTAACCATACGTGCATAGATTTCCCTCAAACAGGTGATAAATCAAGGACTTTGCACGATGTACAACAAGCTGGGATAGTTGAGGACATATGAAGAAATGTTCCTAGGATTTATGCAGCGTTGGATAACAAGAAGGATGAATTTCAGTCACACACGATCGAGCTGAAAGGTAGTATTAATGACAAAAACATTGGTATTTTAATTGAATCAAGAGCTAGTCATAGTTATCTAGATCCTAAGATGGGGGAAAGGTTCCAATTGCCAATAAGAAAGCTTGGAAAAAATTGGTTAGTGCAGTTAGCTACAGGAGAAAAAAGGAAAATTATTGATATGGTTAAGGAATTCCCAATGGAGATTAATGGAATCTGTAGAAAAGATTATTTGAATATCATACCTTTGGGTTTGTATGATTTCCTCATTGGTATGGATTTGTTGGATGAGAACCATGTTGTCCTGGAATGTTACAATAAGGAATTCACTTGTTTGGATGAGGAAGGGAAATTAATATCGGTTCAAGGAATTCCAAGAGTTGTAACTATCAGAGAAGTTTCATCCTTGTAAATTAAGAAAATATATAAGAAAGGATGTCAAGTATTTGCAGTGCATATGGAAGATGCACCTAAGGATAAAGCTCCAAGTATTGAAGATTGTGCAGTACTAAAAGAGTATGAGGATGTTTCTAAAGGGATACTAGGATTTCCTCTGGAAAGAGATATTGATTTCTCTATAAATATGATTTTGGGAGAAACACATGTATCCAAGACTCCTTATAAGATGAGTATGTCAGAATTGAAGGATTTTTAGATGAAAATTGAAGAGATTATGAAGAAGGGGTATATACTCCCAAGAGTGTCTCCTTGTGTGCCATTTTTGTTCGAGAAGAAGAAGGATGGTATGTTGAGACTTTATATCGACTTTAGGAAGTTGAACAAGGTAACAATAAATAACAAGTATCCTTTGCCAATGATAGATGACATTTTTGATCAACTACGAGGTGTGCATATATTTTAAAAGATTGATCTCATATCTAGATATCACCAAGTGAGAATAAAAGAGGAAGACATCAATCATACTTCCTTCTGAACAATCTATGGTTGTTACAAGTTTACAATGTTTCCATTTGGGTTTTCAAACGCACCATCTGTATTCATGTGTTTGATGAATGGAGTTTTCAGAAATTATTTATATAAGTTTGTTGGAAGACATACTTATTTAATCAAGGTATGAAGAATAACATGAGGATATTTAAGGTACTATATTTATTATAAGAGCTAAAAACATAAATATTGCAGAGAATAATAGCGGAACAATACAATAGATGAAACCAAAACACAAAAATAATATCGTTATTGATAGGATACAATTTTCACTTTCCTCTTCGAGGGGGAAACCTCCAATAGAGAAACTCTATATTACAATAATTCTCAAGAAAAAAAAAATTCATACCCTCGACTTCTATTAATACTAAATCTATCTACCAAAAGAACAATCTAGAGGAAGATCTTCTAGAAGAAAAAGCTTCTATTAGATCTTCTTACATTTGATTTATTCTTCCTTATTACTAATCCTTATTAATATTGTCCTTTATCACATGAAAAATATATTATTCTACCTACGTGAGGGGTTAGGGTGGTTAGGTCCCTAACATGCCCTCCTCCTTTAAAAACATCCTTGTCCTCAAGTATTTAGATGAGGAAATTGTTGTCGAATGGTAGCTGGCTCCCAGGTGGCATTTGTTGGAGTTATATCTTTCCATGATACTAAAAATTCCTTCATGGTGTGTTGATAGATACGATACTCACACTGGTCCAAGACTTCCTCTGGCTACAACCGTATGGATCCTTCTTCATCCAACTAGGGAAGACTGGTTTGAGTTCAGAACTTACTTCCAATCACCTTCTTTAAGCAGGAGACATGAAAAACAAGATGGAGCTTAGAATGATTAGGAAAAGATAATTGACAAGCCACATGTCTCACGCACTTAAGAAATGTATAAGGACCATAAAATTTGGGTGACAACTTCTAACAATTATCAGCCTTGAGTGAATTCTTCTTATAAGGTTGCAGTCAAAGAAACACTTGGTCCCCTTCAACAAATTGACATTCTTAGTGACCTTGATTTGATTGTTGCTTCATACAATTCTAAGCCATGACCAAATTATATTTGAGGGTACAAAGAATATCCTCTTGAACTATAAGATTTTGTTCAATTGCCTAGACCTTCGAGAGTCCGGGTATGTATGAGAGAACTAAAGGAATTTTTTTTCCATATACTTGTTCAAAAGGAGTCATGCAAGTAACTTTATGGTAATAAGTGTTGTAACACCATTCAAAGAGGGGTAATGATTGAGCCCATTGATTTTTACTCTTAGACAAAAAACACCTCAAATATGTTTCCAAACATTGGTTGACAACTTCATTTTTACCATCAGTCTGGGGATGATATGTTGTGTTGAGATCCAATTTGGCTTCTTGTAGCTTGAACAATTCTTGCAAAAAATTACCTCGGGATCGGGTGATGGTGCAAGACACATGGAAACAAGAGGAGGCGCAGACAGGACAACGTGGAGGAAGCCAGGTGATAGATCCCTACAAAGCACAACCACCACCCCCATCCATTTAAACCCTCCTACGATGTCTGATGTGCCATTAAGCTTGGTGTGTTTCCTATTTATGGTTGTCCTCTCGATGGACGATTTCATTGAAGGTGTCATCAACCTTTGCATGTGGCTCTATCTTCATCTCCTCCAACCAAGAAGATATGGTTCATTCCATCTTACTTCCTCCTTGACACTCTCCTGCTGTGCTTCAAACCCCTCATACCAGCTCCTTGGTCCTCTCCAACAACTGGCTCTTCTCCCGGCCTCTCCGCTCACCTGGGGATTCTCTCGCAGCTCAACCTTTCCCCCAAGTGGATAGCATGCCTAGGAAAAGAGGCAGGCCAAGAAGGGGCTCGCCCTGGAGTCCATCCTAGCCACGAGCACCTGTACCTCACCATGGTTCCCATTTCAGCCTCAGACTCCTATTCCCCTCCCAATATTCTCTTTCCTCACACTCCTCGCACTCATCGAACTCATCGCACTCTTCTCAGCCTGAAATTGAACCACTCGCCACTTCTTCCCAGCTTGAAGGTTTGGTTCTTATGCATAGCTCGGTCGACTTACCCTCAGAGCCTATCCTGGATGGAGCCTCCACTTCTCAGGCACCCCCACTTCCCGTGGACAACGCACCTTTGTTGGATTCAAAAGCCTTCCACAGTCACCCACCCTTGGAGGCGTCACCATTTCCACATTCTATCTTTGACTCCATCCCAGACGAGCAGATGCAGGACAACATGGACATTCTTTACAGGCTGGTTTTTGAACTTCAACAGGGCATGGATGATCTACAATTCCGACTGCAGCAAGTGGATAGGAAGGCCTTGGAAATCCTCCACATCCTCTCCACCTTCCAGGGAGCAGTAGTGCATCCTGAGAACGTCCCAACGGACATGTTTGGTAGGGGAAAACAAGAGCTTCTAGCGGAGGGTGGCGATTTGGGGCAAGACATGCATGTGAATGGAGGTTGCAGCAGCAGTGGATAATGCAGATGCTGATGCACAGATGGAATGGAGAGGAACACCTATCAAGGAAGAGCTCTGGAACGAGGCTACCCATGCCACCTGAATGGAATATAAGTCAAATGTATGACCCTTATGGAGAATCTACTTATGCTTTAGTTTATTACTCTTAGTTTTGTTTACAGTTTTACTAGTTTGATAGACATGTAGACCATAACACCGACTGTATGAACTAGTTTCCCCCTTGGGGTAGTTCAGTTACTACAACTCGACAACTCTGAATATTCTGCAACTCTAGTTTTGTTTTTTGGAGGCTCTTTATACATTAATGAAATACTCTTACTTACAAAAAAAAAAAAAAAATTCTTGCAAAAAATTACTAGTGAAACTCGGATCTTGGTCAAAGAAAATGGAATGAGGCATGCCATGAAGCTTTAAGATATGATCCATGAAAGTTTGAGCCATTGTGGACGTAGTGAATGGGTTTTGAATATCACATAAATGAGCATATTCAGAAAGACGATCAACAATGACCATGATGATGGATTTATTTCCCAATTTAGGTAATCCAACAATGAATTCCATAGAAATATCCCTACAAATGGAAGGTGGAATTGGAAGCAGTTGTAGTGTGTCTGGGGCTTTGAATGTTTCTACCTTGTTGTGTTGATAGACATCACAATATTACACAAAGTTCTGGACATCCTTCTTCATACCATCCCAGAAAAATGAACATTTGAACATGTCATATTTTTTGGTAAACCTAGAATGCCCACTTGTGGGTGTAGGATGAAGCTCAGATAACATTGTGGATTAAATTTTTCTTCATTTTATTAAATACAAATGACCTTTGTAGCGAATCTCTTCATTGTTCCAAGAGTATTCTGGAGAAACTAGAGAATTTTCTTGCAATTTTTGGATCAGAAGCAACATTTTGGTATCTTACAGCCATTCTTGGCTAACAACTTGGATCCAATATGGTACAATGAAGGATAGATAAAAGAAGGACCCTTCATCTTCATATTTCCTTGAAAGAGTATCTGCAACCACATTGTCTTTTACTTTCTTGTAAATGATCTCATAATCATATCCAAATAGCTTGGTAACCTATTTTTGTTGCTCTAGGGATGAAAGTCGCTGCTTTATAAAATACTTGAGGCTTTGTTGATCTGTATTAATTTAGAAGTGTTTCCTCAATAGATAAGGATGCCAAAGATACACAACATGAAGAATGGCCATCATTTTATTTTCATAGATTGATTGGCCCAAATGACACTCCCACAGTTGTTTGATAGTGAAGGCTAAAGGCCTACCATCTTTCATAAGTACTGAACCAATTCCTTTATCGGATGCATCACATTCTAGGACAAAAGTATTTTTGAAGTTGGTGAGGGTGAGGACATGAATTTTTCACATAGTCTCTTTCAAATCATGGAATTATTGATTAGTAGAAAGAGTCCAATTGAAAGCATTATTTTTAAGGAGAACATTGAGAGGGGATGTAATTTTTCCATAGTTCTTAACAAATTTGCGATAGTAGATTGTTAAATCCAAAAAACTACACAAAATCTTGATATTTTTGGGGTGAGGCCAATCTTGCATTGCTTCAATTTTCTAAGGATACACCTTGACACCATCCTTGCCAACAATATGACCCAAATAATCCACTTTGGAAGTTCCAAAGCCACATTTAGATTGTTTGAGGAAAAGTTGGTGTTGAGAAAGGAGATGGAGAACTTGATCCACATGGAAAATATGGGTTGTCCAATTTTTACTATAGATGGGAATATCATAAAAGAAAACTAAGACAAAGTGATAGAGAAAACGACAGAATAGTACAAGATTCATGAGAATTTGGAAAGTGGAGGGGGAATTACAAAGGCCAAAGGGAATGACCAAGAACTAATAGTGGCCCTCATGAATTCAAAAGGCCATCCTGAGAATGTCAATCTCTTTCATATGTATTTGGTGGTAACCAAAATGAATATTAAGCTTAGTAAAGTAGTGAGAACCACTCAATTCATCCAATAGATCATCCATGAAAGGAATGGGAAAATTGTCTTTGATGGTGACTTTGTTGAGAGCATGAAAGTCGGGAGACATGCACCACATGCCTTATTTTTTATGACCATGACCATGAAAGAAGAATAGGGGATGGTACTATGGTGGATGACACTTGTGTCGAGCAATTCTTGAACAATTTTCTCAATTTCATTCTTCTAGGAAAAGGGACGACGATACATGCAGACATTGGGAGGAAGATTGTCTGGGACTGGAGGAATGGAATGATCATGAACACCATAGAAAGGGGAAAGGCCACAAGGAATATAAAAATAGTGTGGTGTTTGGAAAGTATTGATTGGAGGCCAGGATACATAAATGGTGTCTCAAATACTTGAATGGCATTGAGTTGGGAAATAATGTTGAAATGGCCTTTTCTGAGGAGATTTTCCATTCGATGGGAACTAATGATCTCAAAGGATTCTGTTGTGATGCCTTGGAACTTTACTGTTGGTCATCCTATTGAAACTCTATGGTCAATTCCTTAAAATCCATGAGGATAGGACCAAGAGTGTGTAACCATTTTACACCTAACACAGTTTCACAACCACCCATGTTTATAGCAAACATATGAGATTTTAGGTTGTACTGGCCAATTTGGAGACACACATTTTAACAACGCCCCCCAGATTTCATGGAACCTCCATTGGAAATCATGATTTTAAAATTGTTTACTGCATGGATATTGCAATGGATTTCTTGTTAAATGTGTTGATGAATTAAATTATGAGTGTTACCACTATTAATTGTGATGTTGACTTTTAAATTTTTAATGTATCCAATTAGCTTGAGGGCTTGGGGATCAGAAGGAAAACCGATAGGAGCTGGATCAGGTAGCTCAATTGCATGAGAATCCTCGATATCATCTTCAAAAAAATCCTCAGAGATGGCCATGAACAACTTCTATTCCTTACACTTGTGCCTTGGAAAAAAAAAATTCATCACAATTATAGCAAATACGTTTGAGTTAGCATTCAACCATTTCCTCCTAAGTTATTTTTTGGATCTTTAGCGAGGTGGGATGAAAGGAAGGAGTGGAAGAGAGAGGGAACATAGGGAAATAAGGTTTGCGGTGATGGGAAAAAACAACCTATTGATCTTCCTTGGCACATTGAGTAGCTTCCAACCAAGTTTTGGGGTGAGTCATGAGGACTTGGGCTCATATGCCATCCTTGAGGCTACTGAAAAAGAATTTCCAGAAAAAAGCATCAAACATGCCCTTCGTTATGAAATATAATTGCTCAAATACAAAAATAAACTCTTGCAATGCACATGATTGTTTCAATTTGGTCAGACGACCCAAGGAGTGTTCATCAGTGTTAAGGCGGTCATAAAGTTCATACACAAACTCATTCCAAGCCACATATCCTTGACGTGATTTTTGAGACCATTTCCACCATTGTCAACGTTCATGATTCAAATAGAGGACATTGTAACAAATTTTGGATAAGTCGTAAGTGATGCCATGCAAGGATAAATAGTGTTCCATTTGAGTGACCCAACCAGTGGGATCCAAGCCATCAAATTTGTTCACCTCCACTCATGGAAGACGTAGATCACGATGAAAAGGGTTGGACTAAAAATGTTGGAAATGGAGGAAGTATTACCTTCGAGGTCATAAGGTTGATTAGATAATGAATGGACTTTAGAAATGGGAAGTTTTCCATGACCTTGGAAGGAAATGAGTCAATTTGAGATTCAAGGTGGGATTCAAGCTAGTTGGTGAGGTGGGAATTGAGGTCCTTCTTCAATTACTCTTTCAGGTGGTCCATTTTGGACTCAATGTGGGTAGCTATGCAGTTTTGAAGGTCTTGAATGTGAGTGTTAGCTATGGTGAGGGGAAAACACAGGAAGAGGTGGGAAAGAAAGGTGGGTTAAAAGGGTGGGTGGGTCCATGGAAAAAAAGAATAATATATGATTAGTATCACTGTGATCAGGATTAAAAGAGGAGCCCCATGGAATAGGTCCCAAGCATGGATGCTAGAAAGGGGGTCAGGACCACAGGAAAAAATAAAAGGCTAAAAATTGATAGGTATCACTCCGATTAGGATGAAAAGAGGATTTCAATGGGATAGGTCTCAAATAAGGGTGCGGGCAGGCCCAAATTGTTGACATGAAAAAAGGGGTAGTAATTTTTCAACCAGAATGCAAAAGGTAAAGATGCAGAGAAATAAATATTTTCTATTCTATTTTTGTTTCCATCCCAAGGGTTAGGGTATTTAGGGTTTCTATAGACAAGGGGTTTCCCTGTTTTATATCTCTTTGATATACATGTAGGGTCCAATAGAAGTACTCAACCCAATATCTTAGGGAACTAACTAAGGAGGCTAGACTGTGCCCTTAGTTGTACTACCTGAATACCTAGGTACTAGAGAGTATCTTGACAAGTGTTGTTCTTGGTGGCCCTATAACAGTTAGGGGGTTTTTCTATGGAGGGATTCAAGATATCTAGGTCGATTTGTATACATGTGTTGTCTAATGTGCTACCACTTGAAGGGGTATCAAAAGGGGTTAAAATAGTGGTCAACAATGTCTATGTAAGTACCACTTGTAGTTCCTACATGTATGCTTCCCTGACCATGGATTTATGTGTTGAACGATAGGTTTGTGTAGATTTAAGATGATGGAATACGCCTCTACCCTGGAAAAAAAAATAACCCACAATTTTTCTGCCAAGGAAAGTTCTCTAATACCCCTTTTAAGGTACAAGATCTATTATAAGATCTGAAAACATAAATATTGCAGAAAATAACAATGAAGCAATACACTAAATGAAACCACAGCACAAAAATAATACCTTAATTGATAGGAAACAATGTTCATTTGCCTCTTCAAGGGGGAAAACTCTATTTAGGGTTTCTATAGACAAGGGGTTTCCCTGTTTTATATCTCTTTGATATACATGTAGGGTCCAATAGAAGTACTCAACCCAATATCTTAGGGAACYAACTAAGGAGGCTAGACTGTGCCCTTAGTTGTACTACCTGAATACCTAGGTACTAGAGAGTATCTTGACAAGTGTTGTTCTTGGTGGCCCTATAACAGTTAGGGGGTTTTTCTATGGAGGGATTCAAGATATCTAGGTCGATTTGTATACATGTGTTGTCTAATGTGCTACCACTTGAAGGGGTATCAAAAGGGGTTAAAATAGTGGTCAACAATGTCTATGTAAGTACCACTTGTAGTTCCTACATGTATGCTTCCCTGACCATGGATTTATGTGTTGAACGATAGGTTTGTGTAGATTTAAGATGATGGAATACGCCTCTACCCTGGAAAAAAAAATAACCCACAATTTTTCTGCCAAGGAAAGTTCTCTAATACCCCTTTTAAGGTACAAGATCTATTATAAGATCTGAAAACATAAATATTGCAGAAAATAACAATGAAGCAATACACTAAATGAAACCACAGCACAAAAATAATACCTTAATTGATAGGAAACAATGTTCATTTGCCTCTTCAAGGGGGAAAACTCCAGTAGAGAAGTGCTTTGTTACATTAATTCTCAAGAAAAAAACTTCGCATACCATTGACTCTTATTTATACTAATTTTATCTACAAAAAGAACAATCTAGAGGAAGATCTTCTAGAAGAAGAATCTTTTATTAGGTCTTCTTACATTTGAATTATTCTTCCTTATTACTAGGATTTATTAATATTGGCCTTTATTACATGGAAAATATATTATTCTACCTACGTGAGGGGTTTGGGAGGGTAGGTACCTAACATAAAAACTTCAGGATGGTACTGCAGGTATTGAGGGAGCATCATATTTATGGAAAGTTGAGAAAGTGTTTGTTTTATCAGTGACAAATTCATTATTTGGGTCATATTATTTCTACAGAAGGAACAATTGTGGATGTGGAAAATATGAAAGACATTGAGGAAAGTTCGACACCTAGAAATGTCACGGAAGTGAGATCTTTCATTGGATTGACAGGTTATTACAGAAGGTTTGTTGAAGGCTTCTCACATATTTTGCATCCAATTACATCTTTACAAAAGAAAGGTGCATGATTTGAATGGACTATGAATTGCACAAGGAGTTTTTTAGCACTTGAAGAGTTTGTTAACAAGTGCCCCAATTTTGAGAATTGTTGATGCATATGCAAACTTTATTATGGGAATGGATGCATGCAAGGAAGGGATCGATAGAGTCCTTAGTCAAAATGCGAAGGTGGTGTGCTATGATTCAAGGAAGTTAAAAGAGCATGAAATGATCTATTCCACTCATGACATGGAATTGGAAGACATAGTGAATGCCTTGAAGATGTGGCGGCATTATCTTATGGATAAAATATTTGAGTTGAGGATAGACCATAGTGGTATGAAGTATTCATGTGGACAACCAATATTGTATCCCAGACAAAGCAAGTGGTTAGAGTTCCTTAGTGAGTATGACTTTGGCATAAAGCATATCAGAAGAAAAGAGAACAAGGTGGTTGACACACTCAGTAGGAGGGAACATGAGATGCATGATACAACCATTAGCATTTATAAATTGGATTTGTGTGACAAAATTTTGGAATTTTCCAAACAAATATGCATTATGTGGACATATTTAAATTTGATACCATTTGAATCACTTTATGGTAGAAAGTGCAACACACCAGTGATTTGAGACAACCCAACATACCACATAGTAGTTGGGCCAGGTCTACTCTGGGAAATGGAGGAGCAGATGGTAAATATTAGGTAGAATCAAAATGTTTACCATGACAAGAATAAAATATGTGCAGATAATGGAAGAACCCATAGAAATTTTAAAGTGCGTGATCATTTTTTTTTAAAATTGAAGGCTAGACAAAGTTCCCTGAAGTTGGGAAATCATTGTAAGTTGGTGACGCACCACTGTGGGCCATCTAAAATCCTAGAGAGAATTGGTCGTGTCACATATATTCTTGCATTTCCTACATCCTTGTGTACAGATAATGTTTTCCATATGCCATTGTTTAAGAAGTATGTACCTTATGCTAATCATATTATTGATTGGAATGTGATTTAGGTAGAGATAGAAGACGATTGTCAAGTGCGACTACTTTGCATATTGTATCGAAAAGTAAAGCATCTATGAAATCAAGCCATGGACTTGGTAAAGGTCCAATGAACTCAGTATGGTCCTGAGGATGAAACTTAGGAGTGTGAGGATCCTATGCGGGTAGAGTATCCTCATCTTTTTGAAAATTTTTGAAAATTTTTGAAAATTTTATATGTACATGTGTATATGATGCATTGAGGACATTGCATAAATAAGGGGGAGGGAAATGCAATGTACCTGGTCCAAAACCCTTTGTAATTTTACATATAGGATTATGAGCCATGGTATCAAATGTAAATGCAAATGTACATTTAGGATGTTAATCAGGATGTTAATCCATTGGCACTAAGTTTTGATGTTGCACACACCTGAGTAGTGCGTAGAAAATTGTATCAAAGACAGTGTGCACACATTTCATATTGTTGCATGAACCTGGCTAAGTGCACATATTTCACAGGGTTTCACACAATTGGGTAAGTGTGTGGTAATGAGCTGGGAGTGTATGCAAATATGAGCTATATATGTCTATATATATGCCTATATATGTATTGAGGTTGGAGAGCCTGTGTGATTATGACTCTAGTGAGTTAGGACACAGATAGGCCAGTGCACCTATCCATGTAAATGTAATCACATTTATTATTATAATATTACATCACTCTATGTATATAGAGTTATACCAAACAATATGGGGGGTTCACTCCATCGTAAAATGGAAAACGGGGTAGGACGTATGTCATAGGGAATATTTTATAATATTTTTGGAAAACTGTAAAGTGGTGGATAATTTTTATCCTAGGTTCCCGATGGTAAGGAATGAGTCACCAAGTGGCTTAAGCTACTTATGAAGGTGACAAGTGTTAATTTTAAGTCATGTAATATATATTGTTTGCCTTAGTATATTTTGGGTATACTTATTCATTATTCACTTGTTGGTGTGTAGAAGGGGGTCGATTCAAGGTGAGGATGGCTATTTCCTTATTTGCACAAAGAAAATTGTATTGAGTTGTGGGGGCTGTAATCAGAGTTTACTATCGAATTGACATTGTTTTAGGCCCATGAGCAATATCTTTGGGCGAGAGATTGCTTATTGAGAAGTGGATTGTCAAACCCATGAGGATACTCTCAAGATAAGAGTTTTTCTTAGAATTGTTTCCTAGTGCGATGAGAATTAGTCGAAGGGATCAAAGACTTCCGGTCCAACCTGTTGTTGGTAATCCTAGAAGGTGTAACCTCCCACTCTACTGCGCATACTATTATTGACTTATTCTTTGAGGACACTTTCTTGCAAGTGATCCAGGTATGGAACATTGTGATTTCATTCATATTTTTGGTTATATATTATGATGTTGAGGTGTTATAGATGCTTGATTTTATTGATATGTGTGTGTGTGTGTTAACATGTTCTTTTTACAAGTCATCTTGAGTGTGCAGGACACATGACAGGTTATGGATGATGGTGGAATCAAGGGGCTCCCTTGGACTCCAGATTGAGTCAGGGAGTGGATTTTATTGTTTGAGTATTTCATTATTATGCACATACAATGCATGATGGATTTTAGTACAATTATATATATATGTGTGTGTGTGTGTGTGTGTGTGTGTGTGTATTTTGACATTATTTTTGTCAGTGGATGTAGGATTGACGACGCCTGCTAATCCAACTCACATAAGGAGTAAAGGTGCCTTGCACAAAAATCTATATATCGAGGGAGAGGGGTGGCATCATCCCTAACACAACCTACTAGAACTCCCATTGTGGCCACAACTGTAGGTTAACTATTACCTAGTGGGTGGGTCCACAATGCCATGAGTGGTTGCATAGATTTATAAGGGGCACACAATAAGGTAGGTTCCTTGTTCCTTAGAAGCCCTTAGTCTCTCACAAGGTCGAGCGAATGGCGTTTTGACTCAAAGGGTTGGAAAAAATTCCAAAAATAGGTCAATGCGAGTGGCACCCTTGGAGCACGAGTTGCATCCTGAAGGGCACATCACACAATTGAAATCTAAGTCAATAAAAATAGGTGTCCTAGGAAACATTGGAATGAATTGACCTTGATGGATTTAAATAATTAATTAAACAATAGAGTATTAATTATCAAATCCAACCATAAATTTTAAATAAAGGGGCTACTTGAATTGTTACATGAGTAAATATTTGAAGGAAATAAATGTTTATGAAATAGTAAGAACCTAAAAAATTGATAAAATACACAAGGGTGCATGAGATTGTTAAAAAGAAATCCTTATTTAAAAATAATTACAACTTGAGAGAATGGGTTGTGCATAGAATAGAATTTGAGTCAACCAACCCTAGCCTAACTAAGAAGACTCCTAATCCAACCCTAAATAAAACCTAGTTAGGAGACCCCCATTAATTAAGGGGATTGGGGAAACTAAGAGATAAATAAGAGGAAATTAAGGAACACATGCGGAACTATGAGTAAAGGTGGATTTTAAAGAGAAATAAAAGAGAAATTATTTGTGCAACACGAGCAAGATGTGACACCTGTAGTGAATGAATAATCCTTGAACTAAATTTCTAAAAATTAATGAATTATGCATGAGGGAAATATGTCTGTAATGAATAATTCTATAAAGAAATAGATGTAGAAGGGAAGTGGATAGGACCTTGGGAAGGCACTTTTATGCTGTCGAATTTTCGATTGATTGTGTTTTTACTTGTGAGATTTGGGACTCCAGGATTGTGAAAAGAGTGGAAGCTCTTCCTTGTGAGGCAATCCTGGAAGCTATCATGTTCTATTTTTTGGGTTCTTGGACTCTTTGCGGCTATGGGGGCTAAGGGGGAAGAAGAGTACCCCTAGTGTTGGTTGGGAGATACTAGTGAAGTCTCTGTGATTAGAAAGAAAAGGAAAGGAAGGAGCACAAGACTTGAAGAAATCTTCGTTACACAATGCTCATTGGTTCTGGTATTCTTATGTTCTAAATTGTATTCATAATATTAGTGTATTAGTATGTTAGACTGATATAGAATGAGAGGGACATGGTAGAATAACTGGAAAGCATGAAGGCCAATTTCTATAATTATAGTCAACAAGTTTTAGTTCAAAGTTTATATTTTATTAACTTTTGATGCCAAATGGATATTAACTACAAAGTTGATAATAAATATTCATTGTAATTTTGGACGTTTCCGCCCTTGATCTTGATTGTGAAATCCAAATTTGTATTTTAAATGGTGTATTCTCTAAATTTGTATTTTATCTTTATTGAAGTAAAATGATGAAAGTTTAGTTGAGATCATTCAAAATTAAACAATGCATTATTCATTGTTAACTAATGAGTTCATTTCAAATTGTTCATGAGGTTCTTGTTGAAATTCATTTTAAATCCAAACCATTTCTTATGATGAATTCTCTATTGGATCTTGGTTAATACAAATACTTTAGTAGCGACGAACCTCTAAATTTTTTTTATGTACACATAATGGGTGGGATTGTGTGATGCTCGTACAAGGGCTTCCATGAGTTTTTATTTACTTGTATTCGAGGGTGTTAAACCCTCTTTCCTAAAACCTAGCTATGCTTATGACCAGGAGCCAAAACCTAGAGGTAATACAAAGGGGCACTATTCGGGGCTCCAAAACTCTTGTGCTCGGGAAATCCGGTGATCCGAAGGTTTTCATAGCTCAACACACTTTCTCCTGAAGTGTTAACTGGATGAAGTCGATCGTCAGATGAGTTAGCCAGAATTTGTAGGTTACCCTTCCCTACCGCCCTCCTTCGTTGAATTTTAACCTCTTAATCTAACAATGGGTGGAGATTCTTCTCACCCTATTTTCTATGATGGATATCCCCTCCAGAGTTTGGAACTCTATGAGTATCACCTTTTTGTAACCATCAATGCATTTCCCCCAAAGTGTCAAATTGTTGACACCTTCAAAGGACTAAGACTTGAAGATCTATGACCCTTGTTTTCTCGCTAAATCTATGGATATCCCTTACTTTAGAAGTTCATAAATTTGTGGTCTTTGTATCCCTTTACTTTACCTCTTAACTTAGTGGAGAGTCGAATCTAACCAACTCAGAGATCAATGGTCCCTTCGGATAACCGTGTTTACTTTCGATTCAAATATCTTGTAGTGATGTGGCTACTAATTTCATGGTTGATGTGACATCGGCTAAGTGGTTTCCATGTGTCACCTTGATTCATAACTTTCGTACCCAAAGTTCCAACTAAACCTTGACACTTATCACTATCTAATTACGCCACATGTTCTTGTTGACTTGATCTTGCTGACGTGGGCTATGATGAAATGGGATCTCATTGTGTTGCCACGTGTCTTACTTCATGACTCCAACACTTCATCCTTTGGGTATTTTACATGTTTTGGACTTCTTTTCGTCGGAGTGGTCAACGTCGAAGTGGTCAGCGCCGACATGGTCAACAATGGAAGTGCTTACTCTTTTCCTCCACTTGGATTTCATTGAACGACCATGATCAGTCCTGGATCAATGGTATTGATTCATTTTGGGGTTTGGGACTCCATATTTTTCATTGTTTCCACTTCCCTTTTATCTCGGAGTGAGATTCCCTAGAGCTTAAACCTCAAGCATCTTGAATTTATCTAACTGTCCACCCTTAACCCGAAAAGATTAACATATCAAATGGCTAGAAAACACTCATCGATCTACGGTGTAGATCACTTCAGAGATTCGAGACTTCATGGTTCTTCCCTCCTTGTTAACTATCCCTAAGGGCCTTTGTTCTCACTTCGTATGATTGAGAACTATGACCTTGGCCCATTTCCTTGAGCACTAATCGATAGGTTAATTTGAAGGTTGTGATTTCATTGATCTTGAAGATTGATGTCTTGGGAGGATTGCGGAGCCTCGACTAGAATGATGTTTAAACCCTCTCCTGATTTCTTCATTTGAAATTTCTTGTTGGTAGTGTGATCGATGCCAATCGTTGATCTTTTGTAGGTGATGATCAATGACCCTTGTGGATTATGGAACCTAAACTGGCATGATAGTTAACTTGATCCTATGATCCTGCAATGGCTCACTGTCGTTGATATACCCTTGTTGAGATCTGACGAATGGGACTTAATTGGATGTTGATACGATGACCCTCCTCTAGAACTACCAGATTTGATGGCTATTGTAGCTTTCTCTTGTTTCTATGGTCTTGACCCCTCCTTGAAACTTGCACCCATGTTTCTCTTGAGATTTTCCTTGTTTTGAACTCCAATTCTCTTAGCGCATCCCTCCTAAGATTTAGATGCTAACTGTTGAGTGCATACTGGCACCTCCTCAGTGTATGTTTTCACTGTCCCTCCTGAGCTTGTAATTATGAAGGTTTTGACCTCTTCTCGAATTGAGAGGGTCTCTATGCACTTTGGGTGTTGTATCTTATAAACCTTGGGCCTTCAAGGAGCCATCAACACACTCTTGGAATTGACTCTGGAGGTTTTGCACTATGTTGCTAGAAGAGAAGCTTCAGGATTCTTACGGAACTTAAACTGCTTCTTAGAACAAACTCTAGAATCCTAGTTACAAGTTATTTTGTCACTTTTTATAAGTGATTTAAAACTATCATAAATGGTATATTGTTGATTGAAATGATTCTCTTTTACTGTTTAAGGTTATTGTCTTGATGTTTCTAGAATTTATTCCTATGCTTAAATGAGTCAGGTGATACATTATTGAATTAGTATGCAATGATGTTATGATGAAGTAACCACGTTACCAGATCTTCTTTGTTTGCAGAAAGGTAGTTAGGAACATTGTAATTTATATTTAAATTGTGGAATGAATTGAAATTTTGGGAATTAGACACTTCCTTGTTCCTCAAAATAGTCACCAGTATTGAGACCTTAAATGGTCAAGATCAATCGGATGAATCCTATACTTGAAAATTGATTATGTGTCTTGGAAGTACTAACCTCATAGGATAGGTTGGGTGGGTAGTTGTAATTTATTTTACTCGAAGTGATAGATTACTTCATGCTTTAAGAAATGTATAAATCTAGTTTTTCAAATGGATTGAAAGAATAGAATGTGTATTACTGATGTATGTTACTATAATTTTTTGTTGATCTAATGATGCTTATTAATGGTTTCAAAAAAATAAATCATATTGTTTTCTCATGTATTGATATGACATAATAGAGAGGATGTTACATAAGGGAAGTGGGGAATCCAAAGGATGATTGAGTAGAGAAGGGGAACACTTCCTTGGGTGTGACAAGTGCGTGGGGAATGAGGGATTGTAGGCTTGCAGTAGCGAGCACTGAGTACTAAAAAGTTCTATTAAGAATCATACCTTAGCCCGTCTCTAGGAACCCTTTTTCCTTGGTGGAGTTAATCCCTAGATTGGGGGTGATCGTTGTTGAAATCTTATGAGCAAAAAATTCTATGGCTCAGAGGGATTTTTGAGTTTTGCATGTAGTTGGTGACTTTCTTAAAAGGAAAGTGTACTTATGTGTTTGTCTTGTTTATTGTGTGCTTGTTTATCTATGTTTTATATGGGTTAATTCTTGTATGTTTCCGCATATAAGTATTTGTTTTTATTAAGTTTATTTTTTCTTGCACATGTAAGTGTGGTGTTGATAGTCATCAATGTAGTTATGCATGCTATGTTTGTTTTTGATAGTCTTTCATTCTAAGTTAACCTTTTGATTTTGGTTATGATTTTTCAAGAAGAGGTTGAATAATATTGTGCACAGAGAAAACTCTGTGTGCATTAGAGGATAAAGTTACTTGTGCGCATAAGGAACTAGTTTGCGTGAACAAGTAGGAGATATTTGGTAATGACATCAAAATATGAATGCAGACAATAATGCTATGTATTCATTGTTCTTGTGCGTAGTTGGTTGATTTATTTATGTTGCGTAAAGATATGTTAAAAGGAGTAAGTTAGTGTGGCACATCTCACATTGAGGTTGAGAGAACTACTTCAAGTGATACTACACAAACTAGTATTTAGTATAGAATCCATGCAATGGATTTTTTTGTAGTAGTATTTCCCAGTAGTATGTTAGGAATGTTAGAATTTGGTTGATTCACAAAAATATCAGAGCATGTTGTAAGTGATGGTTACAGGAAATGTTACAAAGTGGTAAGAAGACTTAGTTGGGAGAGTAGGTACGTTATAGATTGTCATTAGATTTATAAATAAGAAGGAGTTGTAGTAGCAAGACCTTGCCTGGGTGGTTGGGGACGTTACAAATTCGTATCATAGAACATTTTGGAAGAAGTGTGTGGTGTAGCTCAACTGGGGATGATGGGGACGTTACATTAAATAACTCAACTCACTAATAAAAACACGTTTACTTTATTTAATTCCTTTTAATGAGAGTAAACTCACACTAGAATTTTGATGACTTACACATGCTAGACACATGCCAATACAAAAGTACATTTTTGATGTGACTACTAAAATCAACATTGGAACCCTAATGGAATATTGTTCCCTTCCTTATAGCCCTCGTTAGAAGGTATTTTCACCACATGACAATTTTGGGAGGTGTAAGGAGAATAAGGTGACAAATTTAGATGGGCCTATTACATCGGTGACTTGCAGCCCTCAAGAGGGTGTTTCGGATATGATCGGGTTATTTGTGCCTACTTATCAGGGCCTCAATGAAGTATAAAAGTCTGATAGGGGGATTCATATATCTGATTTATCATCTATCAATACCCAATAAGGCCTCTTCATTGGTGACATTTTAGTATCTCTAGCCTATGACTTGGAGGGGTTGGAGTGGGAAAAGGACCTGTACAAGGAACTGATTACATATTTGGATAGTTTGAGTGTCAATAGGACATCCTTGAAAATATTTAGGATTCTAATTCTCTTCCTATCGACTCGGTGGGAAAGTATTCCATTCCCCCATCCTCAATTCCTAATTGTTTTATTGGTGGTTCAGAATGTACCCTTGTCCATACTACCCCCCCATTTATTGTTAAATAAACATCGTTATCCTTCATATATCATAGGTTTGGGAATAGTTTTCCTCTCCCAGAAGCCCCATCCATTATTGTTTCTTTTCCATATGACTTCTTAGTTTTCGGTGGGAGAGATCCTTATCTCTTTAGACCTCAAACTTCATCTCATATGTTGGCTGGTTTGGTTTTTTTTCCCACACATACAATGCCTATTAATTCTATCCACAATTATTCCATTCACATTTCAAAATATATGGCTTTGAGGGAAATAAATCAAGGAATACAAAGCATTTTATTTGGGGCACTTAGAACTAATAAAGCCTCATCGGGTGTTCCCCCATGAAAAAATTATCCATGAATGTGAGATGGCTAGGAGGAAGGCCCAAAATATTATCCCTCAAGAGGATGATAGAATCTAATCCCCTAGACATTGTATTACTACAATACACTATGGGTTTTTCCAACACTATTATCGATATCTTTAGAAAGCAAATCAAGGGTTCACAATTGTTGGGTCTGGAATCTCATGTGTCTTCGAGGGTCTAATTTCAAGATTTAAGTGTTCCCCATGTTGTCCTCCTCTTTTGCAGTTCCTTCAAGGATACTTATTGTTTTTCAATATAGTCAAGAACTCGATATGGAATTTCATATATTGAATCTTTATGGGCACTCGAAAAAAGATTTTTTTTGGGATAGAGTTTGTTCATTTGGTTTTTTGTATGTGGAAATCTAATTATAGGGGGTGATCTCAACCACACAATTGTATGTAATGAAATTTGCAGTATTAATTCTTCGTAGGATAGATTGGTGAGTTTCCTCATTGACCAGTTCAAAAGAGATAGTTGGGTTAACTTGGAGCCTATTGAGGTGGTCCCCACCTCGACTAATAATAGAGTCGGGGATGTTGCAGTCTAAAAAATATTGGATAGATTTCTATCTCAGCAAAACTTACTTTCACTTATTGGTAAGTATAGAACATGGATAGGGAAGTTTAAAATCTCATATCACTTCCCTAATTAACTGGATTTTTGAAAAAGAACATTGAATTCAATAATTCCTTTCAATTACAATCCATACTGGGGTGAGGAGAAGGATTTTAGGAATATTTTTTGGACAACATGGTTTCCTTTCATCCTGTATTTCTAGGTTCCTTCATGTGCTTAATTAACACATAATCTAAAGGTTCTAAAGTAAAAGGTGGAAACATGGGATAGAAATAGAAGGCAAAAAAGGATTTTACATCTCAAGGAAATTGAACTGAACTAGATTATTTTGAATTTGATGTGGGTTTTTTAGTGGAGCAGATCAATCATCCGTGAAAACTAGAGAATCAACATCTCAAATTAATATTAGATAAAAATACAAAATTATTCCAAAATTGTGCCAATCATATGAAGCATTATAACACCATATGGGATTTGGTAGAGGAAGAAGAAATAAAAATCAAGGGGTTTAATGATATTGCAAATCCAAGGATCAATCATTTTGGGAAACTATTCAGGGAACCTTTTCATAAGGACATAGAATCGATGCTAAGGTTCTTGAATTGTTTCCTATTTTTATGAAGGAATATGAAAATGAGGACTTATATCAACCAGATTCTTCAAAGGAGTTGTTGGATATTATCAAATCCTTTCAAAAAGGAAAGAGTCTAGGGCCAAACAAGTGGACTACGAAATTCTTTGAGGACATTTTTGATATTGTGGGGAACGATCTTCTTAGACTTTTGGAGTAGGTTCATATATTTAGGAGGATGTCAGGAATTTTTAAATCTACATTTATTGACCTTATCCCAAAGGACGATTGTCCAAAGAAGTTTAGTGAGTTTTACCTATCTCTCTATGTAATTGTATTTATTAAATCATGGACAAAAGTATAGTGGTTTGATTAAAGCCACTGCTCTCGAGAGTGACCTCAAATGAACAATTAGTTTTTTTCAGAGGTAGAATGATTCATGAATCCATTGGATCAGCTTAAGAAAGGGCCCACTTGATTAAAATAGAGGAAATATCCATTGTAGTGTTGAAGATAGATCTTTCAAATAACTACGGTAGGGTTTCATGGACCTTTTTAAAATTTATGTTTATTCATGTTTTCATTGATTGGTAGATGATCGA
>JZKD02S1641122.1:756906-769406 GCA_000966675.3 Picea glauca | reverse complement strand
CTTTTCCTCCTAGAGTTGTGACTCCAGTGCCTTCAATTCAGGATCCTTAGTGAGTCTCTCATAATTTTGGGCACTGCGATCACTTAGTTGTTTACATTCCATGGTAAGGGTCTTGATTCTCTCAACTGCGCTTCGAGCAATTTATTCTCTTTGATCTCATACATCTTACAGAGTGTTGGGCACTATTCGTAGGGCCAAGTTCATGTGGGGGAAGGAGAAACAATGAGAATTTGAAGATATGAAACATCGTTTGTTCTCAGCTCTCGTACTCTCCTTTCCCGATCTGCAACAACTATTCGAGATTGAGATTGATGCATCTGACTATGTTATGGGTGCAGTTCTCACTCAGCACGGGCATCCAATGGCATACCATAGTGAGACACTATCTGATGTTGTTCGTAAATACCCAACCTATGACAAGGAAATGTATTCCATTGTACAATCCTATCGTCAATGGAAACATTACATTCTAGGGACAAAGACGATCATACCTTGGCAAAGGGGTAGACCCAAGGTTCAACGCTCAAGAGAATACCAACAAAACCCTAACTATTGGCCCTTTCGAAAACACCTGCGAAGCAGATGAAGTCTCATCCGAGGTAGAGGCAAGGATGGTTGTAGGACTCAGATGTTTTCAACCTTAGCTGGGACACCAATCTGTGATTACAACACCTTAACATAGCACTTAGTAGTTATAGTTCATAGTATTCACTTCGCAGAGAAAAACCTAATTACAGAGCATTGCAGTATTCGCCCAGATCTAATATATTGGAGCACTAAGGACATACACATAGGTTAGATCTAGCACTCATTCATATTATTAATAACAAAACATCAACAGATCTATCTATCATTTATCTATGCCAAGCACTAAGCAAGTAAACACATCAATACATCGCACAAAGCATAACAACACAGGATATACGCGGTTCACCCCCAGCCTGGGGCTAAGTCCACCAACTCTTCTTCTCTTTTATTATCTTCTGTCAATCTTCTACATGCACAAAGCCACAAGATAATACTCTTCATAGGACAGGAGATCTGCGCGCACCTCACTAGATCCTCCTTCCCCGAACTAGGTTACAACACAAAGCTTCTACTCAATCTCTTATAGTCACTTGCACTTAGCCTTGCAAGTCTCACATGGAATGCACAAAGCATGTACAACTATCACTTGCACTTATGACTTGGTATCACACACTTGCACTTTTTCAATTAGCATACATACACCTCCTACTTACATCACCTAGATTTCTATTTATACACTACAAAATGGGCCTAAACATGGGTAAACCCATGGGCCACATCCCCGTACCCATTACATAATCCAAAAACCAAAAAATCCCTAAAAAGGGGCCGAGAACCCGCGATCTCCACTTCGACTTGTGCTCCACCTTTGATAGCCTATTGAAGTCCCAAAAGTAGGTCAAACATGACCAAGGATCCTCAAAACTTGGTCAAGGGACAACATGCCCCCAATACTCACTTATGACTCATCCTGAGTCACTCTAATCTAGGTATCTCTACTTCAAAATCCTCGATCTTGGATCGAGCTTCTTCGACCTGTTACTACGCCAAGGCCTCCTACTCAACGAACTCTTGGATAAATGCTTCATTGATAGGTCCTTCTAAGCGTTGTTCAGCTGCAGTCACGACTTGTTCCAGTTATGTTCCTCGACCTTCAATCTCTGTGAATAGTTGGCAAGCCTCATCCTGGATTGGTTGGAGCCTCTGAGTCACTTTTATGACTTTGCTCTGAATGGTGTGGACCTGTTGTTGAGAAGTGCATTGTTCTTGGGATCGCTTCATCCTCTCGACTACTGACAGGGGATTCAACTGCACTTGTATTGTTTCTGCTTGTTTCTTTGCCTCCTAGAGTTGTGACTCCAGTGACTTCAATTCAGGATCCTCAGTTAGTCTCTCATAATTTTGGGCACTGCGATCAATTAGTTGTTTACATTCCATGGTAAGGGTCTTGATTCTCTCAACTGCACTTCAAGAAGTTTCTTCTCTTTGATCTCATACATATTGCAGAGTGTTGGGAATTATTCGTAGCTCCAGATTTGTGATTCTCTGTTGAAGCTATTGGATAGCTTCCGCAAGCTGCGCTACTTGATGCTCTATTGGTTCATCCACTTTTTTCTCTAAGCTTGTCACAGACCGAAGTTCTCTTTTGACTGCTTCTTTGAATCTGAGCTGCTCTGCAAGAAAATTCTCTTTCTCTTGCTGGATTTGTGCTTTCTCCTCTTCAAACCTTGCTTGGAGAGCAACCTTCTCCTGCTGCGTAGCTCGACGTTTCTCTATGCCTACTTTTTACACTTTCTTTAGGACCTATGTGACCTATTTTGTTTCTTCCTGTGCACGACAAAGGCGAGCTTATGTCGCATCAACTAGTCTGCGAAGTTGAGTAGGCTCATCTCCCAACTCTAGTGCTTCTAATGGTGAGGGCACATTGGATACTGTGCGGATAGATTGAAGGGTCTGTTGTACCCCTCTGAGTTCAACCTCAATTCTGTCATACATCTCCTCTTTCTTGGCTTCATGTTTCTACAAGACATTCTGCGAGGAATCTGTTATGGATGTGATGATGAAGTCAAAATCATCGAGCATGAGAATAGTCTGCAACTTGATATTACTAGCTCTGGATTCCTTCCTTGAGGTGGGTTTCGTGGGGGAAACCTTTATTTTCTTCGAGGGATTAGCCTCATCAACAGGATCCCTAGGCGGTGTTACTTCACCTTCCTTATGTTGATCATCTTTTCCATTGGTCTCGTCTCTATATACTTAATCATCACCTCCTCATCCAGGTGATACTGGAGCAGTTGCATCTGATGTACTGCTCAGGTTTTGTACTTCTTATGTATTCTTCCTTCTGCTTGTTCCAGTTGTGTAATGTTCTTTGTGAGTGGCCTCCTAGCTTCCAATTAGTTCAGGATCAGACATTTCCGCAGGGTCAACAGGGATAAGCAGGTCTACTGACCAATCCTTAGTTATCTTTTCCAGGTCCTCCTCTGTGAACTTAGAGTATGACTGAAGCTCTTCTTTATGATCACTTGCACACAGTGATATAAATGAAGTGTCTATCTGCGCGGAACTTTATGAGAGGTATGAACCGGTGCAGGGTGTTCGGTGTCATGTGAGGGACAACCCAAATATCCCTCTTCAACTAGAGATAGTACGTATGGAATACTATGTTCGACTGCCACTGTTTTTCCATATCACTCGAGTACCAGAGCGTGGTGAAATTCACTGCGAGCCATTCGAACGGCTTAATTTCTGGGAAGGTCACACTTTCTGGCATCTCCCAAGAAGTAAATTCTATGAGGATTAAGAGCCATCTAAAGTGGAAATCATACCCATGATCCTAAGCTTCGCGGTAATCCAATTCCAGCTCGTTGACTAGGTACTTCACCCAGTTCATCTAGAGTCCTTCTACACAATATTTAGAAGCATACCATTTCAAAAGAAATAGTATGCTTCTAAATATTGTGTACAAGATGTAGTCTCTTTCAATTTAAATGGTAATGCAACCTTTCCTAAAATTCCAAGACTAATGCAGTCTAGAGAAAAGTGCAAATGCTTCAAGCAAAATGATTTTTTTTCGTATTTTCAATATAGGAAAATGAAAATGCAAAAACCATTTTTTTTTGTATTTTCAGTATAAAGGAATGAAAATGAAAAAATGAACTAATAACCACTCAAACAAACCCTACTTCAAGCACAAGAAGAAAATCTAAGAAGGACACCAAGAAGCTACTACTCATACCTAAATGCGAGGGCCAAAAAATGAGAAAAATTAGAAGAAGCAAGTTTGCCAAAAATTCAACAATGACACAACTTCTTATCACTTTGCATGCACTCAACAAATAGAATAGAAACCCAAGAAGACTCAAAAACACTCATAACCCACCCCAAAAACACCAAATTGAAACTAAAAGGATTATAACATTATGTACGCGAGTGTTCAAAGAACATAAGTGTATGTATGCTCCCTAGACATAGAAATCTCGCATTTGTACATGATTGTTTAGGGAAAACCTTTGTATTCCAAAGAAAACACTAACTGGGTAAGGATTAGGCCAAGCAACTCGGATATATAGCAATGTATAGGATGTTAATCTATAGGTGACACAGAAACTCAGGAAAACATAGAGAAATAAAAGAGAAAAATCACCAAATAAACCCAAAAGGGAGAAATCCTCAGTGGAGTCACCAATTTTGTTATGAGGAAAATCTCTCTATGGTTTGGGGTAGGACCACAACAGACAGAACGACACCCAAAAATCAACTCAAATATCAAGTATGATAGACAAATGGAAATTCTAACAAAAGAAAGGCTAGAATCCTACCTCTTTCAGACGTCCGTAGGAGACCATCGTTGAGCTCTCGATCCAATGCTTGATACCTACAACTTGTACTCAACATCCAAGATACACAAGAATATTGGAAATATATTAAATGTTAGCATATAAACTAGCATATTCCATCAACATGCACAACAAATCTACCCATGGAAAATAATACAAATATTTGCAACATATAACTGGACGAGAAATGAGTATTTCTATTAAGATAATCAGTAGAAGTACATAGGTGACAAACTTTTGTATCAACACTTGAAAGAACAGAGAAACTAGGTCCCTCAACCTAGGCCTTCATCACTTCAATCCTCCACAAGGCAAGCTCATAAGTTTTAGGAGTAATTGGGTTACTCCTTCACAAAATAGGGAGAGTTTGGGGGTTGAACATTAGAGAAGTTCATACTTAAAGGATAAAGGTATGTAGACTCAATATGAGGCGAAATTTCTCCAGAGTGTATTTTTCTCAACTTTTTTCTCTCCTCTTTTCAAGGCTTGTATATGGCTGAATTTATAGCCTCCAAATGGAATTGAAGGGTCAAATCGGAGTGTTTCCAGTATATGGAAGGTCAAGGATCATGGATCCCATGACTTGGCATGGAAAACGCAAGATAGTTTTAATTTTAAGAAAAAAACCTGATGTACATGGGATGTGATGGAGCAACCTACATAAACGAAAGTTATCTAATTGTAGTCCGCGTATATGAACAAAAATTTGAATTTTTTACTTTGAATTGATAAAAATGGGGTAATTGAGTCTATAGATGGAGAGGGAAGGCCACCAAAGCATGATTCATACAGTGTGGAAAAAATTTCTATAGCATGAGACATGAAAAACAGGATGGATCTTAGAATGGTTGGGAAAAGCTAACTGGTAATCCATCTACCCACTCGCTTGAGAATTGTATAAGGACCATAAAATTTGGGAGAAAGCTTCTGGAAGTTGTTCGTTTTGAGTGAATTTTTCTTATAGGGTTGCAGACGAAGAAACACCTTGTCCCCTTCAACAAATTGGTGTTCAAAATGACCTTGATCTACTTGTTGCTTCATGCAATTCTAAGCCATGGCCAAATTTGTTTTGAGGGTGCAGAGAATGGCCTCACGAACTGTAAGATTGTTTTCAACCTCTTGAACATTTGATTCACTTGGCATGTAGGAGAGAACTGATGGTGGATTTTTTCCATAGACTTCTTCAAAAGGATTCATGTGAGTAACGGTATGGTAAGATGTGTTGTACCACCATTCAACGAGGGGTAACCACTGAGTCCACTGATTTTGTTGTCCAGATGCAAAACACCTCAAATAGGTTTCCCAACATTTGTTAACAACTTCATTTTGGCCATTAATCTAGGGATGATAGGCGGTTTTGAGATGCAATTGGGTTCCCTGGAGACGAAACAATTCTTTCCAAAAATAGTTGGTAAAAGTGGGATCTCGGTTAGAGACAATAGAATGAGGCATTCCATGAAGATTTAAGATATTATCCATGAAAATTTGAGCCACTGTGGAGGTTGTGAATGGGTATTCGAGAGAAAATAAATGAGCATATTTGGAAATGCGATCAACTACCACCACGATGACTAATTTATTTCCCGATTTATGTAAGCCAACAATTTAGTCCATAGAAATGTCCTTCCAAATAGTTGATGGAATCGAGAGCGGTTGGAGTGTTCCTGGGGTCTTGATCGTTTCTCCCTTATTCCATTGACATACATCACATTCAGCCACAAAGGTGTGGACTTCTTGTTTCATACCATCCCAGAAAAAATAGTGGTTGACCTTTCATATGTTTTGGTGAGCCTTGAATGTCTGACTGTGGGAGAAGCACGAAGCTCTGAAAGCACCTAAGATTTAAGTTGTGACTGTTTGTTGAGATACAAACAACCTTTGTAGAGAAGCTCATTATTGTGCCAAGAGTACCCTAGATAAACTGGAGAATTGGCCTACAACTGTTGGATAAGGCCATAAATTTTGGGGTCTTGCAGTCATTCATGTTCAACAGCTTGGAGCCAATATAGTACATTGAAGGAGAGAGAAAAAATGGATCCTTCATCTTCATACTTTTGGGAAAGAGTGTCAACAACGACATTTTATTTTCCCTTCTTGTAAATTATGTCATAATCATATCCAAATAGCTTGGTGACCCATTTTTGTTTCTCTAGGGAGGAAAATCATTGTTCCAAAAAATGCTTGAGGCTTTGATGATCGGTTTTAATTTGGAAGAATTGGCCCAATAGATAAGGATGCCATAGATACACAACATGCAGAATAGCCAAAATTTCCTTTTGATAGATTGATTGGCCCAAATAGAACTCTGAAAGTTGTTTATTGGTGAAGACCATCGATCGTCCTTCTTGCATGAGAATTGCACCAATTCCTTTCCCAGATGCATCACATTCCAGGACAAAAGTCTTTTTGAAATCAGGAAGGGCCAGGATAGGAGTTGTGCACATATCCTCTATCAAATCATGGAAGGCTTTATCAGCTGTAGGACTCTAATTGAAAGCATTATTTTTATGGAGAGCAGTGAGAGGTACTACAATTTTGATATAGCTCTTAACAAATTTGCGATAATATCCTGTTAAACCCAAAAAACCACGCAAACTCTTGAGATTTTTTGGGCGAGGCCAATCCTGGATAGCTCTAATTTTCTTAGGATCCACCCTGACACCATCCTTGCCAACAATATGTTCCAAATACTCGACTTCTGAGGCTCCAAAGGCACATTTAGATTGTTTGAGGAAAATTTGGTGCTAAGAAAGGAGATGGAGAACTTGATCCACATTGGAAAGATGGGTTGTACATGTTTTACTATAGATGAGAATATCATCAAAGAAAACTAAGACAAAATGATGGAGAAAAGGATGGAAGACATGATTCATGAGACTTTGGAAAGTGGAGAGGGCATTACACAGGCCAAAGGGCATGACCAAGAACTCATAGTGTCCCTCATGAGTGTGAAAGGTCATCTTGGGAAGGTCATCCTCTTTCATACTATCTGGTGGTAACCAGAACGAAGATAAAGTTTAGTAAAGTAGTGAGCACCACTCAATTCATCTAATAGATCATCAATGATATGAATGTGAAACTTGTCTTTGATGGTGAGTTTGTTGAGAGCACGAAAGTCAGAACACATGCACCACGTGCCTTCTTTCTTGAGGACCATGGCCATAAGATAAGAATAGGGGCTATTACTATGGAGGATGACACCCGCGTCAAGCAATTCTTGAAATTTTTTATCAATTTCATTCTTCTGGGAAAAGGGATGACGATATGGGAGGACATTGGGGGGGAGACTGCCCATAACTAGAGGAATGGAATGATCATGAACACCGTGGGAAGGGGGAAGGCCGTGGGGAGTGGAAAAAATAGTGTGGTGTTTGAAAAGTATAGATTGGAGGCTAGGATGCATAGATGGTGTCTCAACTTCTTGAATGGAATTCAGTTAGGAAATATTGACAGAATGGTCTTTTTTTAGGAGCTTTTCCATTTGATGGGAACTGATGATCTTAGGGGAGCTTGCAATAATTCCTTGGAACTTATATTGTTGGTCGTCCTATTGAAACCATATGGTCAATTCCTTAAAATCCATTAGGATGGGAAAGAGTGTGTGTAACCATTCTACACCTAACGCAATGTCACAACCACTCATGTCAATAGAAAACATATGAGACTTCAGGTTGTACTGGCCAATTTGGAGATGAACATTTTCATAACACCCTCCACATTTCATGGAACCTCCATTGTCAATCATGATTTGAAATTTTTTTAATGCATGGATATAGCAATGATTTTCTTGAGAAATGCATCAATGAATGAAATTATGAGTGCTACCACTGTCAATTAGGATGATGACCTTCCATTTTTTATTGTATCCAATTAGCTTGAGTATTTAGGGAGAATAGAAGTTAGTGAGTGCATTCAAGGAAATGACTAGTTCAACCTCTGGTCGATCATATGGAGAAGTGATAGGAGTTGTCTTGGGTAGTTCGGCTACATGGGAAGTCTCAATCTTGTCTTCAACAACATCCTCAGAGATGGCCATGAACAACTTTTGTTCCTTACACTTGTGCCTCAGAAAATATTTTTCATCATAATTATAGAAAATACCTTTGAGTTGGAATTCAACCATTTCTTCTCGGGTTAATTTTTGGATCTTGAGAGGGGTTGGATGAGGGGTAGGAGTGGGAAGGCAAGGGAAAGGAGGGAAAGTAGGTTTGCGGTGTTGGGAAAAAACAACAAGTTGGGATTCCTTGGCACGTTAAGTAGCTTCTAACCAAGTATAGGGTCAAGTCATGAGTAATTGGGCTCGGATGTCATCCTTGAGGCCACTGATAAAGCATCTCAAAAAAAAGTATCAGACATACCCTCTGTTCTGAAAGCTAATTTCTCAAATGCAGCTATAAAATCTTCCATTGTACCTGATTGTTTCAATTTGGTCAGAGGGCCTAGGGAGTGTGTATCAATGTCAAAGTGGTCATAAAGTTCAACCACAAATTGGGTTCAAGCCACATATCCTTGGCATGATTTTCAACGCCATTGCCACTATTTCTAATGTTCAGGGCCCAAATAGAGGACACTGTAACGAAGTTTGGCCAAGTCATCAATGATGCCATGCAAGGAGAAGTAGTGTTACATTTGAGTGACCCAACAAGTGGGATCTGAGCCATCAAATTTGTTCACCTCCACTCGTGGAAGACACATATCATGATGAAAAGGTTTGGACTGAAACTACTAGGAGTTGGAAGAAGCGATACCTTCAAGGTTAGAAGGTTGGTCAAATGAGGAATGGATTCCCAAAATGGGTAGTTTTTCTAGGACCTTAGTAGCAAATGGGTCAATATGAGACTCAAGGTGGGATTCAAGTTGGCTGGCAAGGTGGGAATTGATGTCCTTCTTTACTTCCTCTTTCAGGTAGTCCATTTTGGAGTCAATGTGGGTAGCTATGTGTTTTTCAAGGTATTGGTTGTGAGTGTTGGCCATGGTGAGGGGAAAACACAGGAAGAGGTGGGAAATAAAGGTGGGTGAAAAGGGCAGGTAGGTCCATGGAAAAACAAGGCTAAGAAATGATAGGTATCACTTTCATCGGGGAAAAAAGAGGAGTCTAATGGAATAGGTCCCAAGTAGAGGTGCCAAAAAGGGGGTTGGGACCATTGGAAAAAAATGTTAAACAATGATAGGTATCATTGCAATCAGGATGAAAAAAGGAGTCTAATGGGATAGGTCTCAAATAAGGGTGTGTGTAGGCCCTTGACTATTTTTTTTACTCCTACAGAGTTATACTCTAATTTGAAGAATACTACAGTGTTGAAAGGCCCAAATTATTAACAGGATAAAATGTGTAGTAATTTCGCAACCAGAATGCAGGAGGTAAATTTGCACAACAATATATATTGTATGTTCTATTTATGTTTATGTCCCAAGGGTTAGGGTATTCAGGTTTTCTACAGACAAGGGTTTACCTTGTGCTATAGCTCTCTGATATACATGCTGAGTTCAACAATAGTACTTGACCCAATATCTCAGGGCAACGACTAAGGAGGATATACCATGCCCTTAGTCGTACTACCCGACTACCCATGTACTAGAGATTATCTTCCCGAGTGTTGTTCTCAGTGGAACTATAGAAGTCAAGTGGTCGATTGGTTTATCTACGAAAAGCTTCAAGATATCTAGGTTGACCCATATGCATGCGTTGTCTAATGTGCTACCACTCGAAGGGGTAACAACAAGTGTTACAAGGGTGGCCAACAATTTGTGCTTAATTACCACTTGTAGTTCATGTGTGTATGTTTCCAAGACTACATATTTATGCATTGAACGACATATCTTTGTAACTTTAAGATGTTGGAATATGTCTCTACCCTGAAAAAAATAACCCACAATTTTATGCCAAGGAAAGTGCTATGATACTACTTGTAAGGTACTAGATCTATTATAATAGCCGAAAACATAAATATTGTAGAAAATAAAAATGGAACAACACAATAGATGAAATCACAACACCAAAATTAAACATTTATTGATAGGAAACAATTTTCACTTGTCTCTTCAAGGGGGAAACCCCTAGCAGAGCAGCGCTCTATTACAATAATTCTCAAGACAAAACTTCTCATCACTCCTACTCTTATTTATACTAATTTTATCTTCTAAATATCATTCTAGAGGAAGATATTTCTGGAAGTAGAAGCTTCTATTATGTCTTCTTACATTGACTTATTCCAATTTATTATATAGGCCTTATTAACTAATCTCGTACTTTATTACATGGAAATATATTATTCTATCTATGTGAGGAGTTAGGGAGGTTAGGTGCCTAACAATTTAAGACAATGCATAAGGAATAAGCAATCTTTCAAAATAAAATTCCCCTAAAGGTGAAAGATAGAGCATTGGAACCTACAATCAAATAGGATCAACAATATATTCAAATCCATTAAAACGAGTTAATGAAATAACATTCAACTCATTGAGAGGAAAGATTTCCAAATTTTCTGCAAAATGAGAAATGAACAGAAGGATGTAATCAATGTGAAAGCATAAGCATGTACAACAATATGATTAGATCGTAGTGGAAAATTCACATAAGATCATGCCTTTAACTACTTACACCACCTACTCATGGCATCAGTAAGAATGACTGAATGATCAAACCTTAAATCCAAAAGGCCAATTAATATCACAAACAATCTTAAGAGTCTCAATGGATTGCTACCCATGTTTTCTAGAGAAGGAGCAATAAAGCATTATAGAGGTTATCCTAGGTTACTCAGACTTGACCTTAGGATACCTTAATATCGTGATCACGTTGTAATACCAACCTTCTATTTCCTTTCCTTAGCCATACCATGCATTGATATATTCTTGTTTTGACTCAACTATTCCAACTCTTATATCTACTTTGAGAAAAAAATTCCTTCATGAACACCACTTCAAATCAAGGTACTAGATAAAACATGAAGTCATCATAGCAAAAGATAAGTTAAATATTAATCAAACATAAACTCAGAAGAGTCAATAAACATGATCAATGGGTAAAAGAGTTTCAAAGGACTATTTACAAGGAACATGTTAAAGGATAGAAGGAACATTGAAGAACATAAAAAATGTACAACAACGAAGGTATTTTGAGCAATGAAATCCTCCTCAAAGATAAGAAATCATTAAATATCCAAACCCCTAACCCCATAGGTAGTCAAAGAATATGCAATGGGCTAACAATGGTAGTATATTAGGCATTAGATTTAAAACTTTTGGTAGGGGGACCTTTCCTTTTGCTTATAAAATCAAAATAAAAGGGATGATGTTGTGGACACAACAAAACCATAATACTAGTGGCATTCATTTCAAATTTATGCACGAGAATTCTCAAAATATTCTCAAGCATCCTTCCCTCTGGAATATCTACAACTAGCATCCTCACTTGATTAACAAGATCTTGTATTCTGATGATATAATATTTTACTAATTAATTGGCATTCATCTTATCATTTTCAAATTTTCTCCTTAATGTTTGTTATTTGGTAGTTGTTGCACCTTTATATGTATTTTTTAATATATTTCATGCTTTTTTAGAAGATTCTGCAACACTCATTCTTGGAAAGATGGATTCATCAACTACACTACCTATCAAAGAAAGTGCTTAATTATATTTTTTTATGAGTTCCTTTAAATATTTATTTCCTACAACATTCAATGCTTTATAATCTTCATCAGAAGGAAATTCATACCCATGTGTTACAATATCCCATAAATATTTACTGATGAATATGGATTGGATTCTTTTGATCCACTAGAAATAGTTTATGCTGGTGACCTTTGGTAGCACAATTTTACTTGTATTCATGAAAAGAGAAAGAAAGGATGCAATACAACACACATTGTTGTTGGACAACTGAGAGGTGGGGTGAATCCGTTGTTACTATGTTTAAACAATTATGCCCATTTTAAACTCTTTACAGAACACTCAATTACGATCACAATAAAGCAGGGAAGTAAGCAATAGAATAGTCAACATCAATCACACACATGAAATGTACAGAGACAGATATTTCCTAAGGAAAACCATAAAGGGAAAAACCTCTTCTTCTTGATATGATAAGTAATCTTTATTTTATGTACATTATCATTCTTATGAGCTCC
>JZKD02S1641122.1:692537-731949 GCA_000966675.3 Picea glauca | reverse complement strand
TATATATATATATATATATATATATATATATATATATATATATATATATATATTCTCATCTTTTGGTATTTAATTGAATATCAAGGAAGTTAGTATCTTGTTAATATTATTTCATGGATGTGTTTTTTCTTTTTTAGGTTTTCAAATGAAGGGAGGTGTTAATTAGCATTCACAAATTATAGTAGTTGGTAACCTTGTAGAACTCGGTGGGAATGGATCCTACAACTTCCATGGGCATTACACATTAATGGAAATGGTCAAACCAATTGTAAGTTGGTGCATATTTTTTTCCCAATGAAAACCTCATGGGATTCCTTCCTCTTCCCTAAAATATCTAGATAGAGGGTGACTCGATTTCCATCCACAATAGCGGTTGGTAACTCCAAGGGACTTGAAATTTTTTGAACATGTGACATATAGCCTCTCCATTGACAACATTCCTTGTTACATAGTGTGTGTGCGTGTGTGTGTGTGTGTGTTAATCGTCGATATTATTTTCTTAAATTTTCATTTTTCATTATAGATTTTAATTTTTTTATATATTTTGATTTATAAGCATGGAAGTGGGTTGTTATTATTTTAATTTTTTTAGAAGTTACATTTAATCAACTTAATGTGACATGTCATATCAACATTAAGCATGGATATTACACATCTCCTTCATACTAGATTGTAGAATACACATTGCTTCTCTCAATACAATGAAATAAATCCACACAATAAACATGAAAATTTGAGAAAATAGCATGAGATATCTTATTAATACAAAACAAGTTTTCTTTGCATAAATATAAAGACTGAATTTCACACAAGGGTATCCTTATTTCACTCACTCTCCTTACTATTCGAATACATTTGTCTTGATTGTATGCACCCAAAATCCCTTTAATTGTTACATTACAAGAAAACCTTCAACAATTTAACTCAACTCTCCATCGAATTATTAACAACACACGATATAAATTACATTACAAAGAGAGTACTAAACTTATGAACATTAACAACATTAGCACTAAAATAATATTTTTAAGTTAAATATGTGCATTGAATGTATATTTTCGATACTCCCACTAGTTGAATATTTGTAATAAAATGAAAGTAAATGTTCTTAGTGGAGTTCCCTTCACAGTGAAAAATTGAGGGAGAGTTCTTAACCATATCAAACATTTTGAACACAATCCTTGATTAGTTTCTTCCATATGGGTATGGATCCAAGACCTCAATCAACTCCCCATCTCCATGCTCGAATATAGACATCAAGGCTCTTTCCATGTTGTGCATAACCTCATATCACGGTATGATACTCCTTGAAATGACATACATTAATTCTTTTCAGCATTGGGCCACCACATTCAACTCTTCCACTTAAACATATGAATCTCCTAGTGTCAGATATATCATTTTTCTTCAGAAAATTTCACTTTTCTCAACATAAACACCAATTACAACTAAACAGGAGTACCAAGCATCAAAACCAAACTTTCTCTCTACAAAAAATTGGTAATAAGACCATAAATATGGCATTCTACATATGTATTTTTCAATATCATTCAACAAGCTAATCAATGCTCCTCTACATGGTTTCTTACATGTTCTTCCCTGTAATTTTAAATGGTCTCCAAGGAGCCTACTCCTATACAATCACAGACCACATGACCCTACTCTTCTAGTATAACAATCATTATAAACTTAAACGAAAACATCAAATTAATAATATTAAATGATATACATCAATACAATAAACACTAAAATATACAGAAAACAACATGAAACATTTTATTAACCTATAATAAATTCTTGTATAACATGTACAAAGAACACACTTCCCATAAAGTATTTCCCGTCTCACCCACTCTTTCAAGTATTCCAATGCATTCATCTCAATTTACAACTCACATTCCATCGGAAAAATATATTCAATACCAAATTGTCCATTATATTTTTAATTTTTAATTTTTTTTGTAAGAAAGATTCGTATAAAATCCCTACTATAGAAAAATGTTACAAAAATCGATGTTCCCTGTAGCATAAGTCGCCATTGTTGAAAACCAACTTTGCTCCAATTGATTGTTCACAATTGTACTAACTATAAGACTTTGAAAAAGAGAGTGTCGAGTGGCATCGATTGACATAATCCATATATAGGAAGACTAGACCCGTACTCTGTTGACTGACCTCAAGATTGATAAAAATTATACACAATAAACCCATATGCAAAATTTCAAGACCAAAACCAAAGGAAAACCTGGAAATATTCAACCCTAGTAGGAGGAAGTAGGATAGGAACCCTTTCCCCCACTGGCACATGAGAAGTCACAACTTCTCGAGTGAAATCGAAGGGCATGGTTGAGGCTATCGTTTCTCCAAAATCTCAATGTGAAATTTTACATCAAATAACCCACTGCGAAGCTCGAAGACTACTTGTTGAATAGTGGAAAGGGAGCCAAGAATATGTTGTGTGTTCTCTTCATTGTTGTCACTCCTCGTCGCTTCATGTGACGATGCCAGAGAGTGCCTCACTGAATTATCCTTTGAGTGAGCTTCGTGACGACTACTGGTAGAATAACTTTCAGTGTTGGGAGGTGGGATTTTGGACGAAGTCCAGCATGGAAAGGACTTCGGGGTGTAGCCAAGAGAGTGCCCCATCCTTCCAAACCACTATATTTTTCCTCCCCAATATCCCGAGGTGTGACCACTTTCTTATTGTTGATCCTTGCTTGAATTTCCTATTGGAGACCTGGACCTCTTCCCATGATAGTTTTGTTTGTCCATGCCTTCGACTGTAGAAATGGGTCGACTCACAGGGATGTGGGTTCTTCTTCCTATTGGTGTCCACCCACCTATTCCAAATGGCTCCTCGTGTTTGTTTTTTGTTCAACACGTTCTTTTATATTGCTTTGTAATTGTGGGTTATACACTTTTGGGGTTGTGTGAAGCCCCACACATCCTCTAGGTGGATACGGGTGGCCTCTCGCCTAATCCAACTGGTTTATTTTGTATGTTTTCATGTCAGCACATCTTGTTGTACTTCTGGGTTCGTTTTGCGGCCCTGAACATTGTTTTTTTGTCTCGCCACAGTCAAACTATAAATGAAGTTAGAGTTTGACAACAAAATGTGTAGTTCTCTGAAAGACCTTTCCAACGGGCTATCACACGCCTAAAAGAGACGTCGTATGCAAAAGTTATGGCCCTAGGAAGTTGATGTAGCATTACACCAACTTATCCATAGGGCCCACATGAATTTTGGCGTTTCACCTTCTAGGGTTAGGTTTTTGGATGTCTAGGGTTTTGGCATTCATGAGTAATATCAAAAAGGCCTCTCGAGACTCATTTTAATCCATTTTATTCTCAGAAGGATGTGCATAGCAGCCACATCTCTTCTCAGAGATAGCTACCACCATTCAAGCAAGTTTTAGTTTTGCAGTTTTACAGTTTCAGCCTATTTCATTATTTAATAGAAGATATTGTTCACTGGATATTTGTGTTATTCTTCATATCTCTGTGCTTATTGTATTCAGTTTATTAATTAGTTCGTTCCTCTCCTAAATATGGATCAGTGGTATCAGAGCGGTCTGCTCTTCATATATATTTCTTCGTGCATGTCCCCGACAAGGTCTGGGTACAAGAAGTTGGGACTCGAACCAATCGAGCCATTACAATATCGATCATGTTGATCCCGAAAACAACCCATGGGAGATGAGAAGAAATATGATGGAGCAGGAAATCCTATTAAAATGTTGCTCGAGGAAGCCCTCATGTGACAAAGGAACGAAATGATGGACAACTTCGCGCAGATCCTTCGACAGTTTCCCACGGGAGAAGCATATTCATCAAGCGGCCATGCAACCCCCTTCAAGGTACAGGTAAATTTTGATATTCCATTATTTGAAGGACTGATATATGCAGATGTTCTAGATAAATGGTTAAATCTGCTCGAAGGATATTTTTCAGTCCACAATTTTTTCGATCGGGAAAATATCACTTTTTCACTCCTCAAGGTTGTTCCCCATGTTAAATATTGGTGGGATAATTACTCTAAGAAAAGGGCCATGGAGGAATATGCAATATTCTTGGTGGCCCCTACATGGGATTCCTTCTGGGATTCCATTAAAGAACAATACTTCCATGTTGGAAGCTACGAGGACCAATACACCAGATGGAACACACTACGTCAAGAAAGGGACCAGACAATACCCGACTTCACCAATATTTTCCATACCCTACGCACCAAATTGGGTATCAATGACTCTGAGCATCATATAGTGCTCAAATATCGTGACTATTTTCATAGATACATTCAAACATAAATGGATTTCTTGGACATTGCCTCATTGGGCACGGCTTATAAATACATTGTCAATATCGAGCAAAAATTTAAGCAGAAACAATGAGAGTTTGGATCTACAAACCCCTCACAGCCGAAGTAGGGAGAAGGCAGCCCCAACCCACACAACAAGGTACCAAGTCTAGATGGTCACCCTCAAGACAATCAGTCCAAGCCGCAACACAAGAAGGGCAATGAGAAGATGAAGAAAGACACAAGAAAATGGTGTGAGTACCATAAAAGTCCTTGGCACAACACCGAAGAATGCCGCTCCAAGCAGTCCCTCATGGTTGAGTTGAAGGCTTCTAAGTCAGAGGCCAATTTTGATTCCGAATCAAATCCTGAAGGAGGGAAGTGGATTATCGATGATGAACCCAGTGTCACTGTCGCTACCACAAAAGTTCGGCTAAGAAAACCAGAAGAACCAGAGGAAGGGGAATGCTTCTTTCACTCGCAGATGTGGGTCAAGGGGGCTTCGATTAATTTCATTGTCGACGGCGGTAGTGAGAAGAACCTGATCTCAAAAGAGGTCATCAAGCAGTTGGACCTGCCAACAATGCTGCACCCACAACCCTACACCATTGCCTGGCTTCACCAAGGAAGAGATCTTTGTGTCAGCCAACAATGTCGTCTTCCCTACGACATCAATCCTTTAAAAGATGAGGAACTGTGTGATATCTCTCCCCTTGAAGTTTGTGATGTTCTTTTAGGGAAACCATATTTGTGAAAACATCATGTTGTGTATAAGTCTAGACGCCACAATGTTATTATTACTTTGGGTAAACAATTGTATAGGATCCTAGAGGTAGCGTTGCCTACTATTATTTCTTTAATCTCTATTAAGAAATGCAGCAAGGTAATTTCATAGACTGGGAAGTTCATCTTCTTTATGATCTGTGCTCACAACAACAAGAAGGTCACCGCCACATTCGTGGCCTCTACACAATGCCTCTCCTTGCAGCAACAACAAGTAGACGGGATCGTGGAAGAATATAGAGACATCTTCTCCTCACCTACAGGGGTATCGACACACTACCAAGTCAAGCATCCAATTGATCTGACTCTCGGCGCACCTCTACCTAATGGACCAGTCTATCGACACTTGATGATGGAGAATGACAAAATCAGGCATCATATTTGAGAGATTCTTCAAAAGGGGCACATCAGACCCAACTCCTCCCCTTGTGGAAGCCTGATTGTACTAGTGTAGAAGAAGGACGGGACTTGGCGACTTTGCATTGATTACATAGCCTTAAACAAAATCACAGTCAGGAACCGCTACCCCATTCCTAGGATTGATGACCTTCTTGACCAAATCAAGGGGGCCAAGTTCTTCAACAATATTGACCTAAATTCTAGCTACCACCAGGTTCCCATCGAACCAATTGATGTATGGAAGACATCCTTCAAGTCTAAATAAGGTCTCTACAAATGGCTATTCATGCCCTTTGGATTAAAAAACACACCAGTCACTTTCATGAGATTGATGGATGATGTATTGAGACCTTTCACGAACTCCTTTGTGGTAGTATATTTGGATGACATCCTCATCTTTAGCAGAACGTGGGAGGAGCACATGTGACATATTCAACAGGTTTTGAGCACTCTGCGGCAACACAAGCTTTATGCCAACTTGAAAAAATGATCTTTTGGTATGAACAGGGTCCAATACTTGGGCTACATTGTTGATGATCATGGGGTACATGTTGATCCTTCTAATATCTAAGTCATCCGTGATTGGCCAGCCCCAACCACACTGATCGAGATTTGGAGCGTTTTGGGACTAGCCAACTTCTACCAACAATTCATGTTGGGATTCTCCCATATTGTATGGGCCCTCAGCCAAGTGACCAAGGGAGGTGGTAGGGCCAAGTTCGTGTGGGGGAAGGAGCAACAATGATCATTCAATGATCTGAAGCACCACTTGTGCTAAGCTCCAATACTCTCCTTTCCCGATATTCAACAACCATTTGAGATTGAGACTAATGCATCTGACTATGCCGTGAGCATATTTCTTACTCAACACAGGCATCTGGTGGCATACCATAGTGAGACACTCTCTGATACCATCCATAAATACCCCACCTATGACAAGGAAATGTATTCCATTGCACAATCCTGTCGTCAATGGAAACATTACATTCTGAGGAAAGAGATGATCATACACATTGATCACAAGCCTCTGCAGTTCATACAAACACAAGGGAAATTGCAGAACGACCGCCATCAAAAGTGGTCCACCTACCTATAGCAGTTCCATCTCAACATCAAGTATAAGACATGTATCTCCAATCGTGTTGTTGACTGCCTCAGTCGGCCTCCTGTGGTTGCACTCACCACTGTGCTCCATTCATGTGGACATGAAGTATCTGAATGGCCCCAACTTTATCAGCAAGATCCAAACTTCACCACCACCTACCAACTCTTAGGTACAGGCGCAACTGTCACTGATTTTCACATTCAAGATGAACTCTTATGCCAGCTGGGCCATCTATATGTTCCTACAAGGGAGCATGCAAAGATGATTTGGGAAGCCCACTATAGTCGGGTGGCAGGACATTTTGGCGTAGAGAAAATTGTGGTCGTTCTTCAGAAACATTTTTATTGGCCAAAACTTTGATAGGACATCAACAAGTATATCCGATCTTGCACTACCTCTGCCATTTCCAAACCAGTCATCAAGAAGAAAGGATTATACACCCCTCTTCATATTTTCGTGAAGCCTTGGGAATCCATCTCAATGGATTACATGTCTAGCTTACCATCCACCAATCATGGAAATGATTGCGTGTTCATGGTCGTTGATCGGGTTTTGAAGATGACCATCCTCATATCCTGTAAGAAGAATGTCACAATGACAAATACTGCCAAGCTCTTCTTCGAACGAGTGTTCGTCCACTTTGGGATACCACAGATCATCATCTCTGGCAGAGCCAATAGGTTCCACAACACCTTTTGGTCGAGTCTCTGGTCTCTGTTGGACACCAAGCTCACCAAATCCACTACTTTCCACCCGCAAACCAATGGCCAAACAAAGGTCGTCAATCGGATGATTGTGCACATCCTGCACATGTACAATTCTAAGCATCCACATATGTGGGACAAGAGTCTCCCATATGTACAACACAGTTACAACAGGGCTCTCCACAGTTCCACTGACCATAGCCCATTTCAGGTGGGTATGGGATTCCAACCCTCGGGACCCATTGATGTTGCACTTCCTCTTTCCACCACACAGACAGACTCTTCCCCTGATCAGTCTGCGATCAACAAAGCCACCAGATTCATTGAGTGCATTCAACACATCCGCCAACAGGTCTAGGAGATTTTGCAGAAATCCAATGCTAAGTACAAGAAACGCCATGATCAACATAGGGTACCACACCAGTTTCAGGTTGGCGAAAAATTATGGTTACATATGCAGAAGGAGCGTCTCATCGGCCCCCATCAGAATCTTTACCCACTTCGTTATGGGCCTTACACTATCACCAAGGCGGTGGGTAGCAATGCTTTTGAGCTCAATGCTCCACCCTTCCTTGGTCTGCATCCAGTATTCAATGTGGACCTCCTTCGACCATATTTTCCACCATTATTGGACACCTCTGAGATCACAAAACAACTAGCACCCACAAAGCTCAATCCTGACTGCATGGAACAAGCATCCACTGATCAGATAGTGGACACATAGGTCAAGGGTACTCACCAACAACAGATCCAGTGTTATCGGGTTGTCAAGGCAGGACAACTCCTACACCAAGGCAAGTGGCTCACCCGGGGCCAAATCTAGCAGAAGTTTCCTCACCCAATGGGGAAACTCAACGCAATGGAGACCATTTCTTCCTAATGGGGGAGGATTGATCCACATGGATATTGGTGGCCACCCACCTATTCCAACTAGCTCATCGTGTTCATTTTTTGTTCAACACGTTCTTTTGTACTTCTTTGTAATTGTGGGTTCTACACTTTTGGGGCTGTCTAAAGCTCCACACATCCTCCAGGTGGATATGGATGACCTCTCGCCTAATCCAACTGGCTTATTTTGTATGTTTTCATGTCAGAACATCTTGTTGTACTTCCGGGGCCATTTTGGGGCCCTAAACGTTATTTTTTTGGCTCGCCATAGTCAAACTATAGACAAAGTCAAAGTTTGACGACATAATGTGTATTTCTCTGAAAGACCTTTCCAACGGGCTATCACACACCTAAAAAGGAGGTTGTATGCAAACGTTATGGCCCTAGGAAGTTGAGGTACCAAATTACACCAACTTACCCATAGGGCCCACATGACTTTTGGGGTTTCACCTTCTAGGGTTAGGTTTTTGGATGTCTAGGTTTTGGAATTCATGAGTAATACCAAAAATGCCTCTAGAGCCTCATCGCAATCCATTTTCTGCTCAAACAAATGCGCATAGCAACCACATCTCTTCTCAGAGATAACTACCACCATTCGAGCAAGTTTCAGTTGTGTAGTTTTACAGTTTCAGCCTATTTCATTATTTAATAGAAGATATTGTTCACTGGATATTTGTGTTATTCTTCATATCTCTGTGCTTATTGTATTCAGTCTGTTAATCAGTTCGTTCCACTCCTAAATCCGGATCAGGGAGCCAGGTGTCCATAGCTTTCAATGCAGGGTGATGACTCATGTGCGCAATGAGTTGTGTGGCACCCCATTCGGGGCCCATTATATTTTTATTTAATAATAATAATAATAATAATAATCTAATTTTAAGGTCATAGTCAAGCTAGACACTAAATTGGTGTATGAGACTCCTTTGTTTGTGAGACAAAGGACCCCATCCACACAACAATTTGACTGCTAAAGTCTATGAATGTATACATACCCTACCCCCCTCTGGATTTCAACTTGTGACCTCTTACAAGGAAACACATGTTCTTAACAATTATACACCATTTAAAAATAAATAAATAAATAAACTTTCACAATATTAAAGCTTAAATCATTTTTCATTAAGGTAAATATGTTCCAAATGTATAAAACATAGTTAAGAACACGTGTTTCCTTCTAATAGGTCATAAGTTCAAATCCAGAGGGGGGTAGGATATGTGTACATTCATAGACTTTAGCAGTCAAATTGTTGTGTGGAGAGGGTCCCTTGTCCCACAAACAAGGGGTCTCATACACCAATTTGGTGTCTAACTTGATCATGACCTTAAAATTAAATTATTATTATTATAAAATGAACGAATATGTGCAACAAACATTGTGTTCTTTGATTAAATTTATAACCTACACCATGTCTCCCACTTCCACGTTCAAATCCAGAGGGGGGTAGGGTATGTATACCTTTGTAGACTTTAGTAGTCAAATCGTTGAGCGGAAGGGGTCCCTTGTCTCACAAACAAGGGAGTCTCATACAACAATAATGAATATGTGCAACAAACATTGTGTTCTTTGATTAAGTTTTTAACATATACCATCTATCCCACTTCCACCACACTAATTTGATTAATCAATCAAATAAAAAATGCAAGGATTAATTTTGGTTGTAAACTTCAAAGGTAAATTTGAGCAATAAATTTAGTCAATTATATTTGAAAAGCATGTCAAATTCATCATCACCTTCACGTTTTTGCTTCATTTTAAGTACGACACAATGAAGAATTGAAATGTCCATTCACCTTACATTAAAAACATTTGACTTCTCGTGTCGTATTATTTTGTAAGTGGAATCTTAAATCATTGTAAAGTTGATAAAACTCACTGTAGAACTACAGGACCCACTTATAATGGAAATCCAAACAAGTCAATAAAATACAACCCAAAGTAATGTATCCATTGAGATTCATGATTTATGTTGCTTGCAATCTTATATGCAACTTGCCACGTCACTTCATATTACTAGTATCATTATTGTCCTCATATATCATTTAATATTTTTTAAAATAAATTTAGAAAGGGTGTTGTGTAACTATTAGTTAGATTTTTATTTAAATAAATTTAAGAATGATGTTGTTTAACTTTTCTATGGTTTTGTAACTATATAATTTAGTTAGATTTTTATTTAAATAAATTTAGGAATGATGTTGTTTAACTTTTCTATGATTTTTTTTTAATCTGATAATATAAATTTATATGAAATAAAAAAAAAATCTCGAATATTTGTATTATACAAAATCTTATTTATTACATTGTTTAAAAAAATGTGGAAAAGTTTTGTCTCTTCCAAGAATATGGAGTGTAATTTAATGGATAAATTGTTTATAATGTTGAAATTTAATGGGTAAAATGTATCTTGTCCTCCCTATTCCCCTCTACAGAGTACACCATGGTGATATCAAGCAACGACACATAACTAAATGTGACGAATGAGTAAAGACATACTCTTACTGAAGAACAACAATTACTCTAATACCTTGCAAGTGGTTATAAACAAAATATCAACAAGGAACATGACGAGGCTACTATACATGAGGAAGAAAATCAATTCACTAGATGGGTGCCTTCATTCATTGAGAAGGTAAATGTTCCCCCACAAGACGAAAAAGGTGTAGAGTTGTAGCTTGAATCTTTTTTATTTCACATTAGATAGTTATAAGTTTTGAAAAGATAAACATATTAGTGGAAGTGGGATAGCAATCAAAAAATGGTGGTAGAAATTATTGAAGAAGTTTCCATGGAAGATGCACATCCTTTTGCAATCTACACATGAATTACACTTGTTGAAAGGTTTAATGCAAAGTTGTGAGAGATGCACGAAGAGATTCTAGTCAAGAAAATTTTTAGGGGTTAAATTTTTCCAATGGACTATTTTCTCACGATTTTTGCTAAAAAAATATTCACCAATTTCCATTTTTTCTAAAAATGATTCACCCAAATTTTATAGGATAAAATTATTTTACCTTGAAAATCGCCAAAATTTTAATTCTTAGAAATTTGAATATTTTTACAAAAATATCACCAAACATTTTACAGTTTGCATATTAAGGACTAATAAAATTTTCCATGATTTCAACACTTCAAGATAAATTTCCATCCTTAAAATTTTCCTTGTTTCTGACCAAGGACAAAGAAATCGTCAATCTGAAAGAACAACTCAAAGTGTAGAATACAACATCAAACATACATCATCATTTGCCAAAATTGTTACCCATTAGTAAATTATTATTGAATTTGAGCATTGAATAATCTCTTCAATTTTTGGACATGCATGTCTTTCACAATTTGATAATACAATACAAAGTTGAGGTCGATAATAAGCTAATTGAACTTCATCAAAGGTAGTTTCAATTATTGCAATGCACTACATGGCAAGAATAATATTCACTCACTGTAGATGGAGTACCAAAATGGGACAAGTTTGAAGTGGCCGAATTACAAGATCAACCTTCCATCGAAGGCTTCCAATGTGAAAAATGTGCACATGCAAATTGTTAGCATATTGGCTGAAATAGAATATGCACTGTCAAATTCAAACAAAATATGGAATATGATCATACTGCCTCATTTATGTTTAAAAGGAAACATACTTCCATTGGAGAAATTTTAGGAGAAGATGGCCGAGTATATTGAGTTGAAGAAAACTACAATGCAATCCATTAATATTATTGGCAAGTATTTAATCCATGAGTATGTTGTGAATCCTATAAAACAATAGGAATGTTGTAACAATATAATTGTGGATATTAGTGAGAAGAGATGTGGAACTATGTCTAGAATGAATAAAGTTAGGCCCAATATAGGAATTATATTCTTTCTCAAACGCAAAAAAAAAATGAAGAAGTTTTTGGGGCTAAATCACTATATTCAACAATTTATTGCCCTAGGAACATAGTAATTATTGTCCAATGAAATGATAAGCCAATGCCAATCCAATGCCTTCGATGTTGAGCACATGAATTGAAAGACAAAGAATCTCTGAAGGTGAAGTGTCATGGAAGTCCAAAGTCTTAGGAGGTAAATGGAAGGTCAAATATCATTTCCTTCTGGTTAAATAGAACTTTGTAAGAAAAAATAAGGGTTCTCATTTTTAAGCAAGCTATCTTGTAACAAGGAAGAGGGCATTGTTAGCAATTGATATTAGTAAATCTTGGGAAAATGTTTATGGATGAGAGCTATCTTTGTTTCATGTGTGACTTTTACACTTTGTTGTGAGATTATGTCAATGAACTATTTCTTTATTCATGTTCTCATTATATTGTGCTTTGCCAACCTGGTTTTCAAACAAGAACATGATTAATCCTTATCCAGATTAATCTAGATGAATCAACTAGAGGAGAATATCATTTAAATTCTTCCATGCAAGAAATTAGGTTGTAATGTTAGAAGCAAACATGTTGTGTGTAGGATTTGTCCATTTATCTTTATAGTAAGAGCTACCACGTGGTTCTACAATTTTCCTACCAATTATGTGCATAATTGTAATGAATTTGAAGTTATATTCATAAGCATGTTTGACAATGATGAGACTCTTGGATCAATAGCTTTACAATTTGTTGATGATTGCAACTATGTGAGAGATTCTCCAGCTTACAAACTTGTGAGATGTGGATCATTGCAGCTATGTGATTCTTTCTCCAGCTTACAAACCTGAGAGAAATCAACTAATAAGGGTATGTGGTTCCTACCTGAGACAGAGATGGAACGTAGAGATGACCTCCTCCGTTCAGAGAGTTGAGAAGAACTCCAGATGATTATCCAGTGGGAAATATGATCTGTTGAGTTAGACGTGCCTATGGATGAGCACAAGGTGAACGTGTGAAATCACAAAGTGTTGGGTGCATCGTCATGTGATTATAAATGAAGATGATGTATTAGCCTCCTTTGAGCAGCAAAGTTGACGAGAAACTCCAGATGATTCTCCTGTGTGAGGCAGTGGGAAAGAAGATCTGTAGAGTGGATGTGCCTATGGACGAGCACAGGTGAACATGTGAAGAACTGGTTCTTCTATGTAATGCAGTGAGCCAGATATATGGAAATCCCTATGGATGTGCCCCTAGTGGATGAGCACTAGTGGGTGTATCATATCGCTTGCCATATTTTTCAAGAGTCAGACCTTCCTATAACCCTAATTGTAATGTAAAGGGTACAGGTCGGCCCCACCTTAATGTGACTAGTAATAAATGTAAAAGATAATTAATCTGGTTAATATTAAGTATATTATAAGCTAGTGAGGTCGGTCTTGTTGTGCCAATATACACTTATGTTGATAGGTTCAGTTTAGTATAAGTAAATGTAGATTCCCCATTGTGAAATCATATCTTTCAAGTGAGTTTGGAAATTTCAGCAAGTACATCTACTTGGGAAAAAGTGTGCACCTCTCTTGGGCGCTAGTCTTCTAGGGTTTGAGCACGCTCTTGTGTGCTAGGTATTATTGGTGGTGAAGGTATTTCTCTTGAAGAATATAACAAAGGATTTGACTGGGTTTTCTTCCCTTGTTGAGAAGGGTTTCCCAGGATACTTCTTATGTTCTTGTGCATGGTGTTTCTTCTTGTGATCTTGGTTGTTGCAACATTATTGTTTATGGTTAAGACAAATGCTAAAATGGAATGAAATTCTTGCTTAAAATAGGCTATTGAAAAATCAACATGGTATCAGAGCATATGTCTTGAAGAACCCATTGCACAAGCTACAAGCTTTTACCAGTCATCCCTCCTCTTCTGCAGAAATGTACGACCCTCCTAGGGTTTCCATAAAATTTGTACGACCCTCTTCTCTTGAGTGTTTCAGCACTTGAAACTTGGACATTGGGGATACAATTACAATAGAAGTGTATGACCTCCTTCATCACATCTCCAACAAGCTTCAAATTGCATTTTAGAGCATTTTGACTTTTTGGCCCTAGGGTTTCTAGGGTTTTGCTAATTTCTACAAAAAATTTAGAATTAGGGTTTCTGTAATTCCTTGAAGGAGCTCTTCAGCTCACCAGTGATCTCCTATATTTCAAAGGCTTATTTTTGGTAGTCATAAGTCCAACTAAACCTAAAAGTGTTATCCTAGCCTAGCCGTTAGGTTTACTAGCCAAGTTGACAAGGGTTTGTGAAAAATCCAAAAATGAGCAAAATCATAATGGGAGGAAAGCTTGATGATTCAAGCAAACTTAGTTCCAAGAAAATAAGACCTCGAAGAAATGAAGAAATCAACATATCATCACCCTCGGGTATGCACTTGTATATATATTATTTCTATCATTGTCATGAAGAAAATTGTAGAACGAGGGAACCTTTTGCTGAAGTCATGGATCCAGAGGGATCTTAGTGCATTCAGAGGAATAACACACTAAAAGTGAAGACTCCAGGTTTCATTGTTATAATTGTCATTCCTCTAACCTATACTTCTAAATTTTTCTACATTACAAGTAGGTGTTGTAGATGGGACAACAATCCTTACATTGTTTTGATTCTAGAGATGTACTCATTATTCTCCTTTAGGATATACTCTTGTTTTGGTTCCTCTTTTTTTCTTGTTCAAGACAGGTTAACAACAAAGGAAGATGTTTATCCTTCAGAGGGAGTCAAAACTATTTGAGAAAGAGGAAGAATAAAACCATCATTGAGGAAATTGATGCAATAATGCATGATCAGAATCTTTCTATGATTCTATGGAAAGAATCATTCAAGACACAATATATGTTCAGAACAAGAGTCTTCACCAAAGTGAAGCCTGAGATTGAACACTTCAGAATATTTGGGTGCCTAGTGTACTTTCGTGTACCCAAAGAGAAGAAGTCCAATCTAGACCCTTCAGGAAGAAAGGATACATTTATGGGATAACAGTGAATCTTCACAGACATTCCAGATCAACATCCCTGGTCAAAGACAGATTGAGACAAGAAAATATGTTTTCCTTGAAGAAGAGATAGTCTTTCAAATATCCAGAGAATATCAGATGGATATTGACAATGAGACAATGCCTTCTCCCCCCTTCAGCAGTTCAAAGGGAGACAAACATTATTCCAGCTAATCCAGTTGCTCCAGTTGATATATTCAGAGATATTGTAGTAGGGCATAAAAGGACTACCTAGACTCACTCTGCAAGAGGCAGAGAAACATACAAGCCTCTCAAGGCACATCCCGAGAAAGAAAAAGATATTTTTGAGATGTCATTCAATCATGAGCCACTTCATTAATGCTAAGACTCCTTGTCTTAGAAAAGAAACAAAAGAACGGGTATGGAAAGATGCCATAACATAAGAATACCATTATATCTTAAAGAAATATGTATAAGATATTATTCAAGGACTAGAAGGGAAGTCTGTGGTAACTTCCAAGTGGATCTATAAGATCAAGCATGCAGCTAATGGAAGTGTCAAAAAAAAATACAAAACGAGATCTATAGCCAGAGGTTTCTCACAAACAGAGGGAGTAGACTATGATGAGACACTTGATACAGTAAACCCGATACACTTCCATCTGTACTACCATCCATGAGTTGGAAACTATATCAGATAGAATTTCATCAAGAAAGTTGTTGATCCAAACCTATATTATTACAGTGTTGGTGACAAGAGCCTGATTTTGATGACTTATTCATAAAGCCTTGTTGTTGGATACAAGTAATCCTTGATTTATGAATTCAATATGAAGAATCTAAGTATGATGTACTACTTCTTGTGACAAGAAGTATGATAGAGGATTGATGAGATTTTCCCGAGTCAAGGAAAATATATAGTGAAAATATTAAAGGAGTTCAGTATGACAAAGAATGCAAGATCCACCGTGATGGATTTAAAGAAAAAGATTGATGATGACTCAGATGAGATTGATCCAAAGCTGATTGGGTCACTGATGTATCTGGTTAACACCATACTTGATTCATGCCATGCAGTGAGTGTGCTTAGTCATTTCATGAGTCAACCGAGACAGTCTCACTAGACAAAACATGTATTCAGATATATACGAGGCACAGAGGGATATGGCCTGAGATATTCCTCCAGTGTGAAACTGAGTTTGTAGGATATGCAAATTCAGATTGAACAGAAAGTACAGTGGACCAGAAGAGCACATTTGGTTGATGTTTTACCATGAAGTTTGTCATGGTTTCCTGATACAGCAAGAAACGAAATCTCTGTGGCCTTGAATACCATAGAAGCAAAGTATGTACCATTGAGTGTGTGAAGTAGTATGGCTTCGCAAGATTTTGATAGATCTACTTGATCATGAGATGGATCCTATGATGATAATCAAGAGCTGTGTATAAAAGATCCTTGAGAACCTAGTGTTTCTTGATGGATTGAAACACGATGAGATGAAATATTCTTATATCAGATATATGATGCAGATGAAAATCGTACACATGCAGTACCTTCCTACACATGAGAAGATTGTAGACATCTTCACCAAACCAACTTGGTGAAGAATACATTCCTAATTGAGAGGGAGTATTGATGACTCCAGCCAAGACAAAATTCAGAGTACATCCGTGTAAGACTTGGAATGATGAAGAATGCCTCTCTAGATGAGAAGGAGTGTTGATGACTGCAGCTATGTGAGACATTCACCAACTTACAAACCTGTGAGATGTGGATCGTTATAGCTATCTGAGTCTTTCACTAGCTTACAAACCTGAGAGAAATACCCTAAGAAGGGTATGTGGTTCCTACATGAGACCAAGATGGAACTTAGAGATGACCTCCTCCATTTAGAGAGTTGTGAAGAACTCCAGATGATTATCCAGTGGGAAAGGCGATATGTTGAGTTAGACGTGCCTGTGGCTGAGCACAAGGTGAACGTTTGAAATTACAAAGTGTTGGGTGCATCATCATGTGAATAGAAATGAATATGATGTATTATCCTCCTCTGAGCAGTAGAGTTGACGAGAAACTTCAGATGATTCTCTTGTGTGAGGAAGTGGGAAAGAAGATCTGTAGAGTGGACGTGCCTCTGGACGAGCACATGTGAACGTGTGAAGAACTGGTTCTTCTATGTAATGCAGTGAGCCAGAGACATGGACATACCTATGGATGTGCCCCTAGTGGATGAGCACTAGTGGGTGTATCAGATCCCTTGCTATATTGTTCAAGAGTTAGAACTGCATGTAACCCTAATTGTAATGTAAAGGGTACCGGTCGGCCCCACGTTAATGTGACTAGTAATAAATGTAAAAGATAATTAATCCAGTTAATATTAATTATATTATAAGCTAGTGAGGTCGGCCCTATTGTGCCAATAAAAACTTTTGTTGGTAGGTTCAGTTTAGTATAAGTAAATGTAGAGTCTCCATTGTGAAATCATATCTTTCATGTGAGTTTGGAAATTTCAGCAAGTACATCTTCTTGGGAAAAAGTGCACACCTCTCTTGGGTGCTAGTCTTCTAGGGTTTGAGCATCGTCTTGTGTGATAGGTCTCATTGGTGGTGAAGGTCTTTCTCTTGAAGAATATAACAAAGGATTTGGCTGGGTTTTCTTCCCTTGTTGAGAAGGGTTTTCCAGGATACTTCTTGTGTTCTTGTGCATGGTGTTTCTTCTTGTGATCTTGGTTGCTACAACATTATTGTTTATGGTTAAGACAAATGCTAAAATGGAATGAACTTCATGCTTAACCTAGCCTATTGAAAAATCAACACAATTGACCAAATAATTTAAAGATTATCTTAAATATAAATCTAGTGACTTTAACCTAAGGTCCAAAATCTTATATCATCATATCCTGGCCAACATAAGACCATCACATAAGCTAACTCTATAATTTTACCTCTCCAATATTTGATCCCACCATAGCCTTGATTATTAAATGCATTCATAGGAAAACCTTTGATGTTGCATAAAAATAAGCTATCAAAATAGAACAAGAAATGTCATCCTTAAATTAATAATAATCCATTAAGAACCATGCCTCTTGCAACCAACAAAAGAAATCATATTACCCTTTCTAAGATTGTTGCCAACATGGAAGCAAAAATTGATACGACAAGCACAAAGTTGGAAGGAGTACACCATGCTTTGCAAAATCTTGCAATTGATTTAACACTTTTTCAAAGGAAAGTTGAATAATCTACCTCCACCAACCAAGGTTTTGGAATCTACTTAAAAAACAAATTACAACTTGTTGGAATTATTGTCATTAATGCCAAAGGATTAATGATGTCATTAATGTCATATTACAACATTAAAATACACATAGAATTTCCAAGATTGATTTATCTATATAGATCTACAAGTATATTAAAAAAAGGGTGCATGTGAAAAAGTAAAAAGTGAAATGGTGCTTTCAAACCCATGGGTTTGGGGTATTTTCCCATGGTATTGGGAATCAATTTTTAATTAAAGGACATGTCCCTCCATGAAGGGTTATGAAAAAGTATAAAAATAGAAAGCATTGAGAGAAAGTGCATGTGTGAAAAATGAATTAGCAAAGATTGAATTGTGAAATTAGTTTTAGGTCATCTTGGAATTTCCGTGATATTTTTTTAAAGGACATTTCAGAACTTGAAATTTGGAAGAGGTGGAGGAGAGAGCATGGTGTACATGTGGTACAAATATTAGATATTGATTCTCTATACTTTTGGAGATGTGCTCTGTGGAAGTTAGGGTTATCGAATACTCTTGAAATCAATTCCAAACAATAAATCTTAGCACTTTTGCTATAAATTATGTTCTGGGATGTTTTGGAGCTTGAAACTTTGCAGAGACATAGGAGATATATTTTTTTATTTTGTACATGTGACAAAAATTTCAGATGTCGTTTCACTATACTTTCTAAGATATTCCGTATGGAATTTAGGGTTTCTAAATTCTCCTGAAATCAGTTTCAAATAGGTTAGCTTGACATTTTCACTATAAATTTGTTTTTGGGACTCTTCAGAGTATGAAAATTTTAGAGAACATATGAGAGATACACAAGTAGCTCAAGTATCATATTTTCAAAATTGGATATATGGCATATTGTACAAGTTCATTTTTGGGAAGAGACCCAAAAAAACAAGCTTTGAGAAAGTTACCATTTGGAAATTCAAATTTTGGTTAGACCTGGTAAAGGCAGAGGTAGAAAGCATACTTGGTGAAGGAAGAAGCAGTGAGTATACCTGGTGAAGGAAAAAGAAGCAAGCAGGCCTGGTGAAGGAATATGTAGCAAGAAAACTCTTTGAAGGTCGGTGCAACTCACACAAAGATATTGATGTATCTTGATAATTTTGTGTTTAGCGGTGGGTATTGGTGTCTACGAATATCTATAAGACTAGGTTGGTGCTGCTCAATCAAAGATATTGGTGTTTCTTGCTAAGTCAGTGATTAGTGGTGGGGATTGGGTTTTCCAGTAGATTGATGTCTATGAAGATATGTAAGAGTAGGTTGGTGCCTACTAGGATTTGTTCTCATGGGGATTGGTGTCTCGGGTAGGTTGGTTCCTACAAATATTTGTAACAGTAGGTTGGTTCCTACAAATAAATATAAAGAGATTTTTTTTTTTGTTTTCTCTAGAAAGGTTTTCCACGTAAATCTTATGTTCCATGTTCTACAGTTAATATATATCATATATGATTGTTTTCTTATGGTTGATGAATGTTTGAAAAATAAAAAAAAATGTCTTATATTGATTCACCCCCCCCCTCTCAGTATAAGTGTGTGCTCAAAAATTGGTATTAGAGATGGTTCCTTCAAAAACAATCTAACTGTTGGAAGGTATATATCAGGAGAAAACATGGTTGGTACAGAAGGTTTCTCTACAATCAGAGATCCATTGTTTGACATAATAAACTATGCATTCTGGAGCATAATGAAGTGAACATATCTAATGGTCCTTGGATTTGATATTTGGAAATAATTCATCACTGGTTATACATCCGCCACAACTCCACCAACATATGTGGTCGGGAAGAATCCTAGTGAACATAATGCAAAATCCATGAATGTCATCTTGTCTGGTCTATCAGAGTCCGAGTTTTTTAAGGTGATGCATTGTAGATCAAAAAAATAAATTTGAGAAAAGATTCAAAATATCTATGAAGGAAATGGAAAGGTTAATAAGACAAAGCCTCAAACTCATAAAAGACAATTTGAGAGCCTAAAAATGAAATGTGAGGAGAATGTTGCAGCCTATCTTCTCCACGTGGATGAAATTGTCAACACCATCAGAGGACTTGGTGAAAAGTTGAAGAACCAATGGTTGTAAAAAAGATGTTAAGGTAACTCCCCTTAAGATTTGATGCCAAAGATTCCACCATTGAAGAAATGAAGGATCTTGATTCATTAACAATGGATGAATTGCATAGAATCCTTAGAACATATGAAATGAGAACAAATAAAGAAAAACCATCAAAGAAAGAAGTATCCTTCAAAGCCTCAAAGAAGAAAAATAAAAGAGAGCATGAAGGTAAGATTCCCATTAAATTCTTTAATTTTGGGAAAGTAGGACATTTTGTTGATAAGTGTCCATATGCAAAGGACGAAAGTAGTGATGGTGAAGAAGACAATAATGTAAAGAAAGGGAGGAAGCATCACCAACAAAAAAGAACCATAAACAAGAAAAACATGAAAAGAAGGAGAAGAAGAATCTCGACTCAAAAGGGGTTAATGACTCATCAGAAGAAATCCATGAAAGTGGTTTCTATAGTGATAGAGAAGAAACTATCTTTGAGACAATAGAAACACGCATTGATGAAGACAAAGGGGTAGAAATTATGGACTCGGGAGAAGAAGAAAATACTGAAACAAATGGGGAAGTGAATCCTAAAGAATAACTCATTTGTGCCTTAAGTGAAATAAAGAAGCTTAGGAAAAAGAATTTGGAACAAAAGGAGAATATGAAAAAATGTGAATAAGAGGATCGTGGTTCAAAAGAAAAAATGTCACAAATCCTTGAAGAAATAAAAAATACCATCATGAACCTAAAGGCTCAATTAGAAGAAGAAAGAAGGATGAAAGAAGTGGTGAGAATCCAATTGAAGAAAAGAAAGAAAATTGTGAAGAGCTAGAATCTGAAATGTTTCCTTAAGAAAGGAACTGGAGAAAACACCTATTAAGTTGAATAGAATCTTGAAGTTTGAAATATTATTGAAATATTAGATGATATCATCAATTTTCAAAGGTTTTCATTCATTAAGAATGGTCTTGGATATGATGAAATTGTTTCCTCCCTACCTACACTTGGCCTTGCTACAACCAAGGAAGTTTTATTTGTTGTAGGTGGAGTTCATAATGATTTTCCATAAGAGAAACCTACTATTTATTGTGCCAAATATATTTATGAGTTTCATGTTCCTCAAATGGAATAATTTGAGCATACAGATGACATTATTGTCGATATGCCTAGTTTTTCTACTTCTGTAATTGAACCTAACCATGAGCCTACTTCCTCTGATCAACCAATGAAAAAATGTGTTCCCTATCATTATCCTCACCATAAAAATCAAAGGAATGGAAACCATTCCTTTATATCTTTCCAAAAGAGACACGAAAGACATAATGGTGGACTAGTGCCGACTACCAGGATAGATTGTGGTTGGATTGATGGATGGTCATGGAATCATTTTACCATATGTTTGAGGACTCCATATCATTTTGTATCATTGGTTGTATAGTCATGCAATGATCCTCTTACTTACTAATGATTTACTTGAAAGTGGTAGATCGAGAATCAACCTGACATGACAATTGACTGGATTTTCAACTGAGTGCTTAAGGAGAAACACAAGTTCAAGGGGATCATCCCTTATCCATTGATATCAAAGAGGGAGAGTTTCAATAGGGGGAGAATTATCTCTATTCCTGGGAGAGTTGCAGATAGGGGGAGAATTATCTATATTCCTAGGAGAGTTGTAGACAGGGGGGTAATTATTTCTATGCTTGGTGGACTATGTGTTTCTTTGCAGGATCACCATCAATGACAAAGGGGGAGATTGTTGTAATTATTGTCATTCACGTCAAAGGATTAATGATGTCATTAATTTCATATTAGGGAATTAAAATACGCATAACGTTTCCAAGTTCGATTTATATATATAGGTCTACGAGTATATTAAAAAAGGGGTGCAAGTGAAAAAGTAAAAAGTGAAATGGTGGTTTCAAACCCATGGGTTTGGGGTATTTTCTCATGGTTTGGGGTATGTTCCCATGGTATTTGGGGTATTTTCCCATCGTATTAGAAATTAATTATTTAATTAAGGGACATGTCCCTTCATGAAGGGTTATGAAAAAGTATAAAAAGAGAAATCATTGCGAGAAATTGTGTGTGTGAAAAATGGATTAACAAAGATTGAATTGTGAAATCAGTTTCAGGTCATCTTGGCATTTTCGTGATAATTTTTTTCTAAGATATTTCAGAACTTGAAATTTGGAATATATGGAGGAGATATATTGGTGTACATGTGATACAAATTTCATATTTTGGTTCTCTATACTTTCAAAGATATGCCACATGGAAGCTAGGGTTCATGAATGCTCCTGGAATCAGTTTTAAAAAGGTCATATTGGCACTTTCACTATGAATGATTTTTTAGGATGTTTCAATCCTTGAAAATTTGTAGAGATAGAGGAGAGATATTGGTGTACATTTGGTACAAATTTCATATGTTGGTTCACTATATTTTCAAAAATATTCCCTATGGAATTTAGGGTTCTTGAATGCTCTTGAAATCAGTTTCAAATAGGTCAACTTGGAATTTTCACTATAACTTCTTTTATGGGACTCTTCATATTATGAATATTTTAGAGAATAGAGGAGCCATACATAATTACTTCAGGTAACAATTTAAAAATAATATTTGCAAAATTGGACATGTGGCATGTTGTCCAAGTTCATTCTTGGGAAGAGGCCCAAAACAACAAGCTTTGAGAAAGTTACCATTTGGAAATTCAAATTTTGGCCAAAAATGGTAAAGGAAGAAGTAGTGAATATACTTGGTGAAGGAAGAAGCAATGAGTAGACTCAGTGAAGGCAGAAGAAACAAGCATACCTGGTGAAGGAAGAAGTAGAAAGCATACTCAGTGAAGATTGGTGCAACTCACACAAAGAGATTGGTGTCTCTTGCTAATCAGTTGGTGCTTAGTGGTGGGAATTGGTGTCTCAAGTATATTGGTGTCTACAAATATTCGTAAGAGTAGGTTGATGTAGCTCAAACAAATATATTTGTGTCTCTTTCTAATTTGGTGCTTGGCAATGGGGATTGGTGTTTCCAATATATTGGTGTCTACAAAGATATGTAAGAGTAGGTTGGTTCCTACTAGGATTTGTACTAGTGGGGATTGGTGTATTGAATAGGTTGGTGCCTACAAATATTTGTAATAGTAGGTTGGTGCTTAAAATAATTATAAAGAAAATTTTAGTGGTTTTATCCCGAAAGGGTTTCCATGTAAACCTTGTGTTCCATGTTCTGTAGTTAATAGATATCATATGTGATTTTTTCTTATGGTTGATGAATTTATTAAAAAAAAAAAATCTTATACTGATTCACCACCCCCTCTTGGTATAAGTGTGTTATCAACACAACACTGCCCCCAAAAATGATCCCACACTTGTTAATATCTAGGTGGATTAAATATGATTTCCATCGATTACTAGTTTCATATACATCAAGAGAAACATGGTGAAAAAGAATGGCCCAAATTCATAAATGTGTTTGAGCCTTTTACCAAAGAATCAAAGAACCTCAGGGAGAATAAAAGGTTGGAGGTAATAAATAAGCATAACCTTTTTTAGCCATGGTTCTATATGATATGCTTCCAATGGTGAGCACTAAATATTTTTAGGTTGATGAAGGAGAAGATGAAAAAACATAGGAAGTTAAAATCATTCAAGGAAAGAGAGATTATCCCTTAATAAATAAAATTCAATGAGACACTTTCCCCAATCCCTCCTAATCTTTAATGGTGAAATGTCCACAAAAACCTTTTTTTTCTTCAACATTGAATTCCATTTTTGTAATTGATTACAATATAAAGGATGATATGAAGTAAATTAAGGAAAAGATTTATTTGCATTGGTTTATTAATATTATTCAACAACAAGATTTATTAAAAATATTGAAAGACCCTGCTCTAGCTAAGACAACCTCCATTGTTAATGTCACCATAGGTAATAAATCGATATCCAAAACCCTACCTTTCCTTATTAGCTTTAAAGTGTATAATCATAATGTTCATAAGTGTTTGGTTGATTTAGGATCATACGCTAATGTCATGTCATACTTTGTATGTCAAACATTGAATGCTAAACCAATTAAGTCTTCATTGCAAATTATACAATTGGATAAAATGAAAGTGAAGGTAATGGGCGAGTTGAAAGATGTTGTTTGCAGGCTTTGTCCATTTATCTTTATAGTAAGAGATACCACGTGGTTCTACAATTTTCCCACCAATTATGTGCATAATTGTAATGAATTTGAAGCTAATTTCACAAGCAAGTTTGGAAATTATGAGACTCTTGGATCACTAGCTTTGCAATTGACCAAATAATTTAAATATTATCCTAAATAGAAATACAGGGACGTTAACCTAAGGTCCAATATCTTATATCATCATATCCTATCCAATAAAAGACCATCACATAAGATAACTCTATAATTTTACCTCTCCAATATTTGATCCCACCATAGCCTTACTTATTAAATGCGCTGATAGGAAAACCCTTGATGTTACATACAAATAAGCTATCAAAATAGAACAAGAGATGTTATCCTTAAATGAAATTGCAACTCTCAATAATAATCCATTAAGAACCATGCCTCTTGCAACTACCCCTAATCCATTAATAAATAAAATCCAATAAGAAACTACCCCCAATCCCTCCTAATATTCAATGATAAAATCTCCAAAACAACTTATTTCTTCTTCATCATTAACTTCCTTTTTTGCAATTGATTACAATATAATGGATGATAATAAGAAAATTAAGGAAAGTATTTATTTCCATGGGTTTATTAAGATTTATTAAGATTATTTAGCAACAAGATTTATGTTGGAACAAAGATTGAATGTAAATAAGAATGGATCCAAGAGACAAAGGTGGTGTCTAAACACACTATAGCATTGAAGCACGAGTTGCTCAATGAGAGTGAGAGAAAATACAAAATGATGATCTGATTGTGATGATAGACCGATCAGAAGGATCGTCTATAAATACGTTTGGTCATGGACCAAACCAACAAGCTCAAGTGTAGTTGGTTGCACCTGTCCATAAAAAGAGGATCTGAGATCCATTTAGTGGACATGGTAAACCACCATTTGAGTTGGTCATCGACCCAAAGACTTGGTCTACCCACACAACCAACAAGGTGAGTTTTATTATGGAGTCACATTTTCCAACACCCCCTGTAAAATCATCTTGGAGGAAAACAGATTCTACATCATTTCCCCCTGAATTTGTTATGATTGCAAAGATGATCACAAGGCAATACAACAACACTCGTGATAAATTTTGATCACCATCAACACAGATAAGGGACAAATGAGCAGTCATCCATTGCAAAATGGTTTCAAAATGCGTTATCCAAACATAGTCTCGACCATTCAATCGACTAGACAATAAGGAAACTGTTAGAGCAGGAAATTTTGGGGTTCAGAGAAGTAAATGAGGATAAGAGATAAGGAATGGAGCAAGGAAGCAGTGCGCACCAAGAAAGAAGGAAAATCAGCGCGACAAAGGGCAAAGGACGCAGCGTGCTAGGAATTACGAAAGACTAGTGCAAGGAACGGTTGGATCGAAGACCAACTGCATAGAAGACAATTAGAAAGTGGAAAAGTGGAGTCCACTTAGATTAGGGTTTTGATTCATGATGTAAGGGTTTTTACCCATATCTTTTTATAAATAGAGGATGTATGAGGTATATAAAAGTGTGATGTATTAGTGATATCTCTATCTTCAGTTTTGGCGAGTTTTGAGTTTAGTTTTGGATAAGTTTTTGGGTCTCAGTACTAGTTCTGAGAGTTGTGGAGCTCAGATGGAGCCAATTGTGAAGGGTATGGATTGTATATGAGGGTCAGGTCGCAATATGTGGAGCTTGGTATGACACTGTTCAGCCTCATGCACCATTCTAAACCTATGGTGTAATGCGCACAATGTTATTTTGATGAAGAATAATAATAAGAATCATAAGATCTTTGTGGGCATAGCCCAGGGGGGTGGACCATGGTAAAAATGGTGTCTCTATGTGTGATGTGTTGATTTTATATGCTTTATGATGAATGAATGGATAGATGAATGCATCTAATATAGTTTACTTACAATGTGCACTAAAATAATCATGGAGAATGAGTGTTATTGAATGGATAAAATAGTAGATCTGATGAATGTTATGGTAGAATGCATGTTAAATTAAAAGGAACATCCCCAATCCCATCCATGATTTCATACATCTGCGTCTTGCAGCCACCCATAAGACATCTCGGGTGAGACTACACTGTGCACTCTGTGCGTGGTGTAGCCTTCTGGTTTACCAGAAGCGTTGATGGTGAATAGGGTTTTGTTAGAGAAATAAGGTAGAACTCAGGTCAGACCATACATCCAACAAATGGTTTTGTTTCCGACTAGAACTCAGAAGAACAACCTGGAAGGGATCTGGTGAGAAGTTCGATGAAGAATATGCAGTGGTAGAAAGGAATGTTTAGGCCATGGAACCCTACAAACACAGATATTGAAATATTCTTGGACACAAATCCACTCGAGTTCACACAGAAAGATAATAGAAGCTCCAGGTATACACCACACCAGTATATGCAGAGGTATTTGTTTACTGATTTGCATGAAGCATATTTTTGTTATTTTCACGAGTTATTACAGGAGTGGATATTGAGGTTGAAAGATACTCATCCGACTAATTGGATAAGGCCAGTAGAGTGGATTTTTGAGAACATTACATGGTTGGAAAGGGTTAATAATAAATTCACATGCATAATGGATTTTTGGTTAGACAATATTACTGAAGGGTTTATTACTGAATTTGCAGTCGACACAACAAAGTCATATACTGCTGCAGAGCAAAATTTATTGAAGGGATCGAGAGGGAGGTACTTTAGGTATCTTTACACATCAATTAAGATATGATTGCAGGATAAAGGTGTGATGACCATGGAATCAGAAATCTAAATCACTATGCGCGCATGGGGGAACTGGGGGAAGCACCAAGGAAGATCTGATATATGGAGAAGGCTTTGGACGGAGGCCAAAAGAAGGAAGCAATGGAACCCATAATGATGGATGAGGAACAGGACAGGGAAATAATAAGGAAAGTAGGAGTGACGTGCATTAGATGACCCTACTTGGACAATGATGAGGAAGAGGTTGAGGATCTCCATGTGATAGGGAAGTGAGTAAATATTGCATGCCACATATGAGAGGAAAACCAAAGGTCAAGCGTCTGATGCAGAAGAAGGATCTCCATTCCAGATCCAAATTAGTGTGGAACCCACAACACCATGTGTGACTAAGCCATATGAAGAAGAAAAACTAGTTAACCAACAAGTGATTAGTGGTAGAAGGATTTTTACAGGATGTGGGTTCAGTAGAAACTCAAGAAGAAGTGATAGTTCAACAAGTAGCAGTCAACCATCTACATTTCACAGAGGTGGTAGTACAACAAACTTCATAATGGAAGGACAAGATACAACTATTAGGTTACCAAAGTTTTGAGGAGAAGGGTCAGAGGACCCAAAAAAACATTTGTTTATCTGTGAGAAGATATGGGCAGCTAAGAAAATTACAGATTAAGATACAAAGGTTGTGCAGTTGGTACATGGGTCTTGCAGTAAATAATCCAACGGGAGAACCTACAATTGTAGCAGAGGTAAAGAGACAATTAATCAATGAATTTCAAAAACCAAGTTCAGAGGATCAATTCATGACTGAAATGATAGAGACAAAGCAGAAACCATGAGAATTAGTCTAGGAGGTGGACCAGAAGTTCAAAAGACTAAAAGGTAAGTTAAAGTACCCTATTATTGATATGCAACATAGAAATTGATTTGTTAACTCTTTGTTGGCACATTTAAAGTATCCTTTGAGACATCAAAAGTTCCAAAGCCAAGCTGAGGCCCTGCAAGCAACCTTATAGTTAGAGGAAAATCAATATACGTAGACATATCCAATTGTGGAAGAGATGCAACAAGATATGAAGAACTTAACATTTTAGTTGAATCAGAATAAAGGTAAGGAGAAAAGAGATGATATATGGTGTACACTATGCAAGACAGAAGGTCATCATAAGAATGAGTGTCCATTATTTGTGCAGTACATACGAGTAGGTATGCCAAATCCTTTATCTTCAGGTGGACCATGGTGTGATATGTGCATAACACATGGGAATGATCCCTATAATTGTCCCATGATGCATAAGCATCAGATGGTACCGAAGATTACATTTTGTAATTTTTGCAAGTCAGTTGGACATGAAGACAAGGACTATAGAACCTTGGAGATAATGGAGATAACATCATATGCAAATAGGGTGCAGGATGAGTTAATGACACAACAACCTGTGAAACAACCAAAGTATAATAATGTGCAACAACCACAGTATAATCCCACACAACAGTTTCAAGCACAAGTGTAGTATAATAACGCACACCAATTTGGAGCACCACCATAGTATAACAACACGCAATAGTGTGCAACACCACCATAGTATAATAATGTGCAGTTGTAGTGCAATCCAGGACCTTAGTATAGCACACCACACGGAGGAAATTGGGGTAACAGAGGAGGCTTCAGGGGAAGAGGTTTTGGAGAAGGTAGAGGACATGTAGTTTGTCATAATTGTCAAAAACCAGGGCACTATGAAAGAGAATACCCACAACCACCTGCGATACATATGTATTGTCACGCAAAAAACCATGAGATAGAAGATTGTATGACACTATAGGTGAAGATACAGGACAAGAGGAACCAAAACATTCAGAATGTACAATGGATTGTTGAGGAAAATAGAGAAGAGGATGGGAAGAAAATAAACATAGCTACTATAGGTGGAGCTAAGACAGGAGATGATGCAGCAAAGAAGAACCAATATATACACCAACGAGTAAGGAAGAATGTAGAACCTGGACAAAATTTTGGTGTGCACAAAGAGAAAGAGATATTCAAAGAGGATAGACATGAGATTCTAAAGGTAAATATTGCATCTACTTCAGGAACAAAGCCAGTAGATGAGGTACCAGTGTGTGACATGCCTCCATTATTTGATGATACCAACAAAGAGAAACCTTCAAAGAAAGTAAGTAACTTAAGAAACTTTTTGGGGTCATGTGTAAAATTGTTGAATGATAAACATTGTTTACAAGTACTGTAGAGTTTGCTATAAAAGTGAAATTCTGGGGAAGAAGGGGTAAAGAGGGTGAATCAAGTTCATAAGAAGAGAAGAACAAGTAGGGAGTTCAGGTTGAATCCAAACATTGGAGATTTCAATATGGGGGATATCATACTAGACTTAGCGTCTGAAGTCAATGTTCTGCCAAAAAAGATATGGGAAGCTATGGGAGAACCAACATTGGGGCATTCACCTATCTAGTTGAAGTTAGAAAATAAACATAAAGTGGTGCCATTTGTAAGATTGAAAGGGATTCCAGTAGATCTAGATTGTTTGTTCACCATGGTAGACTTTGAAGTCATTGACATAGTAGATAATACTTTTCCATATCCATCATTGTTGAGTTTGGATTGGCTTTTGATAAAAATACTATTATTAACTTGAAGACAAGGAAGATGATATTTTAATTAGGGGAGTACAAAGTTATTGCACCACTGGATCCTTCCAAAAGAGGAAGGTATGTGGAAATCGTGACAAAAAAAATTATTACAAAATATTTCAATCAGTTGTATAGAACTACCACGCGCAAAGATGATTACATCAATTCAAGTGTAGATGGAATGCTCAATTGGAGGAGTATCATTTCTTGTGCTTCAGACTCTGACAAAGGAATGGAGAACTGGAAGCAACGATTACATGAATTATCCATCACAACATGTTCCAAAATGATGTGAGCACTAAGATGGATTGGTTTAGAGGTAAGAGAGACTTTTTATAGTCTAAATGACTTAGAAGAATTTTTAATGAAGACGAATTTTTAATGAAGTTTGAATTACAAGTAGTATAAAATCAGAGATACCAGTATTAGATATTTCTTTGAAATCTACAAATGCTCGTTGGTGGGGTGCACATAATGAGAATATCATCAACTGGTTTCAGTGCAAAAGGTTACTGCACATTAGATTTGGCGCAGAGCAAGATTTTTTTTTTTTGGAGAAATATGATGGATTTGGACAACCCAGAGAACATGTAGATAGGTGCATTGTTCAATGGATATTAGTACCACCAGAAGAATGGACATATAATTTTATTCACACATTAGAAGTAATTCCAAATAACTAGTACATAGAATAGAAACAATGTCGAGAAACTGAAAATTGGGAAGAGATACAAAAGAATTTTGTGGTTACATTTTCCTTTGAGCATAAAAATATAGAGATAGATACATCGCTGAAGGTGGTAAGAGATAGGATATTTGAAGAACCAAAATTTGAAATAGTCCCAACATATCAGAATTAGACTAGACAAACAGTTAGACAATTTTTACATTGTTATCATGTCGTAGAAGAAGAAGATCCAATAGAAAAAAACACGTGCAATATCCATATCCCAGAAGTTGAAGGTGAAAGGGAAGTAGGAGTGCCAAATCTAGATTCACAAGATTATGATGCACCCCTGAAGATAAAAAAAAAAAAAAAGTAAACATTGGAACTACAGAAAACCCAAAGATTGCAATCATTGGAGATTACTGGGATAATCAGACAGTAGAAAGAATCACATAATTATTGCACGAGTACGGTGACTTGTTTCCAACAACATTTTTCAGATATGAAGGGATTAGCAGGAGAATTAGGAGATATGAATATCTCTTTGAATCTAGAATCCATACCTATAAGAGTGAGACCTTACAAGTTAAATCCAGTGTATAAGAAGAAGGTGAAGGTAGAAATTGAAAAGATGTTAGAGGCTAATGTCATAGAACATGTGGAAGAATCATAATGGATTAGTACTATGGTGGTGCAATAAAATAATCAAGGGGGGATTAGGATTTGTGTATATTTGATAAAATTGAATGATCCTTGCCTACATGATCTTTTTTCGACCCCATTTATAGATGAAGTTTTGGAGAATGTAGGAGGTCAAGAAGCTTATTAATTTAGAGATGGGTTTTCAGGATATCATCAGATCATGATAGCACTAGAACATAGACATAAGACACCATTTTCTACAGAATGGGGATTATTTCAGTATACAACTATGCCATTTGGGTTGAAGAATGCACCTGCAATTTGTTCAAGGGTAGTAGTGGATTCCTTTAAGGACTTCATTCATAAGTTTTTAGAAGTATATTTGAATGATTGGAAAGTTTTTAGTTTACTAAAGGATTGATCCAGGTGGATATAGGTGGCCACCCACCTTTTCCAACTAGCTAAAAATAGCTTTCTAGCAATTTTGGTAATTTACTATTTTTAGCAGTTTTTAACTTCCAGGGCCATTTTGAGATCCTAAATGAAGGTTTTTAGGGATTGATCTTCTCAATGATAGCCAAAGGCTTTGATTTATCCCTCAAAATTAATCTCCTCGATGATACCTTTCCAACGAGCTATCGTGTGTCCCAAATGGAGATCGTATGCCAAAGTTACACCAAACTACCCAAAACGGGGTCCATAAAACTTCTGGATTTTCATCTTCCAGGGTTAGGGTTTTGGATTTTATTTATGATAAAAAGGCCTTTGGATCCTCATTTTAAAATCATCTTCTTTCGAATGTGAGTAGCAGACACATCTCTTCTCAGAGATAAGCTGCCACCATTCTAGCGAGTCTTTCATTCTGTATTTTTACAGTCTTTGTACATTTTCGCTCATTAATAGAAAATTGTGTATTACTGTATCTATGTGTTTATGGTTGCATCTCTTATACATTTATGTTATATTATTGGATATCTAAGTTATCTCTATACATTTCTTTATTATATCTCCACTCTCATTTCATGCCGAAAATAATCTGGATCAAGGATCATGTGGAAGTATTAATATTGATGTTAGATAGATGTAGACAGTGTCATATTTCATTGAATATTAAGAAATGTATTTTCAACACACCTTTTGGTACTTTGTTAGGGAATGTGGTGTGTAAATAGGGTATGTTGGTTGATCCTGCTAAAATTGTTGTCATAGTTAACTTACCACCACCAAAGTCAATGTGCTAGTTGAAGAGTACACTTGGACATATAGGGTATTACAGGAAGTTTATAAGGGGATATGCATAGATTACTACACCAATGGAGAAGTTGTTGAAGAAGGATACTCAATTTTAGTGGAATGATGAATGCCAACAGAGTTTGGATATTTTGAAGGAGAAGATGGTTACTGTGTTGATTTTAGTGTTTCCATATTGGGCAAAATAATTTCATGTGCATGTGGATGCATCTGCAATAATGCTTGGAGTAGTATTGAAATAGATAGGATAAGGTGATATAGATCACCCTATCATATTTGCAAGCAGAAAATGATCAGATTCATAAAATAACTACAACACTACAGAAAGGGAAGGATTAGCTATGGTATATGCATTGCATAAATAAAGACATTATCTGTTAGGGAAACATTTCAATATGTTTACAGATCATTCTTCCCTTAGATATCTATTCAATATGATAGTGTTGGGGGGAAGGATATGCATATGGCTACTTTTGTTCCAATAGTTTGATTTTGAAGTTGTGTTGAAGGCTAGAAGATTGAATTCAGGACCAAATCATCCATCTAGGATAACTAATGGAGAAGAACCAACTAACTTGGAGGATAACTTCCCAGATGCACAATTGTTTCCAATACAGATAGCTAATGAGTATTTTGTTGACATTATTGAGGTTTTGAGTACAATATTTGAACCAAGAGAATTTACTACTGCACAGAAGAAAAACTTGGTGGTGAGAGCTGGAGACTATCAATTGATTGCAGGTCATTTATACAAACTTGGAGCAGACAAAATTTTTAGGATATGTGTTATGGAGCATGAAAGGCCTATCATTTTAGAAGAAGTCCATGAAGGGATTGTTGGAGGACACTACAAAGTGAAATCCAATGCACAGAAGGTATTGCATGTAGGATTATGGTGGCCAATAGTTCACAAGGATTCAAAGGAGTATTGTCAGAATTGTGATGTTTTTCAAAGAGTTGGAAATCCATCTAGGAGGGATGAGATGCCATTGAGACCACATGTAACTTTGCAAGTGTTTGATGAGTGGGAAGTAGACTTTATAGGTCTAATTAATCCACTGTCAAGAAGATAATGAGATAGATATATTATTACAACGACATAATACTTGACCATATGGGATGAGGCAGAAACAATAAAGGATTGCAACACGCTTTTTATTTGAACATTTAGTGACAAGGTTTGGATGCCCAAGAATATTGATGAGTGATCAGAGGACTCACTTTATCAACAGTAAAATCTAGGAAATGATGAAAGAATTTGAGATACACCACCAGAAGAGAATTCCTTATCATCCTCAAGCGAATGGGATAGTAGAAGCATTCAACAAGATATTGGAAAATTCCTTGACAAAGATTTGTAATGTAAACAGGGAGGACCAGGACTTGAAGATACCAAAACTATTATAGATTTATAGAACTACATGTAAGAAGATAACAGGGAAAACACCTTTTAGGTTGGTGCATGGACATGAATCATTATTTCCCTTATATTTTTTGATACCAAGTCTGCACATTTCAACAATTACAGATATGATAGAAAGAGGTGCAACAAAGGAAAGACTAGATCAACTTTTGGAATTAGAAGAAGACATAATTATAGTTGGTTTCCATCAATAGGTACAGAAAGAAAAAGATAAATACTAGCATGACAGACACATTAATAAGAAGAACTTCAAAGTAGTATATTTGGTTCTCCTCTATGACGGTAAATACTTGCAACACCCAGGGAAGTTTAGAATGCATTGGCTAGGGCCATATGAGATAAAGTTTGTCAGAGATGGAGGTGTTGTGTAGCTAAAGGACTTACCAGGAAAGGAAATGCAAGGAATGGTGAATGGTAATCCACTGAAACTATATAGGGATAGTCTACCTACCAAACCTTGGTAATCACAGTGTTGGGCGCAGGCCTATTTTGAGGAGATATTATTTTTGGAGGAAAAACCCAGAATGAAGAAAAGTACAGCTGGAAGGAAAAGAAGCATGTGCGAGGAAAGCATGCAAGGAATGCATGCATGGAAACATAACTATATTAGGGTTAGGGTTTTTGTAAGATAATGTAATGGTTGAGAAGTCGATAATAAGTATAAATAAGTACCTAGGAGGTCTAGGTTGAGAGCAGGAAGGAGAGAGAGCAGGAGAGAGAAGTGTGGCAAAGTTTTGTAATGTTCGAAGAAGGGAACTATTGTAATATCTGAAACAAATTATGTAAGATGTTGAGATGCAGGAGATTCAAGCAACTCGATCTCGAGGGTTATATTGCAGGCTAAGGAGCCTAGTGCGATCTGGTTATCCTCACATGGATCATGGAGCCGGTTGAGATTGTAAGATCAGAGACTGTAGTGCCCAAGGCGCCATAGATTACATAACCATAATAAAAGAACCTAAGCTACCAAATATTTGTGGACGCAGCCCAGAAGGGGGTGAGCCATGGTATATCATGTGTTATGTGAATTTCTTATGGTTTATGTATTTGTTGTTAATGATTAAATCTTAGATGAATGTATTGATGAGATAGTTAGATCTGTTGATTTACATGCATGAATAAAGAACAACATAGTGTTTAATATAGATGGAAAATATATTAAATAAATGAAGATCACAAAGTACAATCCCAGATCCCCGCTCATTCCCAAACTGCAAGAACTTGACCATTGCAGTCACCCATAGAACTATCTCAGGTGAGACTGCGCAGTAGAATCCGTGTGTTGGGTTGCCTTCTCGTTTACCAGGAGAGCCGATAGTTTTAGAGGGATTTGTTGGAAGCTTGTTTAGATCTAAACTTAGGTCAGCCCAAGAGGTAGGAAGAGAGAGAGATAAACCAACAAATGATTCTGCTATTAGTTGTGTTAGCAATAAAAAATACATTGGTATTTTTAGAGTGTTTTCTCCATACGCTCATTTCTAATTTTTTGGAGAAATGTCTACATCTCCAATTCCCAATCAAACTTGACAAAGCTCCTATTGATCTTGTTTACTCGAGAGTCTTGTTACTCTGTCTTTGACTTGCATTCCAAAACTTGGTTAGTATTGCTTAGAAACCCTAGTTTTAACCTTTTTAGGTTTGTAATAATAAACTCTTGCCAATAGAAAAAAGGGTGTGTGCGCGTGTCTTATTTTAATCTTATGCTAATACCGTGTATTAACTATATGGTAACTCCAAGTCATATTCCAAATCACAAGTCTAGAATCTTTAAATTCACAGGTCTAAGCCATGAGTTAGGTTACGAGTGGACATACAAGTCAAGCCACGAGCTAGGCTAGACGTTTAATTCTCATACTAATCCACTAGACCAATTCTCATGCTAAAGTTTTCTCAGGTTTTATGGACCCGTGAGCTAAGTTATGTAGCCAATCCATGAGTCAAGCTATGAATTGATTCACATGTTGACACATCAAGCCACATGCAACGCTGAGTTCTATAATGATTTATGTGCAAACACATTCAAATCAAGCCAAGTCCACATGCTAAATCGAAAATCCATATAACTGCCAAATGCCTGATTTAAAGGCAGAAAATGAGTGCATCGCTGTCCTGGGGTAAGTACAGTTGGGTTTTGGAGTGTTTTATAGGTTGGAAACATCAGGTCATGATGCCAAGCCACGAGGAAAAGTCACGAATAGATACCATCGTTTGAATATAAAAAGAGGGTGCTGCAATTATCACAATGATCATGGTTGGCATATGCGTGCACAAATTGAAAAGCACGAGCTTGCAGATGTTGATAAGGAAAACAACTCCAAGGATTTTCATTTATATTCAATGGTTGGATGCAATATCATGGGTCCTGATTGTGTAAATCCACTGGTTATTTATAGGAATGTTAGTCGCCCAAAACCCTATAAATATGTTTTGGTTATAAATGGCCCAAAGCTTGATTGCTCAACCCATGAAAGAAATTCTCATTGGCCCAGTGACAATTTGAATTGGTCTTTTATTAAAAATGATCAACCAAGATTCAAAGTTTACATGCAAATTTCTTTGGCTATCAACGAATAGATGGAAGATTTGGAAGTAGGTGGAATTCAGGTGATTCAAATATTGTCTCTATGCAAGGACGAACACACTTATTACTTGGATTGGGTTTCTCATGGATTCCATATCACTAGTTGTAATATGTAGGATACCACTTAGATCCATACCCACAAATGTTACTCAAACTCCAATGATATTATTCATTTAATCATTAATCATGGATACCAATGAGATCACCATTCAGAATTCCCGTTCCGATGAGAAACTTCTTTCATTTTTTCGTGAAGGTGTGAAACATAAGTCCTGAACTTAAATGAACATCCTTGAATATTAGGAGGCTTGGATAATACCATTTTGACATTTTGAAGGTGGATTACAAAGCCTGCCTTTTCGGTGGCTATTCGGGCTGGCACGAGCATCCTTAGCAACCGAAAACAAGGATTTTGGTGGCTTACAGGTTAGAATTTTGGCTCTTTAGCTACCGAAAGCGTAGAGAAGGGCAAAATGGCACTCTTTTTGCACATATCTTAGTTTTGTCTTTTCAAAGAGAACGATGATTGTTTCTAAGTCAAGAATATAATTAAAGGGAACTATTTTAGTGTTCTGTTCCATTTTTTGAGACAGATGTTGAGGCAAGAAGATAAAGGAGTTTTCCTATTTTTAGTTGAAGATATTCCTAAGTGTCAGAATAGGATCTTAAACTGCCTTGTCATCACCCAGAAGATTGTTGAAGATGTCGAAGATCACATATTATAATTAGGATTTGATTCCTTTAAGTTAGGATCTAGTCCTATGATTTGAAAACTATTTTGATCTTATTCTATTATTAGTATTTTAGATCCATTTTAATAGGATCTTAAACTTTGATGTAAAGACTATAAAGTCTATTGTTTTGAATGAATTAAGGGGTTCGAGTATGGAGACTAGACCATGTTGATATTGTACTGAGACCTTTACATATAATACAAGATCACAAGTTCCTTTCATTGTTTATGTCAGATTATCATCTTCTCTCTTTTTTTGTGCTTGACTGATTACTGTTGTTGAAGTTTATCTAGTTGGAAATGAATGTCATCTCATTGGTCAACTCATAAACACTAATTTAATAATTAATCTGTGTTATATTTATTCAACCCATCACACATTTGATCTGGTTGATAGATATAGACTTTCTTCACCCGCCACTCAGTGATTCATTTGATTATACACTTTTGAAAGCATTGTCTCATCTGATTATATTACCATGTCTTAAGTGTGAGCCAGTATTTTATGTGTCCCATTTGATCCAACCTACACAGAAAACCAAAACATATTTTAAGTTACCAGGTTTCTCTACCTACAACCTGAGAAGGACTCCTGGAGTGATAACAAATTTCCATCGTTGTCGGGGAGAGGTGATTGAAGCTTAGCCTCCTTGGGAGATGACGAGATCCAGCTTTGATGATAGACAAAGTCTGGACATATTTTCGGTTGTAATCACCTATCTGGTGAATCCATGAAGGATAGATTTAGTAGTGACTCCATTGATCATAAATATGTTGGCGAATCAACTGGTATGAAATGAACAAGAGGTATGCATTTTGCAATTTCTTAAGCATTTCTGGTTATCCTATTCCAGTGCCTAGTAGAGATGAATGGGAAGGAAACCTTCCCATATTTTGAGGAGAAGATTGGGAAATACCAGTTGAACATTTATTGGATTTTCATCATTGCATTCATCGGTTGCAATTTGTGCATGAGGATATTCAGATTCATCTCTTCGGTTTTTAATTTGAGGGAATTGCTCATGATTGGTACCGGTCTCTTCCTATTGCTAGTATTAGTTCTTTGGCAGATTTTCATGTTGTTTTTCATGTGTTTTGTAAAGACAAATTTCTTGATGACTTTCTCTATCCCGAGTGTTGTTATGAATTCAATCTTTTGAATAAAGAATTAGACATTCATGAAGAGTATGATGTTGTAGAGAATACTCTTCATTATGATCGAGAGATTGGTGATCCACACTATGATAACCATAGTGATGCTTTTGACATTGTACCAAATGCATCTACTGTCTTAGGTTGTCATGAAGATCAGATTGTTCCCTTTGAAAATTTTGAAGAAGATGAGCAGATTGACAGATCAGCATGTGACAGAGTTGGATCTGCAACATTTACTAAAGGTAGCTCTCAACTTCCATATTTGCAGACAAAGGGAGATTGCAGCAGATATGAGGAGGAATATGATGAGTTGAAAAGTCCAGATCAACAGTTCATCATACATGTTTCTTCAACAGAGGTTGAGAAGTCTACATTCAACATTGAGATCAGTTAAGGCAATCAGCAACAACAATTTAGTCAGTTGGAACAACAAGATGAAGAGGTATTCCTTTATTATTGTAATGACCCTATTGCAAATTATTTGGAATCCATGGACAACATAAATATCAAAATATTCTTGTCAGATGAAAGTTGGTTCTATCATCTGTTCAAACCACATTTCTGTTGGATATACATTCTTTTATTTTTGGGGTCAAGATCAAGAATTTTGTCAGTAAAGAAGTTTCTTACATGGCTTCATTGGAAGCATGAATTCACCTGATAAGAGGCTTAATGATTATGTTGAGTTGGAGATTGGTTTGAATATTTGTAGGAGGATGTTGAGATATTCTCTCAACCTATCCCTCCAAGAGTGGAGTTAGTTGGATCTGAATCCAGCTATGTATGTAGCTATGTATGTGTGTAACAAGGTAGTAATATAATCTATTGTTTGTGTGATTATTTCTGTGCATCTATGCTCTCATGAATTTTATCATGGTATCAGAGCCTAACTGGGCTTAATCCCTCACGGGAGTGCCCAGGAAGATAAAATAGTTTGAGAGACGGTTTTCTGTATATACGTAGATTAAGAGTGTTGAATTCTTTTGTTTGTGAGAGTGCTGCCACTATTGCTGTTGGAGGAGGGTCGCATTTGAGAAATCACCGGAATATATCTCGGTAATATCT